>SNVD02011093.1:0-548555 GCA_013180625.2 Boswellia sacra
AGAGAGGGAGGACCCAGCAGCATTAGCATAACACAAAACATATTCAACTATACTTAGCCAAGTCAGGCAGGTTGCAAGCTAAATCCAAAGAATAATGGTAATGGTGAAACAACAGAAACCAAGCCAACAGCTATAGAAAAGATTCAATGCATAGTTTGATTCAATGGCAGATCTTCTCATCTTGAATGTATAATGACAAATGCATATTTTTGCGACAAAAAGAGAACAGTAATGCAACGCCCTTTCACAGGCATAACAATCACCAAAACCAAAAACAAGAGCTCTACATCAACAAGGTAGAAGATTGAAAAACAAATAACTCAAAACAATTAAAAGCCAACTCTCGATCAGCAAATCATCAACTCAATGCATTGAAATGAATATAGAGAGATGGCCTAAATAAGATTAAAATGCTACAGCATCAGCACATAAATGACACAGCAGCGAACAATTCAAGCATGAAAACTGAAAGAGTAAACCAAACAGAACTCAAAATTTGCTAGTACCAATTACCACCCTGAACCCAAGAAGAAGGGCAGCAACAGCCCGCCACAGGTGGTTATCATTAGTACTTGAAAGAAACCCACGCTCTCACATATATTACAAATAGAATAGCAGCATCAGTTATCTTGAAAGAAACCCACTGTCACAGAGAATGGTTACGATTGTGTGACCTGGGCCAAGTGACTGTGCCACTTTCACAGCGCCAACACAATTCATGGCTGAAGAACTCCCGAGAAATAGCCCATCATTCTTCAAAAGAAATCTGAAACATGAAAATGTTATAGTGTTAAAGATGTTGAATCAGTTATCTTTTATAACTGCTAAGTAAATGGACAGATGAGATAAATTGTCATCCCAAAAAATTGTCAGTGTTACTTGTCTATTCCTCTAGAACTTTTTCATCCTGCAAATATTTTGATTTAATAAGTTAGAACATATTGAATATTCAATCTACACTGATAAGCATAAATCTTAAAACATTTTCCAATCATTCAAAATTATTACTTCTAACAAGCCAAAAAAACATTAGTATGCCATGTTTTCTAATCATTCAAAGATAAAAGACTCTCACCTTGACATGCATTGGATGGCCCACTCTATCACAGGGATGAGGAACTGCATCATGAATGATGTCCACAGTTTTTAGCCTCTGCCATGTTTTCTGTGTAAAAGTCGTATAAGATAAAGATATGGAATATGCTACATGCTCATCATATGAAACAAATGACTACCACAAAGAAACATTAGTATGTTGGCGACCTCCAAAATCAGTTACACAATTGATAAATATTACCTTCACAAAATCCATAAGTCATATCTTACGCAGTTAATGCAGTATGTTTCTTAATTCTTAAAGTAAATATAGGTGTGTATTCATTGTATTTGGCCATTAATATAAACGACAACAGATTCAAACAAAACTGAACAGAAAAATTATTACTTCTAACAAGCCAAAAAAAGACTACAAGAGTAATATAATCTGATAATAACAGAAGTTCCAAGTTTTTATTCTCCCCACAATGTTGATTATAGTCAAGCAACACATGTAAATTATCTATACGCAACAGCTGCTCTACAATATTATTCAAGATATCCATTCACATCAGTAATTAACATCACTTCTCACTACCTCAACAACTTAGGCATACCATATCATATCTTAGATGTTACAAAGGAACTATTAGTTCTATCCTCATCATAGATTAAGGAAAAAAAAAAAACAAGCAAGAGAGGAAGAACACAGATGAGGGCAGTTTTTTGAAATTTTAGTTTGCAAAATTATAAAAATAAATATTGCGAGGTAAAATTATTATCTGCTGATAAGTGGTCATCGTACCTCTGAGAAGCAAAGAATTTGCTTTGAGGGCAAGACTCCACCACATGCATTCTTCACTCTTTCAATAGTAGGGAAAAGTATTCTGACAGATGGTCTTTTCAATTCTTGGCTAGCACTCCAGCAGCCCCACTATCAAGAGCATCAGTGATTACTGAATCTGAAACAAAAACTAAAACTTCTAATGCATATCTACATTTAGCAAATTTAAGGGGTTTATTTTACCTCTGGATCAGACTCTTCAGAGTCAAAGAATCTCAATGATTTCTTTCCAGCAGCTACTGCAAATGTAGCAAGAAATTGGGCATTCATCGAAGAACCAATTGATGATGAACCTTAACAAGATAAAGGGTGTCAAGAATAAATATTTTCTAATATACAATAAGAAGTTCAAATAGTGCAAGGTACACTCACCATAAATAAAATCAGATTCTTGTAATTCAGGCCATCTGTATTGACCTAAAATCTTGATTGATAAAAAAAAAAAAAAGGAATTACTATTATCAGATTTTTCAACAAATTGTATAATCTTATTAAATTATATAATCAAGATTCAAAAGAATAGAAGGAAGCAGAAAAAACAATGAAGCAACATTAAAGTTTTTGAATGAATTGTAAATAGAAAAATGGATTTTGTTTTTGATGCTACACAAATATTCTTTCTTTCTGACGTGGATCTAGTGCCGTCAACATTTGGAGATGCTACTAGAAAGCATTCCATCCATGTTTCAGAACAATAGAACTGCTAAATCAGCCTTTGGTGCAGCAGTCAAGGTATTCAGTTTTGTATAAGTCAATTGTGTAGGTGCAGTTAAAGTATTTTGTGCTTCTAGTTGAAAAATCTAACATTATAACAATGTAGTAGGACATAAAGAGGACATAAATATGGTTAACAATCTCTATATGGAGGTGCCTATTTTTGACTTTGAGAAACTAAAATTTCCTTTCATTTACATGTCCTTGATGAACAAAAGTCCTTTTTGGTTCTTTGTTTCTAGTTATTTGGTTTGAGTATTGTGTGCTTCTAGTTAAATGTAGATGTAGATTATAGCCTTACATGTGCTAAAATCTTTTTCCATAAAGGCCAATTGAATATATCTTTAGATGTGGTATGTAAATAAAAATGATAAAAGTATTTTCAGTAATATAGCTTGTTTTACCCAGCTAACATGGGGGACTGACTATGGTTCTACAACAATGCTACTTTTGATCTGAATTAGTATGGAATTGCTGTTAGACATGAGTATTCAGTGTCTAACTTGCAAGCGTAGAAGAGAATGATAAGTGCTGCTTGCCAATAAAAAATAGTTTTTGACACAAAGGACAAGGTAAAAATAAATGTTTGAGAAGTTCTGTTCTGAGGAAAGAGTTGAGATGTATTTTAAACAAGAGCAAGATTTCATAAAGCCATTCTATGAGTTTATTTTTTGCTCTCAGTTTTTCACACCTTTGCAGTGTAATTATCTGCAACACCTAGTAGACAGAAGCTCCAAAGAACTTTAGAGTGCCACCACCACACCATTAGTTTTGTTATGTCAATGTCAACTTACCTATGAATTTAAGCAAAAATGCTTTGATGTTTCATTCACATTAGCTGGTCAAACTCGATGTTACTGGTTGAATTGTTCTGAGAAAAGAGAACATCTAATCCCATTGTTGGGCGTAATGGAGAAAAAGCCTGTTGTCTCATAGTTAAAGTTAAGGATTCAAATCTCCTGTAACCTTCTTGGCTACCTAGCTTGTATGGTTCGAACCTTGTTTAGAAATTAAATAAACAAGGGAATGGCCAAGAGATTTCTGGGTATTCAGAAAAAGAAAAGAAATTAAAAAATAAAAAAAGAAGTGAGAGGGAACATCTGACCTTTCTATTAGCTAGCAGGCTCTATTCATTTCTTATTTTGTCACAATTTTATATATAGATTAATTGTAAGTTACTTTAAAAAATGATTGCATGTATGCTTTAAGATATGCATTCAAATTGTAAATCATGAGCTTATGGTAACTCATGATTCAAATTGCAGGTTTGACATCTGCAAGAAACCCTTTGATATCTACAAAAAGGAAAACTCTTAGAACCTCAATGATGAAATTAAATCAGATGGAGAATTCTTATAAAATGACTAATCATCTGGACCAACAAATTTATGTAAAGCACCCTGTCGCAGAAAATTATGGTATAATAAATGCAATTATAGATGTAAAATTAGCGGAAAATAAATACCTTCTTCCTCTGTCGCAGCACCAGCGTTTGATAGTTCATTCTCAATCTGCAATATTTCTCTGTCCACTGAAACAAATCTTTCAAGAACTTCTGGTGTGGTAACAAATCTCACAAATCTGTTTAAAAGACAAAAGCTCTTAGGTCAAACAATAATTATCCATTATATCTCAAGTATCCATTGCATGGTGCTAAATCCAGATAATATACAATTTCACAAACTTTTCATTTGTTTATTCATTTTAAGTCATGCAAGATCTCATGAAATCTAACTTGTGTAGGCTTATAGGCAGCGAAGGGATCCACTCTTGGACTCAAATTCTTTGTAAATGTTAGAATTTCTGAATAGCAAAATTGATCTTCAGCAATATTTTCCATTTCTCCCCAGATTCAAACCATCTTTTTCCAACAAATCAAACTCAGAACTCCGATACAAATCGAAATTAACATTCTTACTTATGAAACCTAACATTAAATTTCAAAAATTCAATGAATTTATCTAGGCAAACGGACTTGGAAAAATGTGTCATTAATTAGAGTGAATTTTACCTCTGCAGTGTGGCTTTTGTGAACCAAGAAGCACCTGAACCCACTGGACGGAGAGTGATAGAATACCCACTTTTGGATATCTGATCTTTAGCAGCTTTTAAATGTGATAGAAATGGTTCCGAAAGTCTAGAAGCTAATTTCTCATTGGAATCACCAGCAAATATCACTGGATCACATCTTCATTGTTCCACAAACATTCGATAACAGCACATAAATAAACCAAAACAAATGTCTCATTCTCAAACATGTATATACTACAAACTATGCAACAATGGAGACTACCTGGTTCTGGTGGGGGTGAGTTGAAAAAGAACATAATGAAGACGGGTTCTTGAGACCATTGAGAGAGATTAAGACAGTGTCAGAGTCAGCATTCTAGAGAGAGTTATTCAGAAGTTTCAGATTCGCAGGTTATGCATTGTTGGAACAAACTCAAACTCTTCAGTTCCTTGGTTCTTGTGCTCCCGCAAAGAGTGTCAACTCTTTCTCACTGGAGACAGAGAGAGAATGTATGTATCCAAGTGCATGCCAGTAGGTGGTGGTGGTGGTGAAATGAAACTGAGCACATCTGCACATGTCAAAATTCCAAGTGGGACATATGGTAGTCCTGTTTCTCCAATATGAAACTACCATCAGGTTAAATGACACATTAAAGAGGGAACACCTTTCTACTTGAAAATTTAATCTTCTTTTGAAAAGAATTTCATAGGAAAAGAAGGCCTGAAATTTAAGAAATCTCAAGAATTTAGAGAGAGAAAACTCTTACTACACTTCCATTGATTTCCTCCTAATGAAGATTAGTCTAGCAGATAAATCAATGCAGGCACCTAATCAATAAATTAAAAAAATGTAAGTTGATTCATCATAAAACTTTTATGGGATTTTCAGAAGAAAGAATGTTCAACGATATTTCTTTAGTGCTCACATTTTCCCTTTTTCATAAATTAGATTTACATATTGTGTCTTTAATGGACACCCAAACCATCAAAGCAATAACAGATGCATGCCAAAATTTAAAAAATTCTGAAGAGATATTGCATAAATATCCTAGAAGTACAGAATATAGATTTTAATGTATGACCATCCAGGAAAGTAGCAATCTGCAAGTGCATTAACAATAAGTAGTAATGATTCCTTCTTAGATCATATAAGAGAAAGGCTTCAACTCTAGATTAATGATAACTTCTAAGAGTATAGAATATAACATAATTAATGAAAAAGAAGGAATCATAGACAGCATGCTGACCAATTAAATGAACACAAACACAAACCTCGCTCAGCTCATCTTCTTCAAAATCCTCAATCACAGGAACAGGAGCATTGGATCCCTTGGCAGAACACTTGGCACCCCTCTTCTTCCATTGTCATCTGCACACAAATGTAGTCAATGGTGATAAATCACATTACCAACAACCCCACATCTCTCACTTTCTCAATGGTGTAGATGAAGAAGCTATGTGTGTGTGTGTGTGTGTATCTTTAGGAGTACAAATAAATGAAATTAGGGCAACAAATTATGCATATATAATGAGTTAGGAGGCATTGATTAGAATCCCTAATTACTATTTGTGTAATTACAAAAGGGTAAAAAATTAAGAGAAAAGGGAAACCATGAAACATAATGTGTACATAAAATCAAATATGTATGACTAAATGCCAGTCCATTAGCACCTCCATTTGGCTAAATAAAAGCAATTAAATTAAATAATTCGACTCAAAAACCTTTGAATCCCACCAAATGAGCATTTTAGACGTATTAGGTGCCACTTACCAACCAAAAATTTGTATTCCTATAGCCACCAGCACAGAGTACAAGACAACCATAATTACACAAGGAAAAGAAAAAGGTCATAAGTCATTACCAGTAAGGGTCGCATAAAGATAGATCCTGAGTTGAATGTTTTGCATTTAGTCATAATATAAGCGTTTCCAATCCTCAATCTAAAGACTTATACCTAAGTTCATGTACTCATTGGTTCAAGAATGAGTATTGCACATTTTCAGCCAATAATTATCATAAGAATGAATCTGAAAGCTCAAACCTTGTAACCGATTTCAAAAAGAAGCAGCAAAATGTTAAAGTATACTTTTCAATGGCACATTTTCAGTTAATCAAGTCCAAAACCTTGATAAAATGAGCAGTTTATGAGAAAATAGACACTTGAACGCATGTACTATGATAGTTTATACCTATCCAACATAGATAAAATTTTTGATAGACAACTACTTTCATCACTTATTAGTTGTTTCAAATACCCCAAATGCCCTGCACTCAGTACGAAAATTTTCTGTGAAGAGGTGCTGCATAATGTAACTTGACACATAATCAATAAATCTCCAAATTAAAACAAGTGTATGTCTTATATTAGGGAACAATAATTTGATGTCTTATTATAATGAGTGGGTATAATACCTCATGTGCAGGAATTCGAAGGCTACACTTATTTGCCTGCAGATCATACACATAAATAAAATCATAACTTTCTGCGGCAACAAGCTCCTGGCCATCAGTTGAAAATTTTACTGAGAAGATCCCAAACTCATCATCATCACCATCAACAAAAAATCTAAACCATCATGTATTTCCTACAGCAAAAAAGAACTTAATTATGAAGCAATATTTCATAAGAAAAAATTCCATGGTTGATAGTTCTTTGTTTCCGTAATGAACAAACAGGCAGTTGAGTCCCAGTGAAGCCCAATTGAAAAATGGCTTGCACCGATTGTCTTGGATGTTTAATTGTCCCCATGCTCTGCCCATTTTTTCTCCACAGTGATACCTTCTTATCTTCTCCAGCACTTGTAACAACCAAATCTACAATAATGATACCTCAATCCAAATGAAACGATAAAAAGAAAAACGAATCTTCTATGTAAATGCATGAATGTAAAAACTAATCCAAAACATTGTGTTTAGATTTTAATTAAAAGAAATAACTCATGATGTAAACTCAAACTTCAGCTTGCTCCAAATTTTCATCCAATTTTTCATCAACCAAAGAAAACGTAAAACAATATTCCTCTCAACTACGTTTACTAAACTATTTACCCCCCCAACTAAGTTCAAATTTTCATTTGAACGCCAAAGAAATACCAAACACAAAAGAACATCCTTCATTTACTCTTCTTCCAATAATAAGAGATAAACTTGAGTCAATATTTTTCACTTGAAGATAATATGACAACATACATAGAACATGGAAAGTATGCAGTAGTACCTTGTGTCCAAATAGATCTCGGATGTTATCAAATCCATAGAGTATCATAGTAGGTCTAGTCCAGAAAGTTAAAAACAAAATTAATATTTTTTTCCATGTGTAACAAAACTTTTGAAGTAGAGTGCTCAACCTTGGTCACAATCATATCAAAGACTGACATTACTCAAAATTACATTTAATTTTTAATCATAGAATAACACAATAAATTTCTTACCTCTCAAGGGAAAGGCCCCATGCAATAACATGAACATCTTCTGGGAAGCCCATAGGAAGCAACATTTCAGGTCTAAACATGCCAGAATTTCCAATTTCCACCCATTTTCCTAAGCCTTCGTGATAGCTAAGAAATCATAGGAGGATATGTCAATTGCTAAGTACCAAAGATAAAATACCTAACCAGTGAAGTTCATGATTTATTACCTAAAAATCTCCATGCTGGGCTCCGTATATGGATTTTAAGAAGGCTTAAAATGCAGCTTGGACATGCCTACGAAACATGGAACAGAAACATCAGTTTCACCTCAGTCACCATTTTCAGCTAATTGAGTAAAGGAAAAATTGATCGTTGAGAATAGTTCTAGAAACAAAGAATACTTTATGGAGGATTTGCTAAAGGAAAATTTCTTCGTTAGAAATCATACTTGCTAAGTTGCTATTATTCCAATCATAGAGCATTCTTTTAGTGCTCTCAAGTGCATCTATTAGCAAAAACAATTTTGTTTTTGTTTTTGTTTTTAATTTAATTATCTTATTTTTCTCCCCTGCTTTGTGCAAAGAAACGGGATTTTAACACGTGCCACCACGTCCATGATCATTGAAGGATACTGACAGACGAATATGAAAACAGAAGTATATAACAGTAATTTGGTACAGCAAGGAATAAAAATACTAAGCTTTAACGTGCAACCTTAAAACTTTAAACTCTTAAAGTCAATTAAATGAACACCAAAGCATAGAAGCCAGCTGTAATTTCAATAAAACACTTCTGCCTTACCCAAACATGAGAAGAAGTCATTAAGTACTCCGATCAAGTCACCAAGAGTAAGCCCTCGATCGCATACCAGGCCTGAAACCAACATAAGTAATTTAGACAGATTATTAACTCACAGAAGGACAAGTATCAGTAGATAACCCATAACAAATCCAAGTCACTTCCCCAGAACTTTATTCAAAAGACTTAAGACACAACTAACTTTTGCTTATTCTTCACCAAATAAAAAACAAAAAAAGATAGAGACACATACACATCCATGCCAACCATTGTGATAGCAGCATACAGGAAGTGCTCAAGAACTCCATGGCTGATCTAAATAAAATACAATCCAATAAGAGGGTTTCTGAAAAAGGGCACGTCTCTTGACAAAAACAGAGTTATCGAAAATTACCACAGAGGAGAATTTTGTCAGTGATATAAAAATACGAGCATAAAGAAAGGGATATTGGTCAACAATTAATGATTCCATCGTTGTCCTAAATTTTTAAGATTACCCTCCAAGCTAGATTTTAGAAAGTCGGGCTAGAGATTCCTCTCTACTGACATAAAGAAACTGAGATTGCACCAAATTGGCATCAAGTAAGAAACCTGGAAGCATAGCATGCGGACTCCATTTTAGGTAAGACCCTCATGGACGAATTGCAGGACTAATATGTCATGAAAAAAGTTCAAATTTTGTTCACACTACAAACACCAAAACCCTAAAGCAAACACTTACAGTCACTAGGCAGAATATACATCACATTCGAAATAAAGTTAGATTTCGTACACAGTGATTCCAGAGAGAAAAAAAAATTGTATGTTGTCTCTAGAACCTGCACAAGACGAACTTCAAACACAGGGCGATTAGCTGGGTCTTTAGCCAAATGCAGTAATCGCTTATGAGTCCATATTTTATAAAAAGACTAAACTAAAAACAGATCGAAGTATTTCAAATTAAATCCAAAAGGAATGAGTCCACATTTAATTCAATTAGAATATCCAATATTTGCTTGCTGTCATTGATTTATGTGTCAAATCAAATGCACAAACTCCTATTCTTAGGAATGCATATTAACATATTCTATGTGCCTCAGTCACCTCATGTTTAAATCTACACCAAGTCTCAACATCTTTCTAAAGGGTTAAGTAATTACAATTGCATGTCATTTAGTTCTTCACAAACTTAATTAAGAGAAGCCCGGTGTTTTAAAAAGACAACTGTTAAGAACTTAAGCTTGAAACCTATGTTTGACCGACATGATAGACATACAAGCCTAAGCAGCTCACACATAGTTTAATTGGTTTAAAAGCCATACCAGAAAATTCATAGCTAACATGACAGGGAAAAAATATCTAGCATGATGATATATGAAATGGTACGCTATATATAACTTCTTATGTTGGGCAGACTGGTTATGATTTGTATATCTATCTCCCTATATCCTGCAGCTGCTAAGCACATTTGACAGGTTCTATATGTGTTAAAACTATGATAAGAATTCTCGAATGCCTATAACTCAGTTTCTTTTTCGATAAGTTTTGTCCTCATTGCATGGAAATACAAGCTTTTGGGTACAAAATACAAATACAATTAGTTCAAACATAAAGCACTTCTATGCATATGGATAGCATTATAAAATTATCAAATCAACAGCAAAATCAAATGCAAGGTAGCAAAACTAGAGAGCTATTAAGACCAACACTATTAGCAGCATTATATAAAGCTCATATACCAGTAGTGGGTTCGTCAGCAAATATGACGGATGGGCTTGCAATTAGTTCACATGCAAGGGATAGACGTTTCTTTTCACCACCACTAATTCCACGAACTTTTGCATCACCAACATTGGAGTCAGCATAGCTAACCTTTTAAAGAAAGAAAATAAAGCAACCATCGAAAAGAAAGTATGAATCAGAGTAAAGGTAAAAGTATTAACCAAACACGGCGCTAAAATCGGTATTGATTAACTTCTTTATATCCAACCACCCAATTTATAAAGGAGTTCTAACTGAAGAACCTCACAAGACCTACACTAACAATTCAAAAGAAAGTGAAAGAACACCCTAGTCAAAGTTCCAGACATACATTATGACATAACTCTAAAAGACAAAAATCAAATGGGCCTTACCAAGCCTAGCTTGAATAAGAGACTATTCACATATTCATCTCTGTGCTCTACAGAAGATATCTCTGGAAGCTGAAGTTCCGTAGCAAGAGAGAGAGTCTCCCCAACTGTCAACTGTGAGAAAAAAAGGTCCTCCTGTCTCACATAGGCAAACCAGCAATCACAAAATACGCAAAATAAATCACAGCCATATGCACCTTCTTCCAAGAATATTTATCACAATGAAACATACTTATAAGCTTTGTTTGAACTAGGCCTTCCATTGACCTCCAAAAGCCCAGACAAATGTAACCGTGGTGATGCCGATAGCTGAACCCCAAGAACATTTAATAGCGTTGTTTCCTGGATGAGAGCCATTGGCAATATGAGCCACCTCGTGTAAGGCATTTCCTTAGCAAAGAACATCTAGCTGTTGGACAATACAATTAGATAATTAATAAATGTAATTTTAAAATTTAGACATAAATTAATGATTATTCATTCAAAATATCAAAAACAATTATAAAATTGTTGAATTAATATAATTGCCTCTTAACACTTCTCACAGACCATTAATCAAATTACATTTAATATATAAAAAGTTTATTATTTGCGTCAAAACTTTAAGTCATAACATTAGTCAAAGGTCTTAAACACCATACTTGTTTACATAATTTTTAGATTATTAAATCAAACATTTTAGATACTTGAAGCTAGCATCGGATTTGGTTAGAACTTGAGTATAATAGCTAAAGTTTCAGCAAACCAAACCTAAGATCTGCGTTGTTCATCTCTCAAGAAATCGAAGACTTGGTAGTGAGAATATGACAGCCAAGTAGTTGATACAGCAGAAAGAATGACCCCATTAGGCTGCCCAGGCTCTGTGTTTTTCCTTGTCGTAATTCTTACCGTGTCAATAGAAGAATCTGAGAAAGCTGTCCATGACTGGCCATAAGAAGGGCTTATATTGACACAGAATGTCCTAATCATTCTTTGGGCTAGTCTCATCAAATTCTTTCGTGCTTCCGGAGAGGGTAAAACTATAAAATTTAACATAAAGTTTAGAAATTTTTTTTTTTGCATCTAAACATGAAATTTATCAATTGCTAATACCTTAACATTAAAAACTGTCATATCTTGTATACAAATGCAAACCTTTGCATATAGAGTCTAGAAATTGCCTACGGAAGTCTATAACTTCACTAGAAAAGACTACATCAACTGTGATTCAAATAGCAATAAAAACAATCTTAAAAAGTTGTGCAACAATCACATCTTTACAGAACTTTGTAACAAGCACACACATATGCGAAACCACAAGGCTTGCTTTGTGGTAAAGCTAATCAAAGAATAAAACTTTTGCAAATAGATATGTTAGGACACTGAATCATTTTAGTACTGCTAGAGAAAGTTTTGAGTGCTCTAACATTTCTCACATGCTAAAAAATGAGCTTCTTATCCTACTCAAATCAAATTCTTGCCAACAAAAAAAAGAAAATTCTTTTTTAGCTATTCCAAAGTCATGAACAAACAAGACAAATCAAGCTAATATCACAAATTTACTTGCAATTTTCGTTAAATTCAACAAATGATTACCTATTAGCATGGAGCAAGGCTGCGGGGCCCAGATAGCTCTCCGGGTTCCACCAGTAACTGGGACACGATGTGCTACAGCAAGCGCACAGAATGCATTCGTACATACATCCAGCTTTGCCCTATCCTTCTTACTCTGCAGCATCTCCTTCTTCGGCTGTCAGCGGCGGGTTCTTCCTCTTCAACCACGGCTCGATGCTCTTATACTGATTATAAAAGCTCGTCATGTCCACCACCAAGTCCTTGACCACGAACATGTGTGGCAACGACGTGATGTTCGACTCTGACCCAGGTGGGATCTTTGTCAAACATGCTAGCCAGTTACAACCGTCGATGTTCATGGCACAGGACCCACAGATTCCCTTGCGATAGGAGCGACGAAAAGTAAGCGTAGGGTCGATCTCGTTCTTTATTTTGATAAGCGTGTCTGGGACCATGGGCCCACAGTCCTTGAGGTTAATCTCATACTCTTGGAGTTTCGGCTTCGAGGGCTGGTCGGGGTTCCAACAGTAGATTTGGAACTTCTTCATATTCGTCCCCGAGGTGGCCTGCGGCTCCACCTTCTGCGCTTCGACTTCCGAGGCGTGCAGTCGGGCAATGACGTAGCGAGCCGACGGTGCCATCCTGGAAGCTGAAATGGCCTTGCGAATCAAGCCAGTTGCCATTATTGTGGTTTAGTTTACCTCAGCTTAGCCTCCAATGAGAAGGGAAGGGAAGACGATGATGAAAGGATTTGGAAAAGAGAAGAGAGAAGTGGTTTCATTTGATTGGAGACTGGAGAGCATGGGAAGATTTTTTCTGGGCTACAAATTGTCACTGCTACAACCTTGTGAGCACCAAAAATGAAGACGAAGAAAGCACCGAAGATGATGCGACTTTTTCTCTAAGATGAAGACGAGGATGAAGAAAGCACCAAAGAGAAAAATGAAGATGAAGAAAGCACTAAAGAGAAAAATGATGCGATGAGGATGGCTGGGTTTTGGTGACTGCTACAAGTTCGGCAAGCACCGAAGATGAAGATGAAGTGAGATGGAGAGTAAGAGGCGATGATTATCGATAGGATGTAGGGTTTGGGAATTTTTTCTTTTTATATTAACTAATATGTGTCACAATTAAAAAAATTGTGACACATAAAACTTAACCCTTTTGTGTATTGTGACACATACGTGGTTGACTGAATTTAAAATTTTCATACATGTCATTCTTTTGAGAAGTGACATAAAATTAGTGACACAAAAACCCTTTTTTCTTGTAAATATATATTCTAACTTCGAAAGTGTATATTGATCAAACTTTGTGCATGGTCTAAATCATTTACATAGAGGAAGGGGATTATGCATGGGTGTTTGATACGTCGAAATGGAGGTGTGAAGTGTGAAGAGTGTGAAGGCATTTTTTTCCTTTCACACAATCCCACATTGGTGGGAAACAAATTGTAAGTGGGGAGGCTTGGCTATATAATAAAGCCTCCTCCTCTCCCTTTGACTTGTCCCAAGCTTATGTATTAAGCTTTTCTCTTTTTTTCTCCCTTGTTATCTCCTCCATTCTAATTGTGAGAGAGATTGTAATATTTTTCTTTATAGTAAAATATTTTCAGTCTTGTCCCGTGGAGGTTTCCCTCAAATTGAGGTTTTACTACGTTAAATTTCTTGTGTATTTATTTTCTTTCTTGCCTTTAATTTATTTATTGTGGAAGGCAGTGCCACCAAAATTGTTATTTCTAACATAACAATTTGTTTATTATCTTTTATTTGAGCTACGGTGGGAGTGCTCAATCTCTTAACAGTGGTATCGGAGCCAAGTTGCCAAGGCAGAGCCAAGGGTTAGGGCAGTGAGTGGTTACTTGTATGGTTATATACATGTCTAGGAAAACTTTATCAAAAAGACGATAAGAGTCTAAGGAGACTGGGTTCTAAGTGGAACCGCTTGTGACCCCTCCAGTCTTTCCTGGAAGCTTTCCTGGTGTATATTCAATCATACCAGCACTTACTACTATTCTTGGTTACTGTTTAGCAGTGATGTACTTATACGGATACCGTTACTGTTCACGTGTACTTTACAATTCAAAGGTACTATTCATATATATAGTACTGTTCACTGTAAGACAAATGGCAGCCAAATTTAAGATAGAGAAGTTCGACAGAAACAACTTTGGGCTATGAAAAATAAAAATAAAGGCTATCTTGAGAAAAAAAAAATTGCCCTGAAGCAATTAATGGAAGACCAAAAAGTATGCAAGATGAAAAGAAATGGGAGAAGATAGATGGTGATGCGATGTCAAGTCTACATCTAGCAGTTGCAGATGAAGTGTGTCAAGTATTCAAGAATTAAACTCTGCAAAGGAGATTCGGGATACGTTGACAAGCCTGTATGAAGCCAAATCGCTACACAACAAAATTTTCTTGAAAAGAAAGCTGTACACTCTCCGTATGTTAGAAACCACTCCGGTGACTGAACATATCAACACTTTAAAGACATTATTCTCTCAGCTTTCAACGATGGAGCATAATATAGAAGAGATGGAACGTGCTGAGATTCTACTTCAGAGTTTACCTGATTCATATGATAATCTCATCCTTAACTTGGCAAATGATCCGATGAAGTCATCTCTAGTCTTTAATGATGTCGTTGTCGCTGTCATGGAAGAAGAAAGCAGATGTAAAAACAAGGATGACTGAATAATGACTTCTCAACAAGCAGAGGCTTTATCTGCCAACAGAGGGAGATCAAGGGAACGTGATTTCAGTGGGAGTCACAATCAGAACAGGGGAAAGTCCAAAGGTAGGAAGCTTGTTAGATGCTACCATTGTGGAAAGCAAGGGCATGTGAAAAATAAGTGTTGGCATCTTAAGAAGAATGGAGAGGGAAACAACAAAGGAAAAGAATCTAAGTCATCAGGATCTCAGGGTTGTGCAGCAAGTACTTCGGGAGATGGCAAAATCTTATCCAGTGAGGCAACAACAGTTGCAGAAGGCAGAAAAAGGTTTGCTGATATCTGGCTAATTGATTCAGCAGCAACATGGCATATGACGTCTAGAAGAGATTGGTTCTATCAATATAATCCTATCTCATAAGAGTCTGTGTACATTGGTGATGATCATGCCTTAAAAGTTGTTGGTATTGGAACCGTCAAAGTAAAAATGTTTGATGGTACGATTTGCACTATCCAAGATGTACGAAATGTGATTAGCTTGAAGAAAAATTTGTTATCAATGGGACAGTTAGATGACCTCGAAAGTGAGTTCCATATGAAAAATGGGACCATGAAGGTTGTCAAAGGTGCGCTTGTGGTGATGAAGGCAGAAAAGATTGTTGCTAACCTATACATGCTCCATGGAGAAACTGCTCAGGAGGCAGAAACAACTATTGCTAGTTTTGGAGAAGAATTGTCTATGATATGATATCAAAAACTTGGCCATATGTCCGAAAAGGGTTTGAAGATTCTCTCTGATCGAAAACTGCTTCCTGGAATTAAAATTGTAAGTTTACCATTTGTGAGCATTGTGTTATTAGCAAGCAGAGTAGACTGAGATTTAGCAGATCTATTGCTAAGAGTAAAAATATTCTAGACTTGATTCATTTTGATGTTTAGGAATCACCGGTTACATCTCTATGAGGAGCAAATTACTTTGTATTGTTTGTGGATGATTATTCTAGAAAATGTTGGGTATATGTCATCAAGAAAAAGTCAGATGTATTTCCTATATTTAAAGCCTTCAAAGCACAGGTGGAACTTGAATCCGAAAAAAGGATAAAGTGTTTGAGGACAAATAATGGGAGAGAATTTTGCAACAAGGAATTTGACGCTTTTTACAGTAAAGAAGGTGTGAAACGGCAGAGGACAGTTGCTTACATACTACAACAAATGGAGTGGCAGAGCAGATAAATAGAACTCTCGCAGAAAGAATGAGAGCATTACTAAGGACTGCGAGTCTACCCAAGACATTTTGGGCAAAAGCAACCACTACAGTCTGTTACTTGATAAATAGGTCTCCATCAACAGTAATTGAGATGAAGACACCTATGGAGATGTGGACTAGTAAGCCAACTGATTATTCGTCCCTTTATATTTTCAGATGTCCTGCTTATGTGATGTATCATGACCAAGAAAGAACGAAGCTAGATCCAAAATCCAAGAAATGTATCTTCTTGGGGTATGCTGATGGAGTAAAGGGGTATCACCTATAGGATCCTATTGCCCGTAAGGTTGTCATTAGCAGGGATGTTGTCTTTGTAGAAGATATGCTTAAATGTGAAGAAATTGATAGCACGAAGAAAAATGTTGAGACTATATCAATACAAGAAGAAACAGTTTCTTCTGAAGTAATACCAGAACACGATGATCAAGAGTCAGTCGAGTCTGAAGCACCTGAAGTTTGTCGATTAACTCGAGAAAGAAGGAAACCTTCTTGGCACTCAGAGTATGTGATGGCGAGCAATGTTGCATACTATCTCCTAACAGAAGATGGGGAGCCTTCAACCTTTCAGGAGGCTATAAAAAGTTCTGATGCATCTCTATGGTGACAGCAATGCATGAAGAGATGGAAGTTTTAGACAAAAATAAGACATGGAAACTTGTGTCATAACCACATGGAAGAAAAGCCATCAGAAATAAATGGGTCTACAAGATCAAACGTGATGGCAATGATCAAGTGGAGCGATATCGTGCTAGACTGGTGGTCAAAGGATATGCTCAGAAAGAAGGAGTTAATTTCAACGAGATACTCTCTTCTGTGGTATGACTTACAACAATTCGGGTAGTCTTGGCTATGTGTGCTACATTTGACTTACACTTAGAGCAGTTAGATGTAAAAAATGTGTTTCTTCATGGAGAACTTGAAGAAGAAATTTATATGCTCTAACTGGAAAGTTTTATTAAAGAAGGAAAGGAGAACTTGGTTTGCAGGTTGACCAAATCTCTGTATGGCTTAAAACAGGTGCCAAGGTGTTGGTATAAGAGATTTGATTCATTCATCATTAGCCTTGGGTACAATAGACTCAGTTCAGATCATTGTACGTATTACAAAAGGTTTGAGGAAGACTTTGTCATTTTGCTATTGTACATAGCTGTTGTACATAAACAATATGTTGGTAGCAGACACTAACAAAGATCAGTTCCAAGAATTAAAGGCACAATTGGCTAAGGGATTCGAAATGAAGGATTTAGGACCGGCAAACAAGATTCTAGGGAGCAAATTCACTGAGATAGAAACAAAAAAGATTTGGCTATCTCAAAAGAACCACATGAAGAAAATCTTATGCCACTTCAACATGCAAGATTGTAAGCCAATTTCCACCCTACTTCCTGTTAATCATAAATTATCCTCATGTATGAGTCCTAACAATTAAGCGGAGAGGATGGAAATGTTTCGAGTACCGTATGCATCAGCAGTAGGGAGCCTAATGTATGCTATGATTTGTACAAGACCAGACATTGCACAAGCAGTGGGAGTGGTCAGTAGATTCATGGCTAATCCGGAGGGAGAGCATTGGAATTCTGTTAAAAGGATCTTTAGATACATCAAAGGGACCTCTGATGCTACACTATGTTATGGAGGATCAGAGTTCATTGTCAAGGGCTATGTTGATTCAAATTTTGCAAGAGATCTTGACAAAAGGAAGTCCACTACAAGCTATGTGTTTACACTTGCAAGAGGTGCTGTGAGCTGGGTATTAAAACTACAAACTGTTGTGGCTCTATCTACAATAGAAGCAAAGTATATGGCAGCTACACAAGCTTGAAAGGAAGCTATTTGGATTAAAAGGTTATTGGAGGAACTCGGGCACAAACAAGAGAAGATTTTTTTATTTTGTGACAGTCAAAGTGCCTTGCATATCGCAAGGAATCCAGCCTTTCATTCAAGGACGAAGCACATAGGAGTTCAATATTATTATGTACAAGAAGTAGTGGAAGATGGAATAGTGGATATGCAGAAAATTCACACGAAAAACAATATAACAGATGCATTGATCAAACCAATCAATACTGACAAGTTCATCTGGTGTAGAACATCTTGTGGCCTATTGGAGATGTGACCAGGATGTATAGAGACAAGACTGAAAGGAAAAATACCTTCAAGTGGTAGAATGTGAAGTGTGAAGAGTGTGAATGCATTTTTGCCTTCACACAATCCTATATTGGTGGGAAACAAATTGTAAGTGGGGAGGCTTGGCTATATAATAAAGCCTTCTCCTCCCTTTTTGACTTGTCCCAAGCTTATGTATTAAGCTTTTCTCTTCTTTCTCCCTTGTTATCTCCTCCATTCTAATTGTGAGAGAGATTGTAATATTTTTTTTATAGTAAAATATTTTCGGTCTTGTCTCGTGGAGGTTTCCCTCAAATTGGGGATTTTACCACGTTAAATTTTTTGTGCCTTTATTTTCTTTATTGCCTTTAATTTATTTATTATGAAAGACAATGCCACCTAAATTATTATTTCTAACATAGCAATTTGTTTCTTGTCTTTTTATTTGAGCTACGGTGGGAGTGCTCGATCTCCTAACAGGAGGTAGGAGAAATCTAGAGAACGTAACATTGAATTTAGAGATTATTAATTAGTTTCATCCGGTTCTTGTTTACCTAATTACTAAGTTGGAAAAACGAATTTTTCTAGAGAAAATTTTAGTTTCTCCCTATATCATGATCCTCAGTCATGTACTGAAGATTGAGAAAGAAAGAGAGAAAACAGAGAATCTTAGGAATTAGAGTGAGTGGCTTAGCTTTCGATTTCTTTATAGACATGGGGGGTTTAAGCATTGTTTAATTATCGCGTCATGAACTAACATTGTTTAATAACTTTAACTGATATTCGTTAGAAGTAACGAATTTCATTGTCATGTGAGTAGGGCATGCTAGTGGCTTTTCTATGAAAATAATAATAATATATTCATGCACTATTTATCGTTTAACATGTATCAATATATATGGGCTATTGTCACTAACTACACTTAAGGTTTGGACAATTGTCACTAGCAAACAAAGTTTACTACTTTAATCAAAAACTCCCCTGAGGTTTCCTAAAATCAATGGATCAACTTTTTCGGTTAACCTGGACTCTAATAGATGAGGGTGGTTTGGTCAAATTACAAGCACATATGCAATCAATAGCCAATATTGTAATTCAACATTCCCATGTGACATAAGAAGGAGAAGCAAAGGCAGGGCACCCATCTTCACATAAAGTCAAACATTTAAAAAAAAAACTAGGTTTAATAGTTGAAGACGACTCTTCAACTACATAGAGTTTTGGTGCGTGTCAATATTTCATGGAAGAAGAAAAAAGAAGAAAGTGGTGACAGTATACTTCAGCACTTAATTAATGTTCTATTTTATAGTTTATTTTTGGGTTAATGTCACATATCACCTTTATGTTTTGACCTACTTACATCCAGAGTCATTATTTGTAATTTTTGTCATCGTGTACACTTAACTTTTGAAAAAATAATTATAGAGTACCCTTCTATTAGTTTGACCATTAGATGACGTCAACTTTTCGTCCAAAATGATTACAATTACCAAAATACTATTCAAAAGGATTTTTTAAAACTAAGTTTGGAGTGACTCGAGTCTATACCGTTTAAGAAAAAGTTACAACTTCCTTACCACCACGCTAACTCTTTTAAGACATTTAATTCATACAAATTATAATATTTATTAAAATTATATTGTAAAGAAATTTAAAAAAAAATGTGAAACCAGAATTCCTTCTCACCATTGCTACTGCCTAAAAACTTGAAACAACCAAACCAAACCTAGAAATTGGTTTTCTGGATTCCCCAAGCATTACACAATTAATAACAACTACAAGAACAACAATAATAATAAAGTAAAAAGGCATTTATAAAAGTCCACCTCCATTTTCTCACCATAGCCACAAGCTGCCTCCACCATCTGCCTTCTACTCTGGCAACCCATCACCGATCTCTCACCTTCTTTACCTTGCTTCTCCCTCTCTCTCTCTCTCTCCTTTCATCTTCGTTCCCCCACAAATCTAGTCAGCACTAACCACAAAACTGTCGACAATCAAGCACAAAACACCAACACCCTAAATCCACCTCCAAGCAACTACCCAAAACAGGAATACAAAGGCTAGGATTAGAGATCAAAGAGAAGAGAGAAGATCCCTAAAATCAATGGTTGGGAAGAAGTCAATAGAGGAGATGAAGATTCAGCGAATGGTGGGTCAACAACAGAGATAATAAGTGGTGGTAGTTGGGTTCATGATGAGAAATGGTGAAAGAGATAAAGACGATTAGAAAAGGTGGTGGCTTCACAATTTTGAAGGTGATGGTTGTTGGTACAGAGACGTATGTGGAGAAGAAAAAGGAAGAAGTAGGGATCAATCTTGATTTTCTCAATTCTGCCTCACGGAAATATTAGATCTGAAAATTGAATCTATATTTTATTTGAAGGATAAGTAGACTTAAATATTAATACAGGATTGCAATGACATAATTACTAAGTTTAACATATATGAAACTTGGTTGTATATAATTAAGGTGTCTCAACGTCTCTTAGTAGTTTCCAAATGTCTTGCAAATTCTGCTTTCGCTTTAATCAACTTGCAATACTTAATAATATTTATTTAGATTTTGGGTAGTGTTGTAAATAGCTTAGTAGATATGTCCATTTAAATCGCAATATTTATTTAGATTGTGAGTAGTGTTGTAAATGGCTTAGTAGATGTTATCCATTTAAACCGCATTGTTCTAATGCACAGAAGTGATGTAGGATCTCATATCACAACACAACCCTCGTCACAATCATGCTTATAATGTGTTCTAAATGGCTTAGTAGATATTGCCCACTTTGACACTACCGAACCTCATGGTTTTGTTTTTGGGCTTCGATACTATTGCCTAAAATCGCCAATATACGATATCGTGGATAAGTAATAAAATGAGAGTATAAGTATCATCCCACAATGACTGTTGCTACTAAATACTGAAATTGTATTAACCTCTAATTAATTAAATTAACACTACGTACACTCACAAAAATTATGGATATAAAAAAATTATAATTTAAAATCTAGGGATCCGATTTCACCAGATTAATCAATTTAACTTCTCTGATTCAATTAACCAATATTTATTCCTATTGTTGCCAATCGATTTCACTAATTTGATTATTATTCTTTCTCAAGTAATAATAATGTATATTAATAGGTTAGAATCACATCTCTGTCTCATCTTACTCACTACTAATAACCATTAAACAAAAGAAATCATACATGATTGCACAAATCAAATTCATATCTCTATCTCACATGATTTATGGCAAAGTAATTAAGGACTAATGTGAACATCCCTTCTCAGTCTCAATCCACATCTCAAATCATGCAACAATTGACCAGAAAATCACAAGCATTAAGCATGTAATTAAATTGCTCAATAATATTGGAATAAACATCAATCAACCAAAATCAAGAGAAATTACACATCAAAATACGACTACATCTTCACCCTAGAAAATGGAAATTAGTTCATATTACAAAGAAATACAAATCGAAACATGTTTTTAAACATAAGCAAAGAGAAGGATAGAGAAACTAGCTATTGGAACTGAATCTTGATGATGAATTGTTCTTTCCTCTTCCTGCAGTTTGTCTCTTCTTCTCTCCCTCAATTTTTTTTCAAATTTGAATCCCCCTTCTTCCTTCAATTCTCTCCCTTTTTCTTCCTCTAATCCCAACCGACAAGAGAGGAAACATACTCATTGCAAAGCCATTGGTGACACAAGAGTGTTGCAATCCATGGGATTCATGATAGATCATCAAGGGGTGCAAATTATTACAATGGTCAAGAGTGCACATGAACCAGAATGAGGGGTAATTACGTAAAAGAACTGAAATTGCTGTGCAGAGAATTAAATGTCAAGATTTATGGTTGTAAAAGATCTTGAAGTCAGCTTTCTAACACATTTGTCAATGTGTCATTTTGGAGTTATCTGCAGGGATTTATGACTATCTCTTCACAGCTGGTTCATAATGAATGCTGCATTAAAGTCCACATTAGAATTTGAATTTTCTAGCTTAGTTGGTTGGAATTTGAATTTCTAGCTTAGTTGGTTGTGCCTTTATTACCTAATGAGTTTACTTATGGGTCTTAGTTAATAAATGAGTTGTCAATGTAGTAGTTGAGCTGTAATTATTGAAATCATTTAATTATTGTCTTTTACCTATGCTTGGAGGGTTATTCCAAGTTATTTAAGTTCTAAAGTTGTGTATTCAAGGGGGAAGTTTTGAATTCGAATTTGAGTGAAATTTCAGTGTTTATACTGATTTCTTCTTAACTCTGTATCTCTTGGTGGATTCCATAGAGTGGTGAGTTAGTTTAAGCCCTATATCCTTGGTTTACATCCTTGGGTGGTGAATTATCTGTATCCCATTGGTGTTTACTTTGGTGGTGAGCTTGTTATCCCTTTCAAAGAGTATTTGTTAGGTTCCATTTTATTTGTTCCAGCCATTGGTTGAGTTGATAATCAACTTGAAGATCCTATCCTGATCTATTACAATCCAGCAGCCCGGTATCAGATTGGTATCAGAGCCATATCTCGAAGATCCGGTATCAGATTGGTATCAGAGCCATATCTCGAAGATCCGGTATCAGATTGGTATCAGAGCTTTTGGTTCAATGGCTGGTCGTACTCACAAGGCTGCTTCTACTACCCAATTGCCTCCTTCTCAAAGAGATGAAAGAGATTTGATCATTGAAGATCTCAGGCGGCAACTCCAGCAAGTCCAGCAACGTTTGATCATTTAAAATCTTATGCGGCAGCTCCAACAACTCCAGCAACATTTAGTAATTCTAGAAAATAAAGAATTCGTAGGTGGAATGCATGGAGAAATAGAAGATCAAAGTCCTTTGGACAATTATGCTAATAAAGATGAATCAGTGGAGAATGATGAAGTAGATCATGACTTCTTTGAGGATCATGGAAAACCACCAATATTTGATGACTTTTACGAAATTGATGAAGAGATCGAGTCAGATGCCTTGATCAATTTTGATAATCCAGAATTTGTTGATGAAAAGGAAGTCACTTATGCAAATCGAGGTGATTCTCTCTTTCTTATTCAAAGGTGTTTGAATATTGCCCCAGAACAAGAAGATGATTGGCTTCGCAGAAATATCTTCCATAGCAGATGTTCTTCTCATGGCAAGGTGTACAACTTTATTATTGATGGTTGCAGCTTTGAAAATGTGCTGTCTACGGAGATGATTGATAAACTTGGCCTTCAGACAGAGAAGCATCATCAGCCTTACAAGATTTCATGGCTTCAGAAAGATAACGAGATCAAGGTAAACGAACGCTGCCTTGTTTCATTTTCTATTGGGAAAAAGTATAAAGATGAAATATGGTGTGATGTTTTTCCTATAGATGCTTGTCATTTACTTCTTGGTAGACCATGGCAGTATGATAGGAAAGTAATGCATGATAGCTATGGGAATACTTATACATTCTTTAAAGATGGGGTCAAAGTTATTTTGGATCCTTCAAAGTTAGAATGTGTTCCTAAACCTACTAAAGGGGAGGAAAATGCTTTGCTTACCCAAACAGCATGTAGAAGAGAGTTGGAGAAGGGAAGTGAAATTTATGTGTTCTTGTTGTTAGAAGAAAATAAAGTTAGTAATGAACCACCTTCGAAGATGAAATATCTTCTTGAAGAATACCATGATGTTATACCAAATGATATACCACCAGGCCTTCCTCCAATGAAAGACATACAGCATTGTATTGATCTTGTTCCAGGTGCTATGTTGCCAAATAAATCAGCCTATCGAATGAGTCCTACAGAACATGAAGAATTACAACGGCAGGTTGATGAGCTTATCACTAAAGGGTTAGTGAGGGAAAGCATGAGTCTTTGTGATGTCCCAGTTCTTTTGGTGCCTAAAAAGAAGATGATAAAAGCTTCTATCTTATCACTTCCAAATCTCAGCAAGGTTTTTGAAGTTGAATGTGATGCTTCCAATATTGGTATTGATGCTGTTATTAGCCAAGAAGGCAGATCAATTGCTTTCTTTAGTGAAAAATTGAATGCATCTCGCAAAAAGTACTCAACTTATGACAAAGAGTTGTATGCTATTTGTCGAGCTTTGAAGCATTGGAGTCAGTATCTCTTGCAAAAACCATTCGTTCTATATTCTGACCATGAAGCTTTGAAGTTCATCAACAGCCAACAGAAGCTTAATGTTCGACATGCCAGATGGGTAGAGTTTCTTCAAGCTTTCAACTTTACCATCAAGCACAAATCTGGAGTTCAAAATGTGGTGGCTGATGCCTTAAGCCGAAGACATTCTTTACTGACCTCTATGCAAGTGAATGTTGTTGGGTTTGAGGTTTTAAAGGAGCTTTACAAGGATGATCCAGATTTCGGCAAAATATGGAGTAACTATAATGAGTTTTCATCTAACCAATTTGTTTTGCAGGATGGTTATCTACTCAAGGCAAACCAATTGTGTATTCCTCAATGTTCCTTGAGATAATTAATCATTAATGAAGCACATGGCAGTGGCATTAGCGGTCATTTTTGGAAAGACAAAACTATTGCTATTGTGAAGGAAAACTTCTATTGGCTGAAGATGGAAAGGGATGTGATGAAGCACGTGAAGAGGTGTACAATTTGTCATGTGGCAAAAAGTCATGGGCAGAACACTGGTTTGTACACTCCATTACCTATTCCTAATGATCCATTGGAAGATGTTAGCTTGGATTTTATGGTGGGATTGCCTAGAACACAGCGAAACAAAGATTCAATCATGGTGGTGGTTGACCGATTTTCTAAAATGGCTCAATTTGTCCCCTGTAACAAGACAAATGATGCGACTCATGTGACTGATTTGTACTTCAAGGAGATTGTGAAATTGCATGGCATTCCTAAAGCCATAGTCTCAGATCATGATCCAAAGTTCTTATCTCACTTTTGGCGTACACTTTGGAAAAAGCTGGGGACTACACTTACCTTTAGTTCATCTCATCATCCTCAAATAGATGGACAAACTGAAGTTATCAACAAAAGCTTGGGAAATCTTCTGAGGAGTTATGTTGGTAAGAATTTATGGCAATGGGATCTTGTTTTACCCCAAGTTGAGTTTGCTTCCAATAGATCATCAAGTCAAACCACTGGTCATAGTCCTTTTAAGGTTGTTTATGGCAAGAATCCAATAAGTCCTTGGGATTTAGCTCCTATTCCTTCCAAAACTCAATTTAGCAATGATGCAGAAGAGAGGGCTAAGAACATCAAGAAGCTGCATGAACAAGTTCGAGAGAATATTTTGAAGCAAAATGAGAAGTATAAAGCTACAGCAAACAAACATCGGAAGTATGCTGAGTTCAAAGAAGGAGATCTAGTGTGGATACACCTTAGAAAGGAAAGGTTTCCTCCAGGAAAATATGCCAAGTTGAAGCCTAGAGCTGATGGACCATTCAAAGTTCTACAACGCCTTGGAGAGAATGCTTACAAAGTTGAGCTACCTAAGCATTACGGTGTTTCCAACACATTCAATGTCTCTGACCTTAGTCCTTATCTTGGTGAAAACAACAACCAAGACGCGAGGTCGAGTCTTTCTCAACCAGGGGAGCTTGACACAGGAGTGTTGCAATCCATGGGATTCATGATAGATCATCAAGGGGTGCAAATTATTACAATGGTCAAGAGTGCACATGAACCAGAATGAGGGGTAATTTCGTAAAAGAACTGAAATTGCTGTGCAGAGAATTAAATGTCAAGATTTATGGCTGTAAAAGATCTTGAAGTCAGCTTTCTAACACATTTGTCAATGTGTCATTTGGAGTTGTTTGCAAGAATTTATGACTATCTCTTCACAGCTGGTTCATAATGAATGCTGCATTAAAGTCCACCTTAGAATTTGAATTTTCTAGCTTAGTTGGTTGGAATTTGAATTTCTAGCTTAGTTGGTTGTGCCTTTATTACCTAATGAGTTTACTTATGGGTCTTAGTTAATGAATGAGTTGTCAATGTAGTAGTTGAGCTGTAATTGTTGAAATCATTTAATTATTGTCTTTTACCTATGCTTGGAGGTTGTTCCAAGTTATTTAAGCTCTAAAGTTGTGTATTCAAGGGGAAAGTTTTAAATCCGAATTTGAGTGAAATTTCAGTGTTTATACTGATTTCTCCTTAACTCTGTATCTCTTGGTGGATTCCATAGAGTGGTGAGTTAGTTTAAGCCCTGTATCTGTCTCTTATACACATCTAGATGTGTATAAGAGACAGCTTGTTATCCCTTTCAAAGAGTGTTTGTTATGTTCTATTTTGAGTATTTGTTAGGTTCCATTCTATTTGTTCCAGCCATTGGTTGAGTTGATAATCAACTTGAAGATCCTATCCTGATCTATTACAATCCAGCAGCCCGGTATTAGATTGGTATCAGAGCCATATCTCGAAGATCCGCCATTTTATTTGTTCCAGCCATTGGTTGAGTTGATAATCAACTTGAAGATCCTATCCTGATCTATTACAATCCAGCAGCCCGGTATCAGATTGGTATCAGAGCCATATCTCGAAGATCCGGTATCAATTGGATTCCACCAGAAAGTATTTTTTTATTAGTTTTTTTCAATTATGCATGTGGACGTGGACGAGCTTTAAATGATTCCCCTAAGGGTCAATCCACTTGTTGCTTGGCGGACAACATTAAAAAGGGAAGGAAATAATGCTCCACCAGAAGTTCAATGATCAAAATTGGTAATCAACCCTACAACTTAAACAAACTTAGACAAAATTCGTCAGTCAAACACAAAAAGGGAAACTCAAAACTCAAGATAAAAGATGAAAATAATATATAAAAATTAGACTTATCAGAGACCAAAACCCTAAGTAAAGGCATACTGCCCATTTAAACCACACCACTCCTATGCATAAGAGCGATGTAGGATCTCATATCATAACAGATAAAAGGTAATTTAAAAATACATGCATTAATTTACTAGGACACTAAAGCATTAGGGGATTGATATATTGGATGGGAATTAGGGTTTTTTTATTATTCTAATATGCATGAGGTTATCTCACATTTAGATTTGATAGACATGGTATATATCTTCATATATATTATATATATTGTTGAGATATATTTTTTTAATTCTAATATTTAGGGGTTTACGTATATAGGTTAGAGGAATCGTGTGAGCTATCTGAGTTATCATAAACAATGACATAAAGTTAAGTTTACCATCTACAACAAGTAGCAATAAGCTTATTCAGATTGTTAGTATTCATATTTTACCATATTCTACAGCATTAAAATTAAGTTTTGAATTAAAAGAAAAAAGGCTAGCTATGGAGAATATTCTTTTATTTTCTTAACACTATTTAGTCATTAACATGCCTTAGATTTTTCAAATTCCATTGGTAACTTCAATAATTAATTAACCCTTGTTAATTTTTTAGGCTAGCTTATATCAAAAATAATGTTAAAAAAATTAAAATTAATTCTTGGTTACGTTCCTGTAATAATTAAGCTTGGGTCAAATTAAGCATTCGATGATCTGGTCATTTTCTTTTTCCATTTCACATGTGTAATAGGTACAGGGAAAGGATTAATTGTGATTATCACCAGTATAAGTCTGAAAACGTCTCCTTTCTTTTCAGTTTTCCTAACTTTTATGAAGAATGAAGAGATCATGATATGATCAAGATCATATATATATATATCAAGGCACTAGCTATTTGTAATTTTTTTAAAATAATAACTTATCCTAAGCTTCTTCTGCCTGCTGCTTTATTTCATCGTTATCCTTTCTCTCTTGTGCTCTGAAAATAACTCTTATTTTATTTTTTTTCTATCGCTAAATTATGTAGTTAACTATATATCTATATCCTCTGTATATCGACTAGCTGCTTACCCTATTCTAGATATAGTTAACTTTCATCCATTAAAATTCTCATTTCAACATAGACATATCGCATTGCTGCTAGCAATTTAGTAGGAAAAATATACCTAGAAATAATAATTAAGTTCCACTTATTAAAAACTTTCTACAAAGAGAGACCAAGCTGCTATAATTGCCTTAATGAACTTTAGTATATATAGACTACATAGCTTATGCTCAAACTTAATAGCATGCTTTACACTTCTTATGTGCTGGCTTCCAATTACAAGGACAGCTATATAATGCAATGCATGACGCATAGAATCTTGATTTGGAAAGCAATGTGTGTAGGCCCTTCTTCAATATAATAAAAATTAGTAAAATAAATAATGATTACTTTGTAATAGTGATACTACAGAACTCAAATGCACAAATATCTCTCAAGCTAATTGGTAAACGCTGGTTATTATATATGCAAATAAAGAACTATATCTCAACAGATATGGGTAATTAATAAACCTACTGAAAGTATATATAGATGATCAACAATCTCTACACCATAATTTACGAGTAAGTCCCTCTAGAAACACAGCCCAGTCCTTTTTCGAGATAATTAATTTCAATCTTGATGGTGCAATGGAGAGAAAATTGAACAAAGGAAAACAATATATGAAACATCTTCTCAATTAGTTGCTGCCTTTCTCTGCTTATCCGGTGCACTTGATCATGCCTTAGACAAATTAATTAATCATCTATGTTGTAAGCCTGATCAGGATTTCTCACTTCCCAGTTGGTTATAAGCTGTAACTGAAATTTATTACGGGAAGATTGAGAAGAGATTTTGGACGACACTGCCATTGACAAGGAATGATGAGCACATTTCTGTTTCTTGGGAAATGATACATTCCTTTTCTGAGAGCAAGCATTGACGCAAACACCCTTTAAGTTGTGAAGAGCACAGCCGCAATTGCGATGGTATGGCCTCCGCTCAATCTCGAACTGATGCAACGATAAGCTTCCATCAAATAATAATCGCCCAAGCATCATCTCAGCAGCCGCAGCAGCCATTCTCCTCGTCAATTAGTACTTCTAAACTCTTCTTGATCAGCGCTTACGTAAATGTGTAACTCTCTTTAGAAAGTGTATTGAAACTTCTAATTTCTGAAACGTTTTTTTACAGAGCGAGTGATTATGTGCATGAGTGAAAGTGTTTGATACGTGGAGATGCCGGTAGGAGAAATCTAGAGAACACAGCAAATGGCGGTAGCGCTCCTCGTGGATTCCAAGGGAAGTTTAATGCTCGAGGCTTGTTGTTTATCTAACTAATGAGAAGAATCGAATTTTTCTAGGAAAAGTATTAGTTTTAGTTCATCAGTTCCTCTCTCTCCTTAAACTTAATTTAACTGATTAGATAAATAGTTTTTGAGAGAGAAAGAGAATCTTAGGAATTATAGAGGGGCAGTGAGTGGTTATGGCTTGGCTACGTTTCACGGCTTGGTTTTGGAATTTATTGTTCGTGTGAAATTAATGGTTTTTGTTTGTTTGATTAGCATAGCTTTCTCCGAGAGAACTAAAATACACTAGGTCGTTATAGAGGATCTACTTTTAACAGCTTTTACTAATTAATATATTCATTAATTATGAGCTAGGGGGCGACACCTTCAATGTAGAGAAGAATTTAATTGGTTTCTAAATGCAATGTATAACTTGATGAGCAAATAATTAATTTCAGTGTAATCTTGTTTATATGTAATGGAAATATGAGTGAGGACTGGAATATAGCTCACTTGTGTCTGCACCTGTGATTCATATTCGATGTTGATGAGGCCCTCAAAAGGTACGTCAGACCAGGTGAGTGGATATAACTAATCTTAATATTTTGGCATGCCAAGCCTTGCATTCCTTTCACCTTAGGGCATAGGGAACCCGTGTGCACCAAAGCACCTTGCATTAATTCCATTGACCCAATAGGGCAAGGGCACCCCACACTCAAAATGGGATCATTGGTAGCAAAAATTCTAATGGAATCATGTTCAGTAAAGATATTAGATTGAGTAAACATTCAACATATATGGGAACTAGCACTAGCTACTCTCCACAACAGTTAAGTTTTGGTATGATTCTTGTTGATTTTTCACATATATGCTTCTTTTACGATATTTGGTATAAAGCAGCGGCGGACCAACGCCAGGACCAGGGGGGCCGGGTCCCCTCTCAATTTTGAAAAATTCAATAAACCCCTTTACTTTGCTTTAGTACCTTTATATTCCTTTCTTAAAATTAAAAAATAATAATAATAATAATAATCAATTCAAGTTTTACAATTTTCTTTCTTTTTCCTAACCACTTGAGCTACCTGAGGCATACAATAATATAAGTTGATATTATATTTTAATTAACTTTTATTAGCTAATTCATAAATATAATTTTAGTTTTCTATTTTTATTTATTTAATTCTATGTAAATTATATGTTTTACTTTATACAAATATTTTTGTATAGTCTAAAAAAAACCTCAATCAATTATTGTTAAAAGAGTACAAATTTGATGATCCTCGTACGTGGTAATAACTGCCTTTTTCTTATAATTTAAAATAAAATCATATATATATTACATTTTTATCATGTCTTTCTTTTTATTTTTTATTTATTTGCATTAATTAGATTTTAAAAATAGTAATCTATTTTCAAGAAATTATTTCTAAGAGACTTTTTATTTTATTTCATTGGTTTGTATTTTTTTTAGATAAAAAGTAATGTATATTTTAAAATTTGAATAGTTACAAAGAGAGATTTTAAACGAAAAGCTATTTTGAGTTTATATCAAATTTAAGAAAATTAACTTTTTATTATTTTGAACCGTTATAGTCTTAATGTCCCTCATTCAGGTGTATTTTTTATTTTATTTTTTTAAAATTTATTATATTATTAAAGTTTATTCAATAAATTATAAACATTAAAATATTAACGGTGCCTCCCCTTCAATCAAAGGTCCGCCATTAGTATAAAGCAGTCGTTATATGTGCATAATACATTCGTTATTTATCAATCTAGCTAAATACTTTTTTTTGGTGATATTCAGGATCGTTACAAAGTACAAATTGGGCTCATATATGCCTTATTTAAATGGAATTTAAAGGGCACAGCTAGCTTTGCTAAGATCTTCTGATCAAGCAAGTTGGGTTTGTCACGAAAATTGAACCTTTTTCTCAGCATCTCTTATCTCATAAATTCTGGCGCAGACCCAATATTGCGTTGGCCAATTGACTTTATTAGCTGCCTTTTTAGACGTTACAATATGACATTTCTTGGAAGTTTTAGTAACTATGCAGGATTAAAATTAGTTTATTACATATAGAAATTAAAATATTAATGTCTTATGTTCACCTGGTTTCTTCTCTTCTCAGTATATTTTTAGATTCGATCTTGATGTCCTACTATGCTCTATCTCTTTCTGAAGTAATAGCACTGGGCAGTGTTAAAATTTTCATAGCTTTACTTGGAATGAAATGAAATTATCAAACGCTACGCAGATAATCCCTCTCTTACAAAATTTGGTCTGACCCAGCCCAAATAGTTTACGTAGAGTTTTGATTTGAGTTGGGTCCAAATATGAACCCAATCAAGCCTCCAACTGCGTATGCGCTCCCATATAACCTTAATTGACTGAATTTAACGCATCGAATAAAAAATAAGTTTATTTTGATGGAAATTAATTACCGCTCAAATTAATATACCTTAACGGCCAAAATATTAACAATCTTAACAAAAATTTAAAACTGTCTCTTATTAGGAGCTTGCATGAACTTTAAAAAAGTTTGCATTACAGCTTGCAGTTGTTATATTAAATTCTGTTAATGACTGATTATCAAATGGATTTAAATTTCAGATAAAACTCTCAAGAGAGAACCTGATGATCCCTCTAATAATTGAGGATTGTGAAAACAAGTTAAGCAGCTAGTAGTATATTCCATCCAACTTGGCATATTTATTTGAGCTAAATATGATTAAATTTCATGTAAGATTGTTAAAGTAGTACTCTTTTGATTAAATAAATCTTATATTAATAATAGTATATTATTTAAATATTATCTATTCATATTATTAAGAAGCATTCTAGTAACTTTATGGCTACGAAAACATGTGATGGTCAATCTGTCCATTCCGTGTGGAAGTTTGTTCTTTCCAACGCATGTGGCCAGCCAGCTTCAAAGTCTTCAACAGCATTATAATATGTTTCTTCTCCATTTAATTATTAAGAAAAGAAACAAAGAAACTCTTTTCCCCATCTGTAATTCTTCGCTTTTATTTGTTGTCGGCTTCTCGTATTTAATTAAAAAGTTAACTTGGGGTACTGAGATTTGTCTGTTTAATATTTTTCTAATAGAGATGTTATCTAAGTTTGTAGTGATGGATGCATTGAACGAAGTAGCCGACCACGAGTCCACCACATGACCAATCTCGTTGCAAGTCGATGTGCCTGCCATGTTTCGAGATAATGTGACCTTCAAGTTCAAGGTCCATTATTTATTACAGTTAATAATTCTCAAATTATTCTTTCCTTTTAATATTGAATCTTGATCTTCATAATATAGAATTAGATAGATTTAGTGATCTAAAATCTTTAAGAATTGATAAGATTATTGATCGATTATCGTTCGTTATTATTAACTTTATGATAATCATAACGTAATTGCATAAGAACTGTAGTTTAAGAAATTCTCAGGTGAAGTCTGTATCTTATGAGACATGACCGCTCTTCTCACAAGTAAACAATATTGTTAATTTAATTTTAAAATAGAATTAAAAAAAAAAACTCAACATTTGCAAATCTAATTAAAAGGATATAACCGATCATAATCCTTTTCTTAAATGATCGATCAAACTAAAATCGTTTATTCATCTATATCAAAGCAAACGATATGAAATTCATCTGAGTTGTCAACTTGCTGTTGAAACATAGACAAGAAATCATTTCCTAAACTAAAACTTCAACAACTAAGAAGTTAAATTCAACTAAGAATAATTGAGATAATTAATAGACATATACTCTGATACTCCCCTCTTTCAATTGTTTGGTCAAAAAAAAAAATTGCAACTTGTCATGAAGTTGAGCAAGTCAAAACAAAACATATTCTGGAAACAGAAAATTGCCCAGAAAGCTTAATCAATTAACTCTCTTACAACTTTGATGATAATAAAAGAACATGACGATGATAAAGAAGAAGAAGAAGAAAGCTTATATCTGTACATGAACTGTTATTAGTTTATACACTGAGACACACACCAAGTACAGGAGAAGCTCGCCAGAATTGATCAGAACCATCCAGTATATAATATAATTCATGATTAACATATCTATATTATATATATCTGGCTCCGTGATTAATCAAAACTGGCATTAACCAAAATATTTGACAGTTTTCCAATCAGCAACATAACGTACAAAATTTGATCTGAAACAAATCTCAACTGGGATCCAGTTATTACACAATGAAAGAAACAAAAACGAGGACAATGGATCACTAAACAAAGTTATTTTATAAATTTATATAAATAAAGGTAGAAGAGATGATCATCATACCTTTGATAATGTTATATATCATCATCATGATGATCATCATGCATCTTGATTATACGAACCCAGTGGATGAGGCTTTCCCACTAACTCTACAACCGGTGAAGTACCAGGTGAGGAATGATAAGAAGCTGCCAAGGCCAAACTCCCTTCCCTCCAAGACCATCTTATTGGATATGAAACATTTTTGCACTTGGGCAGTCCATGAGGACAAATATTTGATCCACGAGATTTGTTATTAGATTTGCTATGAAGCGCACATCCACAGTTGCGATGGTAAGGCCGGCGTTCGATCCCGGTGTCGCAGCCGGAGATGCAACCTTCGTAAACACTCCGGAAAAAACCATCGGCACCCGCGGCGGCCATGTGCTAAAGGTTCTTCACCACCAAACCCTCAATTGCTGTTATTGTTTTGTTCTAATAAGTATTTGGCTCTAGAGGCGAGCTTGGCGGCATCTATATAAAGTAGTAGTTAAATGTAATGTAATAAAAGCAATAGAGCGGACGCGGGGTTGGGGGGCAATTGAGAAAGCTACGAGCACAGTTAAATTTGCTGGAGTTAGCTAGCTAGCGATGTAATAGCCGTGTCTTATGCATAGTCACAGACCTGGTGCACGTGACGGTTAATTTGGCTTTGTTCAGTTTTCGTCTGAAAGAAAGAGAGAAAGCAAAAAGGGTATTAGGTGAGCAAACGATAGTTGATAGTTACCAACAAGACACTCATAATAGACTAGCTTGGTGGCTTTAAAAGCCATACTTTTTAATTTTGACTATATATTTTACAAGTTTATGTTTTCTATAATAATAATAAGTACTTAAAAAGTAATTTTAAATATATACATACAATCATCTCGCCACAAGTCAATTGTTAGTATCGGTTTATCAGCACTTAGTTCTATGATAATTTTGGTGTCGAAGATATTATTTATTATAAGGGCACTTTGAAGGATATGTTTATATGTGTTCTTGCCCTAGTATGGACCGGATGCGTCTACTTATATTATACACAATTGACTTTTTGTTTTGAGCAATAGGGCAGGGCCAGTGAATGGGATCGTTTTGTAGAGAACTTCTATGTTCATTTTATGTCCTCGACCGATGATTTCTTGTAATACTAACTAAGGTTCGGTTTTATTTTATCTTAACTTGATGGCATTTATATATACAGATTGATAGATTGGGTAAATGTACAAAAATTGGACCTCATTTTGAATGATAAATATTAAAGATATTCCACAACTTGAATGATTATAAATTGATATGTGTAGGTGAATACTATTTAATATTTCCATAAAGCATGAGAGATGAGGCTAGCTAGACCAGCCAACCCTTTCCTTCTCAACTAACTTGACTGCTTAGTAATGTGATGGAGGTGGCTTTTAGCTCAAGCATGTATCATCCTGAGCTAGCATTTATTTTTAAGTGCAAAACTTCAACCCACAACAATATATGAGTTTGGTGCCATCGGCAAACTTGGGATTTGTAATTATCAAATATAGGAGTGGTGGCCGAAAATCTTATATGTTAATGTACGTTATAGAATTAAACTAAAAATTGTATTTGGTAGTATGTATTTTGTAAAAATGTTTTGTCAAAATAATGAAGATATTGGATGAACACTTTTGTTCCACATAGTAGTTGTACAATCTCGAAGAGTAGTTTTGTTTGTTTCAATGATCAAATGATACGAAATATCTATATAAATAAATAAACAATGAGGATTATTTATAAGAGAGAAGAAGAGAAGAAAATCATAAGTTTATAGTCCATTTGATAACTTTTCAATTGTAATGGAGTAATGTAGCGAACTTCAAAGTCAAGAAAGTAAAAAAAAAAAATTATTTATGAACGTGCTAATTAGAGATATTATAAGAAAGTAGATAGGTGTGGAAAAAGAGAAAGTTAATTATGTAATTCAACTAATATCTCTTTTGTTAATTAATTAGTTCATAATAACACCTTTTGATGCTTGCTGATTTCCACACCTACTATACCTAAATTGAATTACTTGAACACAATTGCAGTGTGGGATTAATAGACCATTTATAAGGGCTTTCTTGAATTCATGAATCGCAAAAAATTTTCCCACAAAATTGGATGAATTAATACCTGAAAGATTAGCATTCTAGTCCTCATTAATAAATAATTGATTTTGAAGAATGCTCTTTGGATTCCACTCCTGAAAGCAATTGTTTCGAAGACTTTTTCCTATATTTCTCGAGACTAGGAATAAGTTTGAGAAGAGGACAGAAAATTAAAAGGAGAGAACCTTTTATATATAGACTTTGAAAAACATTTCTAAGGCAGTAGAGTATATTCCTTTTTTAAGAGAATTATGTGTCTCGTTTTGTTTGAACAAAGAATAGGATGAAAAAGATGCACATAAAATTTAAAGACAATGATGGAAACAAGGACATGTATGATATTCTAAAACCCAATATTTTGCTGGACAAATATGTGATGACCCAATTTAAATCATTTTGCTAAAAAATTAGTTGATTATCTTGTTTGATGTACTCTATTTCTATGACTTTTCATACATTCACATAAAATCTCATATATGATCCATTGCACATATCGAGGGGAAAAACCAGGATCAGTAAAGCCCAAAATGGCCCAAGCATGGGTGTGGGAGTTCGGCACTTGAGGCTTGAGAGATGCCCAAGCCACAGTTGGATGGGGAAGAAATGCATTTAGTAAAACTTCAGGGGAGCCTTTGCAAATGTATCACAGAGTCATGTTTCTTGAGCTCTTCAAAACTTGTTTCGAAGCCTCACAAGATTACAATACATTTAAAAATTAAAATCCATAATTATTTTGTACATAATATAATATTGAAATTATGCTCTTTTTATATATCTTAAACTTAATATTTCTTAAAGAACTTAGCTCATTATATTCCTTAAACTCAAAAAATTGTGCATGCAACTCTTGTTCTTCAAGATTCAATGAAACATATGTGTCAACTCATCTAATTTTTAATTATTAATTAAAAAAATGACATATGAAATATAAGATTTGAGACATGGTTTAAGAATAGCAATATTATCCATTATGGAGCAATGAAAGCCCAAATTTCAAGTAACGGAGCCCAAATTTGGATGTTGGAATTTGAGATAGACCCGATCCACACTTGGATGGGGAAGAAATGCTTTAGTGTAGTGTAACATATTAGTAATGGACCGGATCCGAATTCGAGGGAGCATATTCGCGCTGCTAATGGTCCGAACCACTTGACCACGTGGCACATGTACTCGGAACTCAGAAGCTCCCAATAGCAGAAACAGGCAGCAGACCTCGTACGTGTGTGTGGAGAGTATACGTATATGCTTAACTATGCGATGTGTATGGTACACGTAATCTTTGGCCCCTACATCCAGGTCACCGTCTCCGGCCTCCCTTCCCCTTCCCCGTCCTTCACCGCCTAAGCAAAGCTTCAATTCGTTTCGTTTCGTTGCATTTCTCTCTGGAAAGTTTCAGTTTCGTTGTCCCGTCTCTGCAATGGGTGGAGGTAACAGAAGAAGATCAGCGAGCAATAGCGGCAGCAGCCATAGCAACAACAAAAGCAAGACCAAACGAAGATGGAAACCCGATGCATCATCATCTGCTGCTGGTCGTATCAGGAATTCTTTGTTTGTGGAAGGAGGTCTTTTGTCTGATTGGCAACAGCAGCAACAGCAACTCTCTTCGCGAGGTTCCGGCTTGGCTTTCTCTTTTGTTTCTTTTTGTTTTTGATTTGTTTAATACCCATCGTTTTGGCTGCTTTCTACCGGGCTTGATTTTTTCTGGGTATGGTTTATAGAGTGAAAGTTTGATTTTTGATCTGTTTAAGGTTGTGCGCAGGGATTTATTTCAGTTTTGTTTTGTTGGGTTTTTGTTTGGTCTTGAATTGCAGGAAGGAATCCAAATGTGAACTCCATTTCTAGGTCGAAATCTGGGAATTCCAATCCAACAAAAGCTTCTTCGAAAAATGTATCGAAGAAATCGCTTGGAAATGTATTTGGATATCAATACCCTTCTCTTGATCTTAAGGTATATCTCTTTTACCTACGTGCTTCTTCACAAAAGAAATTTGTGATTAGTGTTATTATATTTTGGGGCAAGGAGCAGGAAAATGATGTCTTCTTTGGATAGAACTAAGTTTCACTAATAGTTTTTTTTTTTTTTTTTTTTTATTTTTGCAGTTTGAAGTTTGTATTTCTAATTTCAAACTGAATTATTTGTTTTATTTATCTATCTATTCTGTCAAATTTTCTTAAACTTTAGTTATAACGTCGTAATATCGAACTCTTCGAGTTGCGGTTTTATAGTTTTGGATATGTTTGGTTTCTCATAAGATGGTTTGTGTCAGGATCTGTGCCTTGAGGACAGGGACAGAAATGATAATTCGGATGAGTCCCGGCCAGTTGTTTTGCTTAATTCACAGGATAGCAAGATTGTTGCTTATATGGACGAGACACCAACTTTGAATCCTCACAATGTGAATTGCAGTTACGAATATGGTTCAAGTTTTGTGCTTGGTGATAGTTCACATCGAGGACTAGGGTTTCATGATGAATCTGACGCAAACCCAAGCGGCGTTGAGTCATCCTCAAAGCAAATCCAAGATCAAGAAGTCTCAGGTTCTGATTCACCATTCTCCAAGGAGGAGGTGGATACTGATGAGAACATTAATCATGAGGAAGGTGTTGAGGTAACTGAAGAGTTGCCAGATGAGACATTGTCACCGAAGAAAAATTCAGGGTTCCTGTCAATTGGAGGCATGAAATTTTATACACAAGATATTTCTGATGAGGAAAATGATGATGAAAATGATGCGGAGTCACCTGATGATGAAAGCTCAGAGTCATACTCTGAGAGCGATAGCTCAGGAAACTTGTCTGATAGTGATTTGGATATTGATGAAGAGGTTGCAGAAGATTATTTAGAAGGAATTGGTGGGAGCAACAATGTTTTAGATGCCAAGTGGTTGGTGGAACAGGATTTTGATGGATCAGATGATGACTCTTCTTCTAGCAGTAGCTTTGGTGATGCTGTAGAGAAGTTGGGTGGAATTGCTCTCCAGGATGCATCTAGAGAATATGGTATGAGGAAGCCCCTTCCTGTGTCTAGGAAAAAACGCTCTACAGCTGCTGGAGATTCTTGGTCACCTGCTTTTGATGACCTGATGCTTGTGAGAGATCCAAGAACAGTTTATGGAAAAAAGAAGCATGTTACTCGCCTTCCTCAGTCTTGGCCTCGAGAGTCTCGAAAGAGTAAAAAGGCCAGAAATTTTCCTGGTAAAGTTTGCTTGCATATGTATGTCTTGTTAAAAATGCTATAATTTTGTAAATAATCTTATATTGCTCTCTTTTAGAAATTGATGAGAAATTAGGTTGAGAACTATATTCAATTCTGTGTAAACAAGCGATTTTGAGATGGAGAGTTGTCTTTTTGTTTTAAATGCAATCTGTGACGACGTATGTTATTCAGATATTAAATTTGATTATTCTCATAGAGATGCTTGTATGCTTCAACTAAAATAATGAAGTCGTGCTTTCTCCTTATTCCATTCCTAAAGTTCAAATGAAATCATTGTTTGACATTTTTTTGCTAACAATCTGAATTTACCATTAGACAAATTGATTCGTTTCTTTAATTATAGTCTTTGTAGTACATCGACTTGCCTTCCTTTGTGCATAGATATATTTTTCTAACGCACTCGTCATGCAGGTGAAAAAAAGAAACATCGAAAAGAAACGATTGCTGTAAAACGTCGTGCGAGAATGCTGCGTCGGGGTGTTGATCTTCAGCAAATAAACTCGGTAAAAGCAAAACATACAGGAGATTCGATGCCATCTCCTCCCTTTTTATTGATTTCATTTCTTAACAAAAGAAGATGAAGTGTTTGTTAGTGCAATAATTTGGCTCTAAAATATAAAAATGGTTAGATTGATGCTTCGATGTTGGGGAAAAGCGGTTCTAATGGTTTTCAGCTTAAGATTCCTTAAACAAGTCTGGTTGAGAATAACGTAGCATTGAAATTTTTGTCTCAAATTCTTTGTTTTCCTTCTCACATTATTTGCGGAGTAAACAGAGATTAAGCACCAGTTTACCTGGCAAGGTAGCATGCAATTTTTTTTATAACCTAATTTGTCCCTCTTTACTGCACAACCTTGTTTTTTATGATATCAAATACCAGCTGGTCAGATGAAGTAGAATCATTGAATATTAAATGAAAAGCAGCCTGATGAAGATGTCTGATTTCCAAAAGAATTAACAACGTTATGTTTTGTGAACTGTAGACCTTGGAGCAGATTGTTTTGGATGGAGTAGATATATTCTCTTTTCAACCTATGCATCACCGTGATTGTTCCCAGGTATGGAGTTATGGTTCGTCTCTTTTGCAGTTTTCAACTATTACATTCTCTCTCTCTCTTAGCACTTCTGTTTGTTTGATAGTGTGTTTATACCACCGTGGACCATGCTTGATGTGCTTTAGGAATTTTTAGGTACGACGATTAGCTGCAATATATCGCTTGCAGAGTGGTCGCCAAGGTTCTGGAAAGAAAAGGTAATATATCTTCAAATTAATGTCTACCCGTGTCTATATAATTGTATGTACTTGCACATATTTTTTGTCTTTGTATTTGTACTTTTCAATATTTGTAAGTTTATAAACATATGTAGTACGATAAGAAGAGGGTTTTGATGTTTACATTGGCTATCATCTGTCTTTTACAGCTTTGTTACAGTGACACGAACACAGCATACGAGCATGCCATCTTCAGTTGATAAACTTCGGCTAGAAAAGGTTTTAAATTTCCATTGAGTTAATTTGTGGGATTATTATTATTCAATTATTTATTTTATTTCTTAGTTGACCCTGCCATGGAGATTTTCACTGTAGTTGATAATCTATGGATGCCACCATGATAGATCTAAGTCACTGTGTTTTATGAATTTCAGTTGATAGGAGCTGATGATGAGGATGCTGATTTTGCTGTTAATGAAGGCTCAAACGTAAAATCAGTGGGTGCAGACGGAAAGAAAAGCAAGCCATCAAAGAATGTGACCCTCCGTACTAATAATGGTGAAGCAAGTAAAAAGAAAGGGAGTGGGAAAAAGGTGGTATATGCTAATCAGCCTGTGTCATTTGTGTCAAGTGGTGTAATGCATTCTGAAACTGTTGAGATCAGAACTCTAGATTCTATAGAGACAAGTGAAACTTTTGAAAGTAAGGGCACAACCAGCTTAAGTCAGGTTGGTGCATTTGAGGTACACACAAAGGGTTTTGGATCCAAAATGATGGCTAAAATGGGATATGTAGAGGGTGGAGGATTGGGAAAGGATGGTCAAGGTATGTCGAAACCCATTGAAGTGGTCCAGCGCCCTAAATCTCTTGGGTTGGGTGTGGAATTTACCAATGTTGATGAAGAATTGGTAAGGAAGGAATTTCGTGTCGACTCTGCGAGGATGAAGGAATCACGTGGTAACTCAGCTAGGAAGGGATCCCAAAACATTGGAGCTTTTGAAAAGCATACCAAAGGTTTTGGATCAAAGATGATGGCAAAGATGGGATTTGTTGAAGGCATGGGCTTGGGCAAGGATTCACAAGGCATTGTCAACCCTTTGGTTGCTGTCAGGCTCCCAAAATCACAGGGCTTGGGCGCCAAAACCAAAGGTTAGGTGTTACGTTTATTGAATTAACAGAAAGAATAGGTACTTTATTATTTATTAGTAATTGAACATTTCTTAGTTCTAATTTATAAGCTACTTATGGCATACACGCCCTTTAAATCAATATATATATAATTTGCTTCTGAGCATGAAATAATGTTTCTTTCTTGTGGCGCTTCCCACAGCCTCATGTTCTTTTGTAAGTATTATGCAATTATGTTGTGCTCGAACTGGACATAACCTATTCTGTAGCAGTCTTGTCTTTATGGGACCTTCATTGTGATGCCTCTTTGTAAAAATTACATGGTGCATTAATTACCCTGGAGATTGATGTGAGCTTTGTCTAGGCAGCTAAAAAAAATTGGCCATGAGCCAAGTGGCGAGACATAAATAATGCGTTATGGGGCTGACCACGTTCGGTATGGAGTGAGTGTCCTCGAAATGTTTTCTGTATCATCCCTCTCGGTATATATTTTTTTAAATCAAAAAAAATTCTGATAATGTTACTACTCATTGGGTTAAGTATTGGTTTTGTAAAATCCTGGAAAAATCACACATCTTAATGAAGATGTTAAAAGTTTCTCTCACCCTTCAAATACTAGATCAGTTATCGAGATTGTACCAGGCAGTACCTGGGGAGTTTTGTTATTTTATTATTATCCGTTTTGGTTGCTTCTAAGCGAGGAATCTGCAAATGGAACTCTTGTTTTGAGTGCTAACCCACGTGAGTGAAGTGATAGATAGAATAGGCCTGGAGGAAATGTGATAAACGTCGGTGATTCTGTCACAGCAAATGAATAACTCTCAAATACTTGACATTTAAGCCTCTATATCCTTCCGTCTATTCCTTTCGGTAACCCCTCTTTATCATGCCAGGCTATTGCACCTTTCACTCTTCCAAGAATCAACTGCATTATTATATCTTGATGGGCTATTTCATTAAGAAAAAATAATAATGGGAATATTGTTGAGGTGCATGCCTCTATCAAAGCTTGCTCCGGTAGATGAATTGTATATGTTGGAATATGCAAGTCGTGGGTGCATGAGTACATGAAAGGGGTCAAATTATAGTTAGTAGTAAGCAAAGGAAACATGTTAGATCAATTGAGATCTTGATATGTTTGCTGTAAATTCACTTTCTTTGATTGTTATTACTCGAGATTCAGATCACTTTACTTTGTTCCACAATGAAGTAAAGTTAGATCTAAGCTATAACAAGCTTTTGGAGCTACTAAGCATAATTAAATAAATAAGATAAGCCTCCCTGGTAGCATAAACTTGATTACACACATATAAGACCCCAGAGAAGAATTGGTCAAACAAGAATAAACAACATTATGGAAATTTGAATGCTCTACATGTATTGTTGGTTCTCCACTTCTTTTCCTCTACCTCTAAGATGGAATAAATAGTACTAATATTATATTAACAAATCCATTTCTACCAGATTACAACATGGCGTACACATTATTAGTAAAATATAAGAAAACTGGATGAAGATATACTGCCTTTAACCACTTGATATACCATCTGAGTAATTATCTGCTTTTTTAAGATAAATATATTAAATTTTAGATTTACTCTGTAGCCAACCCATCATATTATCAAAGACTCTTTAGTTCCCAATCTAGGAAATATTAATGGATAATAATTTCACTGCCATATATGGGGTAATTAATTATTTAAGCACAGAGGCTTCCAAAATTAAATTTGGATTCCAATATTTGACAGAAATTAACATTGACATCTCTAAAACTTATTGTCTATTAATAATACCCTTAAAAATGATTATCGGATATTAAATATCGCTAATATTAATTTCAAAAATCACTAGATCTAATAGTACTGTTCCTAATTTTATTGGATCTGTAACACAACATGATTGATGATGCAGTGAAACCTAATTTCAAAAAATAATAATAATAATAATAAAACAAAAAATATTAAAGAAATTAAATAAAAAAAAGTGAGTCCAATTCTAATAAGAGCCGAAACGGCAAAACTCGTGAATTTTACGGTAACACACCACTCTCGAGTCGAGTTTGGCCAAGCACCAAAACACAACCATCCAATCCATTTCATATAAAACTCCGTCATCGTTTCTCTCGTTTCCTCTCGTACAAATCTCTTCTTCTCCGCAGAGACTCTCTTTCTCTCTCTCAATCTCAAATCTCTTCGTTTTGAAGGTCAGTTAGATCCACCACCCCTCTCCTCTCCTCTTATTGTCTCATTTTTCTCTTACGTGATTCTGCTATTGTGATTGTTTTTCTTTACTTTTTTCATTCAGTTCACGATCTGGGTTTCCCAGATCTGAGACAATTTCATCAAATATGGACTTAACTGCAAATTTTAGGATCTGGGTATTGTTGTTTTTGTTTATATTTCAATCTGGTTGCCATGCGTTTTACTTACCTGGTAGCTATCCCCACAAATATGCCGTCGGTGATGGGTTGTCTGTGAAAGTGAATTCCCTCACTTCCATAGACACCGAGCTTCCCTACACCTATTACAGTTTGCCCTTCTGTAAGCCACAAGAGGGTGTCAAAGATAGTGCTGAGAATCTTGGTGAGCTTTTGATGGGTGATAGGATTGAGAATTCTCCTTATAGGTTTAAGATGTACACAAATGAGAGTGAAATCTTTTTGTGTAAATCGGATCCTTTGTCAAAAGATAATTTTGATTTGTTGAAGAAGAGGATTGATGAGATGTATCAGGTTAATTTGATCCTTGATAATTTGCCCGCTATAAGGTATACTAAGAAGGATGGTTATCTTTTGAGGTGGACTGGATTTCCTGTTGGCGTTAAATATCAAGATGCCTATTATGTGTTTAATCATTTGAAATTTACGGTTCTTGTTCATAAGTATGAGGAGACTAATGTGGCACGCGTAATGGGTACTGGTGATGCTGCTGAGGTGATCCCCACAAGGGTGAATGATGGATCGGATGTGCCCGGTTACATGGTTGTTGGATTTGAGGTTGTGCCTTGCAGTGTGATGCATAATGTTGATTCGGTGAAGAATTTGAAGATGTATGATAAGTACCCGAATCCTATTAAATGTGATTCAAACATTGTGTCAATGCCTATTAAGGAAGGGCAACCAATTGTGTTCACTTATGAGGTTAACTTTGATCTGAGTGATATTAAGTGGCCTTCACGTTGGGATGCTTATTTGAAGATGGAGGGATCTAAGGTCCATTGGTTCTCGATCTTGAATTCTCTTATGGTCATCACTTTCCTTGCTGGTATTGTCCTTGTGATCTTTTTGAGGACTGTTAGGCGGGATCTGACCCGGTATGAGGAGCTTGACAAGGAGGCTCAGGCACAGATGAATGAGGAGTTATCTGGGTGGAAGCTTGTTGTTGGCGATGTTTTCCGTGCACCAACCAATCCTGGACTTCTGTGTATTATGGTTGGAGATGGAGTACAGATTCTGGGGATGGCTGTTGTAACTATTTTGTTTGCTGCTCTTGGATTTATGTCACCAGCTTCCCGAGGAACTCTTATTACAGGTATGCTGTTCTTCTACATGATTCTTGGTGTTGCAGCTGGCTATGTGGCAGTTCGTCTTTGGAGGACAATTGGCTGTGGTGATTACAAAGGATGGGTTTCTATCTCATGGAAGGTTGCTTGTTTCTTCCCTGGTATTGCCTTTTTGATTCTAACCACTCTGAATTTCCTATTGTGGGGCAGCCACAGCACAGGAGCCATTCCATTCTCTTTGTTTGTTATCCTGCTTCTGCTATGGTTCTGTATCTCTGTACCCCTTACACTGTTTGGTGGATACCTAGGGGCAAAGGCACCTCATATTGAATACCCTGTTAGAACAAACCAGATTCCTCGTGAAATCCCAGCTCAAAAATACCCATCTTGGTTGTTGGTTCTTGGTGCTGGCACTCTTCCCTTTGGTACCCTGTTCATTGAGCTCTTCTTTATCATGTCTAGCATCTGGATGGGTCGTGTTTACTATGTTTTTGGTTTCCTTTTAATTGTTTTGGTACTCCTTGTGGTGGTTTGCGCCGAAGTATCACTTGTTCTCACCTACATGCACCTTTGCGTTGAAGACTGGAAATGGTGGTGGAAATCCTTTTTTGCTTCTGGATCAGTTGCAATCTACATTTTCTTGTACTCCATAAACTATCTTGTTTTTGATCTTAGGAGTTTGAGTGGTCCTGTCTCAGCCACTCTTTATTTGGGGTACTCTCTTCTCATGGTTCTAGCAATTATGCTTGCAACGGGCACAGTTGGCTTCCTTTCTTCATTCTGGTTTGTGCATTACTTGTTCTCTTCAGTGAAGCTGGACTGAAGATCTCTTTCTGCATTCTGAAGGGTGGTGGCGGCGGCGGTCACTTGACAGATAAAGATAAATGGAGGCAACCTTTACGAAAGTCTTATCATGTGTCATTCTACTTCTGAATTTTACCTTGCTAGGAACTTAGTACAATGTAATATCAATAATTTCGTCCAGTTTTTATTAATTTTTTGTTACATTGAGATAAATGCATGATAGTGTTATACCAAAGTGTATGTGCATCCCTGCGGATTAGAGGCTTATCTAGTTGGTTGTAGTTTGTAATTTGTCATGTTGGAATTCTAGTTTGTGCTTTGGTTACTTGGATCTTTATGGATTAAAATGCAAGAAGCACAGCTTATCATCTTTCTTTCTCTAAACATTTTGGTTCGAATGTCAATTTGATGTCCTGAACCTTTTTTTTTTTTTTTAATGAGTAAACATCGATATTGATATTTTAATGTTTCCCTAACAAACGTTTGAGACTTCATCAAATATATGTAAGGAGATACTTGCAAGTTAAATTCTTCTTCCTCTTGATCCACCCAATTGTTGGCTCTACGAAAAGTAATTTGACCCTTAATATTTGAAGCCTTCTAGTTTTCACCAGCCAAGCTGAAGTAAGTGTTTTACCAAACCAAGCTGGCCATCCTTCTCCATTATTGAGCGAAATTGTGTGATTGTAATGCACTCTAAACATGGTGAGAGAAATGTAAGGATCTACCTAAGAGTTGAGGACGTGCTTCTGATGATCCTCTTGTTAGTCGGGAAAACTATCAGTGATATCCGACATGCAAGTCATCATTCTTTTAGATAGGAAAGGAGCCACAAATTTGGCTCGAAAATATTACCTTAACATAAATACTACTCGATTTTAATCGTCACTTGCTGACTTGCAATGACTAGAAACTTGGGTACGCAGAATTTGGAGTGAAGTACTATCCTATTCTCATACACCAGATGAGGACTTTGGACCTTGTAGCGAAAAAGTTGAATGCCTTTATGTAAATTGCAGAAAAGGTTTCATTGAAACAGCTTAAATTATGGCAGCCAGATGCAAAGGGACCTGAAAGACCAAACCAGCAAAATGACAAATTTAAAGGATGCAAATTATGATTAACCCAATCTTTTGATCTATAATTCGTCTGAGGAAATTCCAAAAGTAGCAACAACTCAACGAAAGCGAAGAAGGAAAAATAATCCATGAATATAATAGATAAGGATCGAAAGAAATAATCGTTAAAATGATAAAAAATTATTTCAGTAACAAACGTGATTGGTGATTGATATTTATATTTTAGTTAAAATTAAATGAAAATATTAAAAAAAAGGGTGTGGTGTCCGTTTTTCCGTTAACGATCAACTACTTTTACAAAAACTACTCTCTTTCACTCAAACTCCTCTCTCTCTCTCTCTCTCTCAGAAACGAAACTAGTAGAAGCAACGCAACACAACACAATGTTGCCTGCTGCTTCACTCTGTTCTCTTCACTCCACCAATGTCCATGCAACTCCCTCTCTCTCTCTTCTCTCCAGTTATTCTACTTCTTCTTCGTCATCATCTTCGTTGGCTATTAATGCTTCGGCTTCTTCTTTTCTCACTCTTCAATCATCTTCCTCTGTTAGTCACCGCCGTCTCGTCTCCTTCTCCACTGTCCATGCCAACCCACCCACCAAGACTAAGGTGCGCTTCCCTGCATGCAATATTCTCAATTCTCAATCAGCTTGGCTTCTGTGGTATGTTTACTTAATTTGTCTTGTTTGTTGGGCAGGGATTGAGGGTCACTTGTGCTTCAGCGAACGAGCCACTCAGGGTGATGATATCAGGTGCACCGGCGTCCGGCAAGGGGACTCAATGCGAGTTGATTGTTCAGAAGGTAATTATCTCATATCATGTGCGGTATTATATTTATTATACATGAAATGAAACCAACATGTTTCTTTATTGATTTTCAGTAAGTTCATTTAACTAATTTTGAACTGCAATTGGGGGTGCAGGAGACCGCTGAATAGTGCTGATCAACTATCTATGTTATATCTTTATATTTCTGTGCATGTATGCTACATAGTTAGCCAGCTCTTATGTTTTGTGTTCTTTTTATTTTTCTTTTTTTTGGTTAATTTTGTTTGATTGTGGTTTGAAAAGGGTATTGATAAATTGAAACACAGGGCATTGATGATTATCCATCAAAAGGAAAAATGATAATGATGATAAACATTTTTTATTGTCATAAAAGCTGATGGAGAGTGAATAGAAAGATTAATATGAGTTGTCAATGTAATAAATGCTAATAAGTCATTTGGTATTGAATTAGTGGTGTCATATCAACTTTATATAGATACTTTGTAAGTATAACATTACTCAATTTCCTTACAGTTGTAAAACCAAGTTGTGTAATGAGCATGTTAATGTTGAATATTACATGGCATTGTTTTGTGCTTCAGCCTAGATTCGAGTAGTTTTTTTAATCCATGATTTTTGGTCTTGTTCAACACAGTTTGGGCTGGTCCATATATCAACTGGGGATCTCTTAAGAGCTGAAGTATCATCTGGGACAGAAATCGGGAATAAGGCACAAGCGTTCATGAATGCTGGTCAACTGGTTCCAGATGAAATTGTGAATGCTGTAATGCACAAATTCACTTACTTCCATACTGTTTTACTTTTCTTGTCTCGAATATGTTGGAAGATAAGTGCTCTTTTTGTAGATGGTAACAGCCCGATTGTCTCATGAAGATGCTAAAGAAAAGGGTTGGCTTCTAGATGGATATCCACGGAGTTTCGCCCAAGCAGAGAGTCTTGAAAAATTGAAGATCAGACCAGATGTTTATATTGTGTTAGATGTATGCATCTTGTGGTTTTTATGATTGCTTATGAATCCGTCTCACATTTGATTTGCAGTTACTTCTGTAGAATTATTTGAAACTTGTTGGATGATCTAACGGAAAGATTCTCCATTACATTGAATACATAGGACACTCTGGCACTAGAAGATTTGTTTCAATTTAAGAATATAAAATCTTTTTTCCCACAGAAAAGGACATTAAAGCTGGCTTTGTAATTGGCTGTTTTTGCATTAATTGGTATTCATCAATATTACTGAAAAGATGTTTTACTTTTTCAATACTAGCACAGATGGTTTTGAAACTGACAAAGAATGGTGCTGTATTAGTGTTCATTAAACTTCTCAAAATTTGAATGCTAATTCTATTGCAAATTTTACAATTACGGTGAAGATATTTTAATTGGTCATAAGCAGACGATTCTCAGAAGTGAAATGTGTCTTTTACATGATGTTCATTCTTAATATTCAGGTTCCTGATGAAATTCTAATCGACAGATGTGTTGGGAGAAGGCTAGACCCGGTGACAGGGAAGATTTACCATGTGAAAAATTTCCCCCCAGAAACTGAGGAAATTAAAGCAAGACTTGTAACCCGTCCAGATGATACAGAGGAAAAAGTATAATCAAATATCATTTATTGTCTTTCACATAGTGAAACTAATTTGCTTATTTTTTATCATTATCGTTAAAGAAAATCATTCTAGTTGTTTGTTTGGAAACTCACTTCTCTTTGTTCAGTCCTTTCCAGTTGATCCAGTATCTAACATGTATGCTTTAAAATTTCTGTGTAGGTGAAATCACGACTGGAATTATATAAACAGAATTCAAAATCAATCTTATCATCTTACTCAAACATAATGAAGAAGGTGCTTGAATCTTTCAATAATTTTTTAAATTTTCCACTTGAATCTCTGTTAATCTTTTCACTGACATTTTAAAGTACAGATTGATGGAAACCGGCCAAAAGAGATGATTTTTAAAGATATTGAATCCTTGCTGTCTGAAGCACAGAGAGAGAAAGTGAAAGCAAAGGCAGCAGGTACATGTTGCTAGCATTTAAGCTGTGTTTTGTTGGATTGCAGGACACTTATTTTTTTTTTGATGAAATTGACTGGAGGCGGCCATCTTGGCCTACATAGCGATTGGTAGCATTGAATACTGAGATACGGATAGATAATTGTCTCTTAGAAAGAAATGTGACATCCATCAACCTTTATTCTGGATTTTAGATTTCTTATATACATCAAAGTATCCCCTTAATTTTAACTGCGCTTTATGGTTATCGTTTAAAGATGCTTTCTTAAGTTTCTTATAAAAAAAAATCAAGTTAAAAAAGAAACCGACACTTTGATTGGATTTTGAACTTCTGTTTAGTAACTAACTTCTTTTATTTGTCAAACTTTATTTTGTTTCCTCATAAGTTTCAGGGAAACCTGTGGTTGTAAGTGAAAGCCGGTCAAATCAGGCATCTTCAAACCAGGTACATTCTTGTTACACTGATCTTGACATCCATGTAAGTTGTCCTTGCATGTAAAGTGTCTGTGAATAGGTCTATAGTATATCTTTTCTCATTCTTTTCTTTAAAATTTTCAGGATAACTGGAAGGGAATTCCTACTAGATTGAACAATATTCCTCACTCTAGGGAAATCAGGAACTATTTCTATGATGATGTGTTACAAGCAACACAGAGAGCTGTAAATGATGGGAGAACTCGACTAAAGGTCAGATTCTTAGTACTTACATTTTTTCTGTTAGATATTTTAACACCTTTGATCCAGAAGCATGAAGTTCTATCTTGAGCAGGCTACTATTTGATTTCTTTACCGTAAGTTTGTTTTTTGATCTACCCTCCTTGTACCGGTAATGAGATTTTTTTTTTCTCCTGTTCTATGTAGCTTAAGCAGTCATAGATTTTTTTTCCACTGGGAGGAAAGTTGAACCTTTTTCCCCCCTTTAATTTTCATTCTGAATTGACAGGTAGAGATTGTTGGAGTATTGGCTCTTTAGCCAATGCTATAAGCAATGTGAGGGATCCCACATTGCTCAAATAGAAATACTTGGGACTCCTTTGGGCTTATAAAAGAAGCCAAGTAGGAGAGTTATGAGTGTACCAAGTGAAATATCCTCCACCCCCCTCTATTTGTAAGGTCTCACATATAAGACCTCATAGTTTAAGAGCCTTGCATTAAGGACCTTAAAGTTTGTAATATTTGTTTTTTCCCCCTTTGTTTTGGGTATTTGTAGTATTGCCCAATTGTTTGGGTAATTACATTTTGGCTCAACTATTTGGGTAATTGCAGTTTGGCCCAATAGTTGTGGTATTTGTATTGTGACCCAAAAGTTTGTAATTCTCTTTGAAGATAGTGGAAAGTTTCTTCAGCGGCGCCCGAGGACGTAGGTACTAATACCGAACCTCGTTAAATCCTGGTGTGTTTTCTATTTCTGCATTGTGGTTGATTTGTTGCCTCTTTTGTTGCTATTATATTCAAATCTGGCATAGTTGTGTTGTGCATTTTGGGTTATTCTGTTGGTTATCGTTTCCGCTTGTGCATAACAATTGGTATCAGAGCCGAAGGTTTTGGGTAGTTAGTGGCTATTTCATTAAAGCACTTGCTACTGTTCTGGGCTGTTGATTTTGGATTGCTAGTTATTGAATATAATAGTTTGTTTTGGAGCTTGGTTATTGGTGATTTGTGTATCGAGCTTATTTGTGAGAGGTAGTAATGGCTCATCGTCTACTGTATCTGAGAAGACAGTGACTGTGACAAATGCAAAAATAGATGTTAAAAAATTTGATGGCCGAAATAATTTCGGCTTATGGCAGAGTGAGGTGTTGGACGGGTTGTATCAGCAGGATTTGGATATTGTTCTGGAAGAAACAAAACCAGAAGATATCAGTGCAAGAGATTGGGACAGGCTGAATATAAAAGCTTGTGGGTTGATTCGCTCTTGCTTGTGTAGAGAACAAAAGTATCCGTTCACAAAGGAGACATCTGCAAGCAAATTGTGGAAGGCGCTGGAAAACAAATATATGAAGAAAAGCAATGAGAATCGGCTGTATCTATTGAAGAGATTGTTCCGTCTCCAGTTGAAACCAGGTACGAGCATCAGTTCTCATATTGATGAGTTTAATAAGTTAATTGCTGATTTGTTAAACTTAGATGAAACCTTCAAAGATGAAATTAAGGCTATGCTATTGATTGGCTCACTTCCGGATGAATTAGATCATTTATGCATTACTCTTATCCATGGGAAAGATAAACTGTCTTTTGAAGAAGTTTGTTCTGCTTTGTTGAATTATGAAATTCGTAAGAAAGATCAAAGGGAACATAGGGATGAGTCAGTAGATGCATTGACAGTGAGAGGGCGTAGTCATAGTAGGAAACCAGGAAAAAGGGAAAATCTTTGTCGAGGGGTAGATTAGGAAAAGATGAGTGTGCCTTTTGTCGTGAGAAAGGGCATTGGAAGAAAGATTGTCCTAAGTTGAAAAAGAAAGATAAGGGCAAGGCTGTTTCTGATGCATATGTTGTTGAGCGTGAGGATGATAGTGATTCAGATATATGTCTAGTTGGTCATCCGTCCACTTCTGTTTCTGACGAGTGGATTATGGATTCGGGTTGTACTTATCATATGTGTCCACATCGGGATTGGTTCTTTCAGTTTGAACAGCTTGATTGTGGAGTTGTGTATATGGGCAATGATGATATTTGCCATACTGCTGGGATAGGTTCGATCCGATTGAGGAATCATGATGGACTGACTAGAGTTCTGACAGATGTTCGGTATGTACCGAAGTTGAAGAAGAATCTCATCTCTTTGGGAGCCTTGGAATCTAAAGGCTGTGGTATATCTATTCGAGATGGTATTCTGAGGGTCACTTCAGGCGCTCTTGTGGTATTCAAAGGCACTAGGAGGAATAACTTGTATTACTATAATGGTAGTACGGTTGTTGGATCAGCGGCTATGGTTTCTGATAATGATGCAGATTCAGAGATTACGAGACTGTGGCATATGCGTTTGGGACATGCAGGTGAGAAAGCCTTATTCAGTTTGGTGAAACGAGGCTTATTGAAAGGTGCAAAGACCTGCAAGCTGGATTTTGTGAGCATTGTGTTCTGGGAAAGCAGAAGAGAGTGAAATTTGGCACCGCTATTCATAATACCAAGGGTATTCTTGATTATGTTCACTCAGATGTGTGGGGACCTACCAAAACAGCATCGATTGGAGGTAGGCACTACTTTGTTACTTTTGTTGATGACTTTTCCAGAAGAACTTGGGTGTACTGTTTGAAATCAAAAGATGATGTACTTCGTGTTTTCCTTAAATGGAAAAAGATGATTGAGACACAAACTGGCAAGAAGATCAAGCATCTCAGAACAGATAATGGTGGTGAGTATTGCAGTGATCAGTTTTTGAAATTGTGTCAAGATGAAGGTATTGTACGTCATTTTACTGTTAGAGGTACACCGCAGCAGAATGGGGTGGCAGAACGCATGAACCGGACATTGCTGGAGAAAGTTCGGTGTATGTTGTCCAATGCTGGGTTGGGCAAAGAGTTTTGGGCTGAGGCTGTGACTTATGCGTGTCATCTCATTAATCGTCTACCATCAGCTGCTATTGGTGATAGAACTCCATTGGAGGTATGGTCTGGACAACCTGTTTCTGATTATGATTCTTTACATGTTTTTGGTTCTACTGCATATTATCATGTGAAAGAATCTAAGCTGGATCCTAGAGCCAAGAAAGCGATTTTCTTGGGATTTGCTTCAGGAGTGAAAGGATATCGTCTATGGTGTCCTAGTTCGAGGAAGATTGTATCCAGTCGAGATGTGACATTTGATGAGTCTTCAATGTTGAAGAAATCAGAAAATCAGACAAAGGTGAATGGTACTCCACAGCAGGTGGAGCATACTCAGCAGCAGGTGGAGTTTGAAACGACGACATTGAACCCAGTTAAATCTGTTGAGACAGATGATGGTACTCCTGTGACAGAGGAGGATTTGGGAGATGATGGTGAGGGTTCTAGTCAGGAACCCCAACAGCAACAAGAATCTATTGCAATTGATAGGCCAAGACGTGAGATTCGCAGACCTGCTCGATTTGCTGATATGGTGGCCTATGCACTTCCAATTGTAGATGCTGATGTTCCTTCCACTTATAGAGAGGCAGTCAGATGTTCTGAAGTTGATCAGTGGAAGACAGCTATGAGCGAAGAGATGCAGTCTCTTCAGAAGAATGAAACTTGGGAGCTAGCTCAACTACCGAAGGGTAAAAAGGCAATTGGGTGCAAATGGGTATATGCAAAGAAAGATGGATTTCCTGACAAGAATGACGTCCGCTACAAGGCAAGGTTGGTAGCTAAAGGCTACGCTCAGAGGGAAGGAATTGACTACAATGAGGTATTTTCTCCAGTTGTGAAACATTCTTCCATTAGAATTTTGTTGGCCTTGGTAGCTCAGATGAATATGGAACTAGTTCAACTTGATGTAAAAACTGCATTTTTACATGGTGACTTGGAAGAGGAAATCTATATGACTCAGCCAGAGGGATTCAAAGTTGCTGGTAAGGAAAACTTGGTTTGTAAACTGAAAAGATCACTTTATGGTTTGAAGCAATCTCCCAGACAGTGGTATAAGCGATTTGATCGGTTTATGATGGGTCAGAGGTACACAAGAAGCAAATTTGATAATTGTGTGTATTTTCATAGGCTACATGATGTTTCTTTCATTTATCTACTCTTGTATGTTGATGATATGTTGATAGCTTCGACGAATGTCGAAGAAATGCAAAGTTGAAGACTCGGTTGAATCGAGAGTTTGAGATGAAAGATTTGGGTGAAGCTAAGAAGATTCTTGGCATGGAGATTAGCAGAGATAGAGGAAGAAGCAAGATTTGTTTGACTCAGAAGCAGTATCTGAAGAAGGTATTACAGCAGTTTGGCATTACAGAGCAGACAAAACCTGTAAGTACCCCACTTGCTCCTCATATGAAGCTCAGTGCATCTTTATCTCCTAGTACAGATGAGGAACGAGAGTATATGTCTCGAGTTCCGTATGCTAATGCAGTTGGTAGCCTGATGTATGCCATGGTATGTACGAGACCCGATATTTCACATGTAGTTGGAGTTGTGAGCAGGTATATGCATGATCCTGGTAAAGGACATTGGCAAGCAGTGAAATGGATTCTACGGTATTTGTTGAGAACCGTAGATGTTGGCTTAGTGTTTGAGAGAGATGTTACATGTGGTCAGTATGCTATTGGTTATGTTGATTCAGATTATGCTGGTGATTTGGATAAACGTCGGTCTACAACCGGTTATGTGTTTACTCTTACAAGAGCACCAGTGAGTTGGAAGACTACTTTACAGTCTACAGTAGCTTTGTCTACTACAGAGGCAGAGTATATGGCTATGACAGAGGCTGTGAAGGAAGCTATTTGTTTACAGGGATTGCTGGATGAATTGGGACTTGGGCAGAAGAAGATCACTCTTTATTCTGACAGTCAGAGTGCTATCCACTTAGCGAAGAATCCAGTGTTCCATGTTCGTACGAAGCATATTTGATGTTCGGTATCATTTTGTGCGGGAGATCATTGATGAAGGGAGAATCTTACTTCAGAAGATTGGGACTGCCGAGAATCCCGCAGATATGTTGACTAAGGTTGTGACAGCGATCAAGTTCAGTCATTGTTTGGACTTGATCAACATTGTGCCTGTTTGACCGCGCCATCGGGCGCATTTGGAGGCGTTGCTGCTGTGATAGAGAATATGGGAAAAAGAAGAGTATTGTGGTGGATTGGCTAAATCGCAAAGGTGGAGAATTGTTGGAGTATTGGCTCTTTAGCCAATGCTATAAGCAATGTGAGGGATCCCACATTGCTCAAATAGAAATACTTGGGACTCCTTTGGGCTTATAAAAGAAGCCAAGTAGGAGAGTTATGAGTGTACCAAGTGAAATATCCTCCACCCCCCTCTATTTGTAAGGTCTCACATATAAGACCTCATAGTTTAAGGGCCTTTCATTAAGGACCTTAAAGTTTGTAATATTTGTTTTTTCCCCCTTTTGTTTTGGGTATTTGTAGTATTGCCCAATTGTTTGGGTAATTACATTTTGGCTCAACTATTTGGGTAATTGCAGTTTGGCCCAATAGTTGTGGTATTTGTATTGTGGCCCAAAAGTTTGTAATTCTCTTTGAAGATAGTGGAAAGTTTCTTCAGCGGCGCCCGAGGACGTAGGTACTAATACCGAACCTCGTTAAATCCTGGTGTGTATTCTATTTCTGCATTGTGGTTGATTTGTTGCCTCTTTTGTTGCTATTATATTCAAATCTGGCATAGTTGTGTTGTGCATTTTGGGTTATTCTGTTGGTTATCGTTTCCGCTTGTGCATAACAGAGATTAATATTCCAGAACTGAACCCAGAAATGGTAAGTTGTTCTATTTTTCTGAAAGTAAAATTTTCTGTCAATATATCCTAAGTTGACCTTTTCTGTTACTGTTGTTATTGTGATACAGGATGTTTATCGAATAGGGACCTTGATGGAACTGGTTCGAGTTATTGCTCTTTCATTTGCTGATGATGGAAAAAATGTCAAGGTATTTTTGGCAGTCAATAGTATAAAGGTGTAAACATAATATTTTCATCATCCACTTGATTGGACATTTTGTCTTTCAGGTTTGTGTTCAAGGGTCGATGGGGGAAGGAGCACTTGCTGGAATGCCGTTGCAGCTTGCTGGTACTCGAAAGATTTTGGAGTTCATGGATTGGGGTGATTATGGTGCTATGGGCACATTTATCAACATTGGCTCCATAGGTAAAGGACTAAATAAATTTGCACAGCTTATCAACTTTTCATTATTCTTCTCTCTCTCTCTCTCTCTCTCTCTCTCGCTCTCTCGCTCTCTCTCTCTAAATAATTTTCATGCTTCCTTTTGTAGTATGATTTTATATATAATTTCCTACAGACATGGCCACAAATGATAAATGGCATATAAAAGAATAAATAATGCCTTTCTCTATAGCTTTAATGCAATCGGTTGCTTGACAAGAGAGCTTAAATAAAGAAACCTCAGACCATCTCTGTACTGATTGGTGTATTCATATACATGAGTTATACCTTTTTTAAATCTTAAAATGGCATCAGTAATACTGTGTTGAATCTTATATTCATTAAAATAAACAGATATTGAATGGAATTATTTGTTACTAATAATTTATTCATTTGCATGCATAGCTTCTTTTGTTAATGACTTATTATGTGCAACTGTAGGTGCCAAAGAAGTGGATGAGCAAGATGACATGTTCATCTTAGTGGCTCCTCAAAATGCTGTAGGGAATTGCATTATAGATGTAAGGAGCTTGAGAGTAGATGTTCCATTCTGCAACTCAAATGACTTATAATATACAAGCTTTAGTCGTAGCTTGGATTTTAAATTTGAAGTTGAATATGTAGGATATGAAAGCAATGACTGATGCTGCTGGGAAGAGGCCAGTTATTCTTATCAATCCAAGGCTCAAGGTTAGAATGTCTTACATGATATTTAGCTGACTTCTCTCTACCATAACAATTTTTGTATTAAGAACTAGGAGTTACATATATCCAGCACTGTTCCAAAACTAAATGCATATGCAGGATTATGGTTGACGTTGTTCCAAAACTAAATGCATAAGTACTGAATTGACATCCATGCACGATGCTGAAAGAGAAACCGAAAAAAAAAAAAAATCATGGACAACTTTCCTAGACTACATTTTAAATGAAAAACTGTATAAATGCCCTTGTATGTGCAGCTAACACATTATTTGAACATTGTCAATTCAGGATTTACCTGGTTCAAGCGGTATCATGCAAGTAAGCAGGGAAGAAAGTTAAAATGATTGACATTTTAGCAACCAGACAGTGCTTTACTAATCCCTTTGTTTGTAGACAATGGGTCGGGAAAAGAGATTGGAGTATGCTGCTTCCTTTGAGAGTTGCTATTTCTTTAGGCTTCTTTATTATGCGGGAACTCAATATCCAATTATGGGTGCTCTCAGGTAAAAATATCACTAGCTAGTACCTTTTCTCCAACTGTGGACCATGCTCTTAACTTTTGTTCTGCATATTTGCAGGATGACTTATCCTTATGGTTATGAGTTGTACAAGAGGGTTGATATACCGTCTGGTGGAGAAAAGTACATTATCTTGTCTACATTTACCGAAAAGCCAACTATTGACGACGTGAATGATGCCTTCCTAGCTAAACCAAGGTAAACCTGGACTGAAAAATCACGCATATGGTTTACTTTATTTTGTTTTAAATCTATCCATGTTTTTTTTTTTTTTTTGTTGGCATCCTTCCTAAATGAATCGTGCAATATTTTTACTTCACAGAAATCAAGAGAAGAAAGCGTCAGGATTCTGGTAAGAATCATCTATGGTTCTCATATAAGCTGTCATTATTGTTTCTCAAGTATTGATCACTTACATTCATTTTTCTTGTAGGGGCTTCTTGAGCGGTGTATTTTGAATAGAAACAAAGGTGTAAATAATAATCTATGAATCTCCAAAACTTTAAACATTAGTAAGTATACTAAAAGAAAAGCAGTATAATCTTTAAATATATCTCTAATGTTTTGCAAGTTGCAATCAGTTCTTGGCCTAACGGCATTATTGCCCATTTATACGTGGGGTAGCAGCTGTTTTTAAGGACCAAGAAATCTGCGACCATTTAGAAGAGTCTTGAGAACCAAGACTATGAGAGGGTCAACCGTAAGGCACCTTTTTTTTTCTTTTTAAAATTTTTCGGTACAATCCAAGCAGGTCAAACTCGCTGTAGTTCTTTTAAACTTAGGCTTGTTGCCTTGATTCACACGTTGTGCTATCTGGTATTTGAAGCTTGCATAGCAGTTCTAGTTCCATACAGCTCCATGAGAGCTAGATGATGGTGGGTTTTACTATTATCTAAACCTTGCTTCAGGTCCACCCCACAGGCCAGTTGCAACATGATCAGCAATTCCAAACGTTTTTGGATCATTCTGTTTGCAATATGTTAATAAAAGTATATGTAAGGACGGATTGTATTAAATAAAGTGAGATTCTGCAGCCCACATATGTGATTTTGATATTATATGATCACTTCCTCAGCAGACTCCAACATTGGTATTTATTGACTAAATTAAAATAAAAGTATAGTATATAATATCCTGCGTCATCATGTAACTATTGAAATGTTTGACCCGTTGAGTAAGATGTGAGATCTATAGTGGAATTATATTATAAGTAGTTAAAGTAAACTAAATTATCGGAAAAGAGAATAAAGAAGAAACTTATACGATTTTATATGTTAGGCTTTTGATGATGATAATAGAAAAAAGAAGGTTAAAATCCATTCAAAGCTATTATTGAGCTTGCTATCAGGATGATTTGATGATGACATCACGGGTGACGATGATAAAGGATATCACTAAAACTTGAGTGAAATATGGCCATTACGTTTATTAAGATAACAAATCATCTTAAGTTTCCAATTGGATTACGTTGTTGGTAAATAATAAGACAGGCTTGACTTCAAAAGGTAAATAATGATGAATTATTGGGGATGATATAAAGTTTCGAATACCTACACTAGCTATTCCCACTTGCCCTCGCCTGTCTTAATCATATTTACGTAGTAATTAATTACACTTAAGCAATACGAAATCAATTGGTAATCAAATACAGTACTTAAATTAAACCCACCTGATATTTTTATATAAAAAAATCTTTATTAACGGCGAAGATCGAACTATTGAAATTGGAAGACCCAAAGGATTTTTTGAATGTATCATTTATAGGTTTAAAAATACTCATACATATAAGAAGAAGTCTAGTCAAATAGAGATTTTTTCTTTCAACCTTATTGTGATTTTAATACCGTATATAAGGATCGTTACTATAAATAGTACGTACTACATCCTTGATCGTGAAATATCGATTGCTTGTTGAACCATATGTAAAAATAGAATACTCCAAAATTCAATGAATCGAAGAGTTTATAAAACGTTCTTGGTAGAAAAAAATATAAATAAAAGATCTCACTAAATTGAATTGGGTCCATGAATCTAAGAAATCATGAGAATTCTGGATCGCTATCAATATCTCTCTCAATTCAAAAATCTAAGATTTGAATTGTACCATCATAAGGCCAACATGACATTTTTTTTCCAAAGAATAGTTAGCACACTCTCGATATGAACTTATGATAAAGAGCATTCATTCGTGTTCCAAGTAAAAAGTTGTCTAAAGGAGAAAATGAACAAAATATGTTTTACCAAACCATTCAATATTTGTGGCCAAAACCATTTTATGTAATCTAAGAAGTCAAGCAAAGTAAAGAAACCCGAAAGCATATAAAGACATTAACCTAATGAACCTCAGCCACACGTCTTTGCTACACTTGAATAGCATTGAACGACCAGTCTTTGATCGATTGGTTTTTTGAGAAACATATTCAAACAGGAAAATAGAAAAAAAAGGGAAAGATAGGCAAGGGAATTCTTACAAGTCATCAAACAACTACACAATTATCATGTTCAATTGGTCCAACTTTCTTATTTATAGGAAAAATAAATTAATTTATAGCTAACTTTCGAAGGAGTGGGGCTCTCACTTGATGGAACAAGTAGTAATGTTCAATTGCACACAGTCAGAAGCTTTAAATAAACTTAGGTTATAAGTTATCTTTCATTTTCTTTTGTTCTTTGTAGAAAGTGCTTTTAATACGACTCTTAACATCTTGATTAATAAGTCGAAATGACATTTATTATGTGAGATCAATAACATTTATTATATATATATATATATATATATATATATATATGTATGTATGTATGTATGTATGTATGCATGTATGTATGTATGTATGTATGTATATTTCCATATAAGCATAGAAGCAAGACAATGGAAATGGCACAGAGCATGAGTTACGTTATGGCTTTTATTCAAATCAAGATTTCTTTTTGCGATCATCTAGAGAAGTGTGGATTGCCTTAGTACTTCATTTCATGATGCGTCATCACCTTACAACTCATTCAGACACAGACAACGACACATTAACACGTTTAGCTTTTAAGAAAATCAGAATTACAAATCATGCATGGACCAAACACATACTAACAAAAGTCATTAAAACTAGCACACCCAAGTGGAGGAAAAAACCAAAAAAAGTTGACTATATATGAAATCTATTGAGCAATCAGTATCATACTTGAAATTGAATTGGAGAAACCAACCTCCCTCTCTCTCTCTCTCTCTCTCTCTCTCTCTCAACATTATAAGCTAAAAGGGTAAATTCCAATAACGAAAAAAATTGAAAATTAACAATAATAATATATATTTATGGTACTTTTAAGACCACATACAATATAAAATCTTGACAAGCTTTCAAATAAGTTTGGAACCTTAACAAGATAAAATTTATATTAATTATTAGGATAGATAAATGAAAACATTATAAGGTATACATTATCTATATTTAGTCAAATGGTGGCTTTTCCTAAGAGAAGTTGTAAGTATATGTTGGGTGCGCTAAATGAGGATGAGCCAACAAAAACACATTTTTGTAGCAAACAGAAGAAGGGTAGTTTACTCCTTTCATGGTCTCCACTTGTCTTTTGTAACATACTTTTAAATGCTGTTGTTTGCTTTTCACTTGTCAGAGTCAGAGAAACCTGAGACTTTTATATTTTACAATCCATATATACTTTATGATTGCTTAGTGGGGACTGGAACGAGAGAAAAGTTTGATAATTTATATATATATATATATATATATCTGGTGTTGTGGTTGTGTGTGAAATCTGAGAGGAGAGAAGAGAAGAGGTGTGAAGATGGCAGGAGGGTCTTTTGCTCCGGCTGGTGTGGCAAAGGAGAGAGCAGGGCAGTACCAAGGGAGGGTCACGTTTTCTGTGGTAATTGCATGCGTTATTGCTGCTATTGGTGGCTCAATATTTGGCTATGACATTGGAATTTCAGGTACTTTTCGTCTTTTCTATTTGAGTGAACAGAACTTTGTTGATGAATTCTGACGGAAGAATATACCAAGAATCAATATCTTTTGTCAAGGGCAGTGATGAGATGGAGAGAAACTAGCATAAAGTTGAGGTCTTTCATTAAAATTTTCACAGTTGCATCTTTATCAGGAATATGTGGAATCAGAATCATGTTCTTCTCTCTTTTATTTATTTATTTTTTCTTTATTTCTGGTTTTCAGTAAGAGAATTGAAAATAAATATGGAATCAATCAGCGTACTAGTCCTCTTCTTCATTACTCTGTGAAGATGTTGAGACACAGATTAACCTCTAATGGTAAACTCAATGAAAAATGAAATTAAACTAATAATTTCATAAGGGTCTTCTGGAAATTAACTGTTGAACCACTCCTTATCGTCCTTCCAGATTCTATAGGGGAACAGGTGACGTATAGTCAATTCATGTTTAACTGAACTCAAAATCAATTGACTTATGATTAAATGAAGCTTTAATTCAATGATATTTTCGTTCTTTATCTTCAGTTTTCCTTTATGTTTCTGATTACAACTAATTTCAATGTTGCCATACTAGAGTTAAGGTTGAGGTTATTATTTATTGAATATTTCACCAAACTTCAGCGCATATCTACTCCTCAGCTCTCCAATATGTCCATTCTGTCAATCTGGCTCAGGTTTGGCAAGCAGCCTCAACATATCGAGATTAATTTCAACAGAGGAAACCATGTATTAAATTTTGGAAGAAAAATTGCAGCATTCAGTTAATACAATCTTGTGTGAGTGTCCCATACCAGGGATTTCTTATTCATCCTACTTCAACATGTAATTGGCAGGAGGAGTCACATCTATGGATCCATTTCTTAAGAAATTCTTCTATGCTGTATACAAGAAAAAGAACCACGTACATGAAAGCAACTACTGCAAGTACGACAATCAAGGGCTTGCAGCTTTTACATCTTCTTTATACCTTGCTGGATTGGTTGCATCATTGATAGCATCACCAATTACAAGGGATTATGGTCGCCGTGCTAGTATAATCTGTGGTGGGATCAGCTTTCTCGTTGGGGCAACCTTAAATGCCGCAGCTGTCAACAAAGCAATGCTCCTCTTGGGTCGGATCATGCTTGGTGTTGGTATTGGTTTTGGGAATCAGGTACTTTTTTTTTTTTTTGCTTACAGCTTCTTTTAGCAACAAACTCTACAGCAAAGAAATTGCTCGTTTCTATCCCTTGTTAGGAATGCACTGATTAAAGGCAATTATCAGTTAGTAATATTCTTCTGGTGTGTCATCCATTCGAAGACATAATAGATTGGTTAGAAGATACTAAACTGTGTAGCATTAACCTAATTTCCCAGAGGAACTAATTTACTCTTGCACTGTTTTGAAGGCTGTACCACTCTATCTATCTGAAATGGCTCCAACGCATCTTCGAGGAGGCTTAAACATGATGTTTCAGTTAGCAACTACCTTGGGAATATTTACAGCAAACATGATCAATTATGGTACACAGAAGCTCGATCCATGGGGATGGAGGCTCTCACTCGGTCTAGCTGCAATACCAGCTTCATTGATGACTGTGGGAGGGATACTTCTCCCCGAAACACCTAATAGTTTAATTGAGAGGGGATCAAAGGAGAAAGGGAGAGAAGTCCTAGAGAAAATCAGAGGAACCAAAAATGTGAATGCAGAGTATGAAGACATGCTAGATGCAAGTGAGTTAGCTAACTCAATAAAGCATCCCTTCAGAAACATCCTGGAAAGAAGGAATAGGCCGCAATTGGTAATGGCAATATTCATGCCAACCTTTCAAATCCTCACAGGCATAAACTCGATTCTCTTCTATGCTCCTGTGTTGTTCCAGTCTATGGGATTTGGGGGAAATGCTTCACTCTATGCCTCAGCTTTGACTGGAGCAGTTCTAGCATCGTCAACTCTTATTTCTATTGCGACAGTAGATAGACTCGGTCGAAGAGTCTTACTTATAAGTGGTGGAATAGTAATGATTACTTGCCAGGTAAATATCCCACCCTTTCTCACTGTTGGTCAGATTGCATTAGTGCTTATAGGAGAAGTAAAAGCATCAACAGGTGCCAAAAATCCTGAGCACAATACATTGATTGAAGATTATGCATTTTTTTCTGCTACAATGGTTGAAACATGAATATGTTTCTCAGCTGTTTCAAGCATGTTATTTCAGTAAATGTTTCTAAGGATTTCTTGTCAGACTTGCGGCTTCTTCAGAATAAGTTTGAAAAACCTTTATATATGCCTGTGATCCTTAAACTCACTCTTCCTTTTTCCATATGGAGACAGGTCATAGTTGCCATAATCTTGGGGCTGAAATTTGGCAACAACCAAGAACTATCAAAAGACTTCTCAGCGGCGGTGGTTGTAGTGGTTTGCCTATTTGTCTTGGCATTTGGGTGGTCATGGGGCCCTCTTGGGTGGACTGTGCCAAGTGAGATATTTCCTTTAGAAACGCGATCAGCTGGACAGAGCATTACAGTTGCTGTAAACCTGCTTTTCACTTTCATAATAGCCCAGAGTTTCCTTTCCCTCCTGTGCGCATTAAAGTTTGGGATATTCCTCTTCTTTGCTGGATGGATTACCATCATGACCATCTTTGTATGTTGCTTCTTGCCTGAAACCAAGGGGGTTCCAATTGAAGAGATGATACTGTTGTGGAGAAAGCACTGGTTCTGGAAAGGGATAGTGCCCCAGTACCCAGCAGCTGATGGTACTAATAGTAAGAATAGCAACTCCATGGACCACGATCCATGAGACAACAAGACTCTGAATGGTATTACATAAAGCTCTGTAACACAGAAGACTACCAACTAGATTGAGCAAACTCCTGTCAAAGTTGATAGCCAGATTATTTGCAGGTTCGGAGCCACATGTAGACACCCAATAGCAGACAGTTCACGATCCAAAAGTTGTAATAAAAATGAGATTTGGGTTGGTACACATAAAGAGGAAATATGTTGGTAACAGGATTTCCAGGGAGGTGTGCCTATTACAATGGTGAATTATAATCGAAACTACCCGCATGTGCAACTATTGCAACGGTGAATTATAATTGAAATTACCCGCAGGCCATAATATTTATCTTTGTTTGACTTGTGCTGATGTTTGCAGTAGGCAGTAGCATTTCCTTAATTCACCTTTACGCATTGCCTGATAACACTTATATTAAATTCATGTGAAGCAAAGCAAGCATAGAGCTTTTCCTACCTTTAATACACTTCTGCAAAACATTTGTTACGATAATAACTTTAACCCGAGCATAAAGCAGGGTTGGAAAGCTTGGAGGTTCAGGAAGCAATCAATTTTATTCCATTTAACAGCTTCTCAGAAGATACAAGCATGAAGCAAACTCATGCTGAAAGTACTCCAACCTGCAAGTGCTTCAGCATCAGTAATCTGTGCATGGAAAACTTGATCCATCATCCCTATACTAGCGATCATTGGTCAAATATATGCAATAAGGCTGCATCCGAAAACTTCTGATATTCTTCAACAGAAAATGATGAATTATGACCCAGAAAAAGTGCCCTATTATCCTATCCAAAATCTTAATTTGCAAGTATGTACTTAAATCACCTCAAATTTATAAGTTCCACAAGTATAATCTTCACTTCCTTCTTTAACGGCCATAGTTGGACTCGGACCCTTAATGTGTAATTACAATTAGTGAAAGTGATCGTGCTGATTCTCCATCTACAATTTCTCAAAAAGCTTCAACGAGCAATTCCCACTAGTTGATCCTTGGTGGGATTATCACCTCCAGTATCATCAATTAAGTACCTCTATTTGACCACGGCCATGTACTGCAAAAGGTTAATTGACTTCTACTGTAATACTTTCGTTCTTTTGATTTGAGTAATTTATGTGCTTTTCCTGTATTACTGTGTATAGATTGAGAAAATTTATAAACACTGTCCAAAAGTGTTGAATAAGGAAATTAACTTGGATTAGGATTGGTTAGGCTTCCACCCCAATGCCCAAATTAGATACTAAAATTACCTACACTAGGAAGAGAATCAATTAGTTGATTAGCATGTAAAGAATAAATAATAAGGAAAGATAAGAAAGAAATTAACAAAGAAGACTATACAGAAAAATCATTAAAAAAATTAAAAAAAATAACTGTATTTACATCTCCGCCAACCAGAACTTCATTCATCTATGCCCACTAGTACGAAAACTTACGTTTACAATCTCTTCATCATCATCATCTACTTTTTCACAACTTTACACGGGATACCACCGTTATGACGTTAAGCCACCGTTAATCTTCTTCTTGACTAGCAAAGAGGCAATACGAGACTTGAGTCAGTTACAACACATTTCTTTCTTGGCAAGAAAACGAGGGATAGGAAGCGTACTGGGCGGCGGCGAAGTGTAAAACCCAAATCCAGCGAAATAATCCACTTTATTGCTATTATCACCAACTTTAACTTTGTTTTTCTTCTCCTGTAGTTTTGCTTCTTCATCGCTGAAGTACTCCAGAACCGGTTCCGGAGCCCCCTGCTTCTTCATGAAGCAATCCGGCGCCGTCTCGCTGCTTTTGAGGATCCTAACTTTTCCCACCAGTAGGTGGTGTTGGACTGGAGGTTTGGCAACCATTGGTTCGACATTAGGTTTAGGTTTTCGTGAGCGAGCTCTGCGAGGTTTTTGTTTCTGAGCGAGTGGTTGTTTGACGACCACTGACTCAGGGTGGCTGTGGCTCCGCTTCCTGGTCCGGTTTCGGTCGTCTTTTGTCGATGCTTGAGGAGGAAGATTTGATATCATGGCCATTGCTTCAAAGTTAGAAGAGAAACTTGTATTTGAAGTGAGTGGAACCTTTTTTCTTTTTTCTTTTTTCCTTTTCTTCGTCGGTTCCGGTATCAAACACTAGTCAGGATTTTCGGTTGATGCGAGCTTATAGGATTTTTCTTTGTTAAAATGACCATTTCATACAGAAGTCCAAAGATGAACCGATACGATAGGAAATTGGGAACCTCTAATGTAAAGACTTGTCTAATTATTTATATTTTAATCTAAATATATATTAGTAATTTAATATAGAAAATTAAAATATAATATAAGATAATCTATGCAAAAAATAATTAATATATAAAATGAAAAAGTGAGAAAAATTATAAAATCATAAAATCTTTTTAAAGAATAAAACTTTTAGAAAACACTTTCATTCTCCAATTCTAAAAGTTGATTGATTCTTTAATCTTAGAGTGCCAATTTTAATTTCATAAAAACATAATTGACAAACTTTAACACCTTAAATCAATTAACTATTAAGAAATTAAGGAATAATGATAGACTTTTAAATCAATTAACTACTAAGAAATTAAGGAATAATGATATACTTACAACGTCTATATAAAGTAAATTCTATAAAATGACGTGACTGTTTAAGCGATAAATCCCGTAATTTTTCTCATTCATTTTTATTTTTTTCCTCCTCTAGTTAATTTTGACTAAGTGGTCACTTCATATTATAAAATATATGTTGTATGAATATTGTAAGCCTAATATTATTTTTTTAATTTTTTTAATTATATTTAAAATCAATTTTTTTAATTTTTTCAATTATATTTAAAATCAATTATATTAGAATAATTTTGTGGTGATACTAAATCTGGAGTATCAAGGATGTGTAACAAATGGGGGTGGCAATCGTGTCGTGTCGTGTCGACCCATTTAATTATTCATGTCAAAACATGAAACCCAAACCCACCCAATTATTAAACGTGTTACCCACGTGTCGTAATCGTGTTATATTTAATTCGCATAATTTACTTAATTGTTTAACTTAGTTATACATAATATATTATATTCTCTATATTTAAATCAATTAAAATTATTTTTAAAATATAAACCATTGTTAGTATAAAATATTATTAAAATCATCATAATTTATTATTTTATAAATTAATTTATTTTATAGTATAAAAATTTTAATTTTATAATATATATATTGTAAGTAGATAATAATTTATATCATTGAATGAATTTACATATTAAAAATGTACAAAATATATTTAAGTATTCGTGTCATTAAACGGGTTGGCGTGTTGAACACCTTCAACACTAACCTGACCTATTTATTAATCGTGTAACGTATTCGTATCGTATTCGTGTCGTGTCTGCGGGTCATGTCAAAAATTACCACCGCTAGTAACGACGTAGAAGGTATGAAATATGATGACGTAACTTGTTGATATTTAGGAATTTGTTAAATAAAATCATTTTTCAAATTTTACGCGGGCTCCGTATCTGATTATTTATTCGGGATTAGTTGACTAGACTCGAAACCCAGACCCCCATTTTATAAAACTTGGAGACGAAGCGTGGTCTGCTGTGCTTCCTTACTGATTCAATTGCTCCTAAACCCGAAAAAGACTTTACACAATCACTCTCCCTTTTACACCGAAATCTTAATTCGACAAAGCTTTAGCACATTGAAAATCATCATCATCAGTCTCCAATCAAAGACACCCAAAATCACAAACACCAAGGTATGCATTTCTTCCAACTTCGTAAGTTTATCTCTTTTTCTAATTGTTGGTAGTTATGCATGTGGTTGTGGGTTTGTGGAGTTTTTGCTAAACCGATAGAAGTTTGGATTGTTTGGTTATCTTCTGCCTATTTTGTTAGATTAGAGAGCTTATATAATGTGGACAATATGTTTGATAAAATGCTTGTGGGAGTCGTGATGTGAAAAAGCATTAGTTTTAATTTTATAAATATTGGCTGAATTTTTTTATAAATCGTTTTAGTGTTAGAATGAATTCTGAGAGTGAAATTTCCGTGATAATTGTGATTCCAATTGCCCAGTGCTTCTTTTTCTTTGAGCTAAGCTGAAGTTTATCAGTAATAGTTTCTTTAGCTGACCATAATATGGTTTATTTTTTTTTCTTAAAATTACTGTTGCTTAACAGTTCGCCCATCATTAGCGTGATGGAGTGGCAGTGCCAGTTAACGTATATATGAATGAAGGGGAATCATAGAAAGTAATAATTTAGGGCAATCAATCCAACGGTTGTTAGGTAGTGGGTGTGTATGTGTTGAAGGCCAGTAGTGTTGTATAATGTCCATATTAAAATTAAAATTGAAAAAAAAAAAAAAGAACATACGCCACCAAATGACTCAAATTGCATTCGCATGTAAGGAATTTACCGGCTGCATGGGTTTGGATTCATCACACATGATAATAATAGTAAATATTGTGATGTTGGCTTGAAAGGGAAGTTCAATAGTTGGCTTTGCATCGTAACTCATTATGTTTTATGTTCTTTATGGTTATTTTCCTTTAAACTATCTATAAGTGGTCACTTTGCCAATTAAAGAACATTCCTAGACCAGCAGTAGGTAAAGTTATGGGATTTTCATCTCTTTCTGCAGGTCAAATTTAATAATTTTCTTACATTAATGCTAACTTTCTATTTGCAGTAGGCACCAATTGTTTTGACCTACTTCAAAATGCCTCTTTATGATTGCATGCTTTTGCTGAAACCCCATGTGAGAAGGGAAGCGATGATGGAGTTGGTGGCCCGAGTTGGGAAACACGTTTATAGTAGAAATGGCGTTCTCACTGATATAAAATCATCTGGGAAGATTCAATTGGGCTATGGTATCAAGAAGCTTGATGGGAGATACTACCAGGTGATCTCTTTTTTCCTTCTATAGCACTGGTAATTGTATTTTGGAGCTTGTTTGCATTAAGGCTCCATGATCTTGTTATGCATAAGCCCTTGTTAACTGGACAATTTTTTTTCCCAAATGGATCCCTGAAATGAAGTTCTGTTAATTTTGCACATGGTATAGGGTCAACTGATGCAGATGACAATGATGGCTACACCCAACATCAACAAGGAACTCCATTACCTAAACAAAGAAGATAGGCTGCTGCGTTGGCTTCTGGTTAAACACCGAGACACAAAGTTTGGCCTGGAGTTTCTCAGTGAAGAAGATGGGAAAGCTGAGCTTAGCCAGTTCTCCCGAAGTAGCATCTATGATGATGAGGACGTTGATGAAGAGGATGATGATGAAGAGGATGAATATGATGGGGAGCAGGAGGAAAGGAAAGATTACTGATGGTTGAAGAAATTCGTTCATTCCTTTTCTTGTTTTGTTGGGATATATCTTCTTTTCTTGTTACGTTGCTATCAATGGATTAGATGTTTGAGCGTTGCCTTTGTTTTGGGTTGGGGTTAAACGACTTCTTTCGGCTGTCCTGTTATAGAATCATTTGATAGCGGACTTGTGGGAACGTGAGAAGCAAATTTTCTAGTAAGGTGTGAACAAATTTGAGTACTTGGTATAATAAAAAATGCGGTGATGGTGCACATCAAATCAATTTGAATCATTCAACGATTCATGGGTCTGAAATTAGAGACGTAAAATGTCTTCGTATTGCATCTTTCTTCTGCAATTTTTATCGCGTTTGAGTGATTATTTAAGTATTGTGATTCTTCTTTGTTATGAATCCACGATCACTCTTTCTCTTGGTAGGCCCCCGTAGATATGGTTCGGCAGGCCATCATGATCCCTTTGGCAATTACTTTTTGCCCCTAGGAAAATATTCGAATAGAGAACTGTTATACAACTATTCTAAGGGATATTTTAAAATTATTGTTTTGTTTTTTCTGAACTTTGTATTCTTCAAACCGACCTGAGTTTGGATTGACGTAACGAAGAACTTATACGAGATCTGATTTAATTATAAATAACAAGGGGAAATGAACAAACTGTTGACTGTTCTATTATCTAGGATTATAAAACTTCTCGATACCATTATTGGTGTAATGACAACTTTCTCTTATTAACTATACCAGAAAGTGAAGAAATTAGTTTGCTATAAATTTTTTAAAAAAATTAACCTAAAAAATAGAAGGTCATTTTCTCAAGGGATTTATGCTAAGCATCAAAGTTACCTCTCAATACTAATGGTGGGTGCCTAAATTGGCTTTTTACTCTGATCACATGCGCATGTCTGATTTAAATCACATCAAAAGATGCATGAGAGATGGAATGATTTCATTATTTAATTCTTGGTGTGATTTGAGAATCATACAACTATTTACATACTTTTTCTTTTAAATATATACTTTATATCTTAACTTTAGCAAAACTTTCGGTCATATATAGCTTACCCACCTGCAGGTGGGTTGGAAAATTGCAAACAAAATAAATGATAGATAAAACTAAATGGAAAGATAAAATATAGTTGAATGACTGACTAAATGGAAAGATAAAATCGTCTGATTGTATTTATGGTATCAGGGTCAATTTTGCAAGTTCGTGGGCTCTTTGAATTGACTTGCTACCACTCTGTATAACATATCACCTAAGTTTTCTATCATACATTAAAATTTTACCTATATTATGTTTGATAGTTCAAAGAAGTGGATAGATGTCACATCATTAAAAACTGAAGGGTATTTTTTCTCTCAAATATTCCTTCTTTTTAGAATCGGATGGTAATGAAACATGTCCTACATATAATATTAAAAGTTTTGTTTTAAAATAATAAAATGTAACAGAGAACTGTTACGACCAACAAAACGGGACATATTACCACGTAAACATAAAACAAAACCAGAAAAGCGAGAAGGTAACGTAATAACCGGAAAAAAACAAGTAAGATTTGCCGACGAAGGACAAGGAGCAGACTCGGGTCGAGTCGAGCAAAACGCCTTCGGAACTCGTTCAACTAACTCCGTTGTCCCCTCCCGCTATTTTACTTTGACGTGTACGGTCAAGATCTTCTCAGTAATTACAAAAACTAGTATCTTTCTCTCTCTCTCTCTAACATTACACACTCTCTCTCTTCGTCTCTCTCTCTCTCTCTCTAACCAATCAACGAATGATTGAATAGAGCGTGGTAGAACATGACAGACAGAGAGAGAGAGGGGCCTTCGATCATGGAAACGACGACGCCTCCTACGCCTCAGAAGAAGGTGGCCAGCGAGGGATCCGGCTCCGACACCAGCAGCTGCAGCGGCGTGTCTGCAGCTGCCGTTGATAAAGTAGATAAAGAAAAACAGAAAGAAAGAGATTGGCGAGAGAGAGGATTTTTTGAATACTTTGGCTGGGTTTACCATATCGGCGTCAACTCCATCGGCCATGAGTATTGTCACCTTCGCTTCCTGTTCATCAGAGGCAAATACGTCGAGATGTACAAGCGTGATCCTCATGAGAATCCTGGCATTGTACGTTTCTTGATTGACTTTCAATTCTAGATTCGTTTTCCTTTTATTTTTCAATTGTTTTTAGAGTAATGTAATTAGAATTCTTGAATGCTAGGCTAGGCAGCTTCTGCTTTATGTTCTTTAATGGATTCTATTTGGAAAGCTGCAGAGATGATGATAATCTAGTAACGTTTCCAAGTTAGAGCATGTGGAAGTCTATTTTGATTCAGCTTTATGTTCTTAACAATTTCAACCGTTTTTTTTCTCTTTTTTATTGTGCTCAACTTTTTTCTTCCTGGTTCAGAAGCCCATTAGGAGGGGCGCTATAGGGCCCACGCTTATGGTGGAGGAGCTAGGCCGTCGCAGAGTCAATCATGGGGTAAGTTCTTACAGTTCTAGAGTGTATTTATATTTCATACTTATTCTTAGGTTTAGGCAGTATCAGATATTCTTACTAGGATGTCATGTGTTATATTTTGATAGTTGGGAGATTTTTTTTTTTTTTTGGGTGAAAATATAATGTGTCTAAGCCTTCACTTCTTGTTACTTTGATTTTTTTCTTTTCTTATTTATTTATTTTTTAAATGATAGGATGATGGTGGCTAATATAATTGTTGATATATATTCTTTTCATAGGACGTTTATGTTTTGCGGTTCTATAATCGATTGGATGAGTCAAAAAAGGGAGAAGTAAGTTGTGATTTCATATATTTCAGTTTTGCAATTATTCTTGCATAGTGATAGAAACTATATCTTTTGCATTTTGACATATAGCGTTCTAGCAATTTTTATACCAGTTCAAGAGAATTTGTGAAAGGTTGTTGGTTCCTGCTTAGAATTTTGTTACCGGTTTTATGCATTTTGCTGACTTCTTTAAAGAGCAATTTGAAGGGATTTCCTTTTCTATTCAAAGGGATTGTGCAGTTGCGTGCATGCAGTGAAGTAGTTGGATTTTTGTATATGTTATTTTTGTCCACTTTCAGTCGACTTTTAGCTCACTCTTTTTGTTCCTGATGATGGTTTTAGGAAAAATAACTTGTGCCTTATCGAAAAATAAAATATATGCATTTGGTTGACATGCTAGAATAGTTCATATTTCTTCCAATTGGATTTTTAATTTTTTTAGGAAAAAACTATTGAACATAAAAATAATTAACCAAAATAAGTAAATGCTACACAGAATTTAGGGGCTTTCGTAATAACTTATTTGATCTGGACAGTTGAGGCCTTACGTTTTAGAAATTTAATTAAAAGAAGTTACAAGGTCTACGAGGAGATTTCATCAGGAAACTATTGTAAATTGCGGAGAATGAATAAAAAATATAGTTTGTGAAAGCGGCAGCACACAGACTGCAATTTTGATTCTTCACTTATTCATTAATTTTTAAATCAACTTCACTCTTTCAAAAATAAATTGTAGGAAAAGATATATATATTTTCTTTCTGGCAATACTTGAGTCTTCTTTTCTCCTATGGTCAACTGGCTCTCAACTTTCTGACTTTTTCTCCTCCTCCCTTTCAAGATTGCTTGTGCCACAGCTGGAGAAGCTCGGAAATGGATGGAGGCATTTGATCAGGCCAAACAACAGGTATAAATAAATCAGTTAAAATGCTGTGAGTAATGCATGACATATAGAATGTATGGGATGTATCTCTCTGTAAGGTCATCATTATTGTGTATGACAGCAGTTCAGTCAAGTCCTTCCCTTCTATCTCCTCCTCTCATTCCATATTTTGATGGACCTAATTGCAAGATCAATATGTTGTTGATTGTCATAGTTTACACTATTATTGCGTGGAGAATTTTGTTTGTCACAGAAATTATCACAATTATTGATTTTGCCAAGTCTTTCTCATTTTATCTTACTGGAACACAATTTTACAGGCTGAGATTGACCTTACAAGAGGAGGCAGCACGAGAAACAAATTGAACATTGAGACAGAGTATGCTTACTATTTCTGGATTATTTTTCATGACTAGTTTTGCTTAGATGTGTATGAGTAGCCTGGAGTGGATAAATTTTATGTATCCTCCATCTAATATCAGGGGAGATTTCAATTTGGAGAATTGCACTTGGTTGTAGTTGCCAACCTCATACCTTTCACAGAAAGTGAACTGCGATTAAATCTTGGTCATACAGGGGAGGGGGCATATATGGAATGAGTGGTGCAATCTGTTGTCATGTAGCCCATAGGACCAAGGAGCCTCCAATGGAACAAAAACAAATTTCATCTGATAGAGTTATAAGTTAAAAATATTGTGGAGCTCATTGTTCAAATGGGGGGATGTTTACCATTATATCTGGTTCAAAGGAAAGCATAATTGTGATTAGTCAAGGATAAATGTGTGAATTTGAAATTGATATCCAATCTAGGAATTTTTTTTTTCTTTTTCCTTTGCTGCTTCTAATGATTTGATCATTCTAGCATTTGGTGTGTGCTCTGTGTCTCATTACGTAATTTTATTGAAAGCCTTACTGAAAGTTACATTAGTTGTCTGCTGTCTAACTCATCATAGTATGAGATATAATCTTCTCATGTTTTCCTGTGGAAGGATCAACCTGGATGGACATCGACCTAGAGTGAGGCGGTATGCACATGGATTGAAAAAGCTCATAAGAATTGGACATGGTGAGGTGGCGTTGCTTATTGTTTTGTTTTTATTTTTTATGCCACTTTTTTAGGTTAAGTTTCATGATCTCCCATCCCTTGACATTTAGCTAAATGCAGGCTGAGTCCATTAGTTTTTAAATTCATCAGAAACTTCCCCTAATGTTATGAAAATTGTGGTAAATCTCTTGTAAAAGTTCAATTAAATTTTCTTTGAAATTTCATGAAATATTTCAAGTGCCTTCATTGTACTGAAGGTCGTTAATTAAAACCAGAAGTAATTTGGGAAAATGTTGTGTGTGTCCCTTGCATTTCCTACTACTTGAATGACTGTAATGGCATCTCATCATCAGTCATTTGATGAAACTTCTTAACTTTTTACTTGTGTAGCCCTTATATTGTCAATTTATTCGGAGTTGTTATCTATTGCGAATGTCTAGTCAATCCCACAATTTTTATCCACTGTGATTAAGGTTTAGGACTTTGGGAAATATATGAGTGACCGTTTTGTCTCAGAACTGATCAAATGCCTTATCTAGAGAGCATGTGAATATCTGTGGCTTTAACTTACTCATTCTATATTAAGAAAAAGACCCTTATCATCATTTGTCTTTGCTATGGATTCAACAAAATTAAATGCATTTTCATTATTCTTTTTTGCTGGATTGAACAAAAATTACCAATTTCTTCTTTTATTATTTTATTTTTTTAACTTAATGGCCAGGTCTTTTCCCATCTTTTTAATGGTCACAGGTCCAGAAACACTTTTGCGTCAATCCTCTGATTTGGGTGGTACTGCTAGGACGGATGGGTACTTTGATGGGGACACCGGAGATGCAATTGAAGCACATCAATGGAAATGTGTTCGGACAATCAATGGTTCTCTTCTTTCAACTATTTGATGTCTACTATGGCTTGCATATAAAACAAAAATTGATTTAGTATAAGTGGGTTGGGGTCTAACTATTATTTCCTTGGTTGACTTCAGGAGAAAATTTCAATTGATTCTGATGATTATGTTTGTTGTAAGAGGTATTAATCCCAGGAATCAAAATCTATACGCTAGGACCAGAAGGAAAAAAAATCCTGGATAATAGGCCAATGAAAAGCAGAAGACAAACCTTTCTCTCTCCTTAGAGTGGCTGATTGGTGCAATTTTGAAAATTTTCCATATCTGTTGTTTAAGAATTAAGAAGAAATATTGGATTTTCTGTCTATGAGTCTATTTTCTGGCTTTGGTATACGAATGGAGAATATAGAGATTTGCTTTAATGGGTCAAGATTTTATTTCACATGGTGCATAAACAGGGGCTGTTTAATGCAGCTGATGAACATTTTGCTCTCTGAAGTTTGAACTAAATGGAGAAAAATTTCCTCACTTCGGTGATTGTTTTTTGGTCTTTTGGTACCCAAATTGAGGACGTGGAGTATCTAGTCTTAATGGACAGTAATTTTAGTTGCCACTTCTGCTTTTGAAACATCTTTTTTGGTTTCAGGTGTTAGAATCTTTGAGGATGTAGCTGACTCTAAGGTATTTCTCATTATATCTTTTTTTCTTCCTTTCCTTTTTTGTACCATCTCTTTTCAATTGGACAAGCATCCTTGACTTCTGTTGATTGACATTTAACTAAGAAACTTGAGAAAATCATGTTATATATCTCAAGGAGACATAACACGTTTCACCTAAATAGCTTTCCATCAATGGAGAATATTACCATTTAGGGATATGAGACATGCAGTTTGCTGATATTATGTTTCAGACTTATAGAAATAGAAATTCATGTAACCCATGAGTGTGGAAGTAAATCATATGTGTTTATATTACTTTGCGATTACTATAGTTAAATTTTACTTTCTTGATATTGCTTTTGATGGAGCTGAAGTATAGACTTTTGGTCAACTTGGTAAATGATCTAATTTGCTCCTTTGTTGCTTTTTTTTCTTAATACAGAGTGATAGAGGTGCTCTCGTGAAGGCTGTTGGTGTTGTTGATGCAAATGCAGATACTGTTTTTGAGGTAGTTTTAAACCTTGACCGACACCAGAGATATGAGTAAGTTGCTTAGTCTGTATTATGGAGTTCTTTCTGCTGTTATTTGACTTCTCTCTCTAATAATTATCTTCACAGGTGGGATATGTTGACAGGTGATTTGGAGCTGCTAGATTCTTATGATGGACACTATGATGTTGTGTATGGCACATATGATCCAAAGTACCTAACCCGGTAATGTTGTTATCCAAGACTGCTGGTCTTCTTCTTCTTCTTCTTCTTTTTAATCATTATCTCCTCCTTTTTGTTTCCCCAACTTACAGGGGTTTAAGATTTGATGATTAGAGATTGGTACTGCATTCCTATTTCTATTCTCATGTTTTAATTGAATTGAAGTTGTTGTCCTTATTCATCCATGTATAGATTGTGTCCATGAAAACATTTATGGGGCTTAGTAGTCTTAGTTTGGGTACTGTTCTTGGGCTTTATTTTTTCTTATTATTTTAATGTCTTGGATATGCAAATAATTACCTGAATCCAGGCTAAACAATCAACTGGGATCCAAATTCTGAATTCTTTTCCTGGATACTTTTGTACCATATAGGTTTTAAATATCTTCTTGTTTCAGTTTTAGTGTATATGACAGACTGATGCAACATGACATTATAGGATTTAAGAATGATTCCATTTTGGAATTGTTTTTGTTCCAGGAACTTGGTTATTCCTTTTGTGTTGGTTTATGTCGTCTTTTGCTTATTAGAGCTAGATTAGGATTTTTTTTTTAATTATTTTTTGGTCAACATTAATTAGGCTTTATTTCTTATTTTTTAGACCTAAAAGATTGGTTATTGTTGCATGGAAACCGAGTTTCTTCCTTAATTCTCTGTTTCTCCCCTTTATAGTTTTTGCTATCTCTTCTATCTTTCTCTCCTTTGCTCTTTTTATTTTCTCCACGTCACCTGATATCGCATACACGCTTTGAACTGCTAACTTATTTAGATTCATTTGAAAGATAAGATAGTTGACCTTAAGAGTTGGGCATGGCAGTAAAAACCTTCTTTTAGGGTGAACAACAAAACTCTCATTAAAAAAGGAAAAGAGTGGATAAAAAATTGAAAAAGTTGTGCACAAAAAAGATCCAACTAATAGATCAAAAAATGTCAAAACAGTATTGGCAAAACAACTCAGGAAAGATTATCTATAGACTGCACAACGCCCAAATTTGGCCCGTAACTCCTTGCCAAGTTAAGCGTATAAAGAAAAAAGAAGTATCTTCAAAAGCTTTTGAGACTAAAACCCATAGAGAAGTTAGAAGATGAACTTTGTCCCACAAACTGTTGATATCTTAACTATCTGCAATCCTTACATATTTTCCTTGCCAATTTACCTGCAAAGTGGTCAAAACGGAATGGTTCCAGAAGGTTTTTTTCCTTATCTCCTTTACCAAAGCCCTTGATTTCAACCATGAGGTCAACGGAGTAGCAACCTGAGATATGCATATCTCACAAGTTTCTTGGCTACCAAGGTTGTAGAGTTTAAAAGTAGCTCCTAGTTTAGAACTTGGTAAACAAGGAAAAAGTTAAGGAATTTCAGCTTCTTTTGAGACAATTGAATTATTTCACAATGTAACCCAAATGATCCATTTACATATTGTTAACAAGGAAACGGAATAAAAGGAAAGTTGTCAAGAAATTAGATTCCTTCTTAGGCTTTTTGTGTCAAATTTCTTGTATTTAAAAGCTGCAGTAAGAGCTTCAGATTAGGTTAATTTTCTTAAACTTTGGAGTTCATATTGATTTTATTTGTCAATCTAGAGAGCCAAATGCTTGTGTATTTGTAACATCAAATTCTCAGAGATGCTGAAACTTTTGTTTGTTGTATGATATATTTGCAGGTGGCATACCAAGAGAGATTTTGTTTTCTCTAGGCAATGGTTTCGTGGACAAGATGGAACATACAGTAAGACGTACAATTACCATGTCTAGCTTACTAGAGTTGCATCTACAATTAATAAAATGTTATGCATATCCTAATGCCTGCCTTTAAATTGGGAAATTACATATTAAAAATTTTAGTCTATTTTATGGAATTTTATGTGCCCAAGTTTTCCCGCTGAGGCACAACTGTTACTGTTGTTATAGGGTGGAGGTAACGGAATGATAAGATTGTTTCGTATGATGCTCGCAACTAAGTTTTGAAGTCCTGCACAACTAAGGGCTGTAACCTCCTCATCATGAGGAACCATGGTTATATGCCACATTTAAGTCTGTCGGCAGGTTTATCAATACCTTGATTGATAATTTTTTGCTTGGTCGTTGGTTCATGAATGGACTGATATATGTAATTCAAGGCTGGTCTGCTAATTGTTATTGTTGAGAGAGGGAGAAACGAATTTAGGAGAAAAATTTGTATGTATTCCATTGTAAAGAGGTATACATATATATAGTACAATAAGGGAAAATAAAATAGGAAAGAGAGAATCAAATATGTATCTAATAGGAACACAATCCTAAATTCCTATATAGAGATTTAACACTCCCCTTCAAGTTGGAGTATAGATATTCTCTATGCCCAACTTGAAACATAGATAAAGAAAAACTCTTTTATGAACTTCCTTGGTAAAAAGATCTCCAATTTGGTCTTCAGACTTAATATAAGGAGTGATAATTTCTTCACTCATTACAGCCTCACGAACAAAGTGACAATCTACTTCAATGTGTTTAGTTCTTTCATGAAAAACTGGATTGCTAGCAATATATGTTGCAGCCATATTATCACAAAACATTTTTTTATGGCTTTTTGAAATCAATTCCAATCTCAGTTAAAAAATTCTTGACCCACATAATCTCATGTGTTGTATGAGTCATAGCACGGTACTCTGTTTCTGCACTGGATCTTGCAACTACATTTTGTTTATTCCTTCTCCAAGTCACTAGATTGCCTCCCAAGAAAATACAATATCCATTTGTGGACTTCCTATCAGTTTTGGATCCAGCTCAATCAGCATCAGAATAGCCAATAATGTCTAACTCTTTACCTTTCTTGTAAAGAATTCCTTTATCAATTGATTGTTTTAGATATCGTAAAATTCTACATACCGCCTCCCAATGGATCTTCTTCGGATTTTACATATACTGACTAACTGCTCTTACTGCAAAAGTAATATCAGGTCTAGTGACAGTAAGATAAATCAACTTTCTCACAAGACTTCTATATCTTTTCTTATCTTTAAAATCTGGATTGCTATCACCATTCAATATTACATTAGGATCCATAGGGGTCTCTATTGGCTTAGACTCTAATATACCCGTCTCATCAAGTAGATCTTGCACATACTTTCTCTGAGACAAAATGATACCTTCTTTACTCATTAAAACTTTAATACCAAGAAAGTATCTAAGTTGTCCCAAGTCTTTTGTTTGAAAATGTGTCTTTAGCTGTCTTTTCACTTCTTCTATGCCATTAGAATCACTCCCAGTCACAATGATATCAACTACATACACCACAAGTATAACAATACATGATCTTGTATGTTTAACAAACATTGAGTGATCAGATTGATAACGGGAGAAGTTGATTGAAGCCAAAACGCCACTCAATTTTTCAAACCAGGCCCTAGGTGCTGCTTCAGACCATAAATAGCCTTCTTTAACTTACAAATAGAGGTGGTTAACTCCCCTGAGCAACAAATCCAGGTGGTTGCTCCATATAACCCTCCTCGTGTAAATCACCATATAAGAAGGCATTTTTGACATCTAGTTGGAAGAGGGGCCAGCCAAAAAATACAGCGAGAGAAATGAGAATGCGGACTGAATTGAGTCTGGCAACGGGAGAAAAAGTCTCAACATAGTCAACACCATAAGTTTGAATGTACGCTTTAGTAACAAGACGAGCTTTTAAGCGTTCAATAGTATCATCAGGATGATATTTGATAACAAAGACCCAACGATAATCTACCACTTTTTTACCGTCTGGTAATTTTTGTAACTCCCATGTATCACGATCATAGAGAGTTGACATCTCATTTTTCACAGCTTTCCTTCAGCCAGGATGAGCCAAAGCTTGCTAATAATTTTTAGGAATAGAAACCACAGATAAACTCAAAGCAAAAGAACGAGTAGACAATGATAAGGCATTAAAGGAGATAAACTAAGAGATCGAATACCTCTGAGAATTTCTAGTACCTTTGTGAAGAACAATAGGGAGATCAAGATCGGAATACTTATTTGTAGGAGGAGTCGGATCTGGAGTAGAAGCAGACGCTTGAGTGACAGGCAAATCAGTAAGCGGTAAATCATCTTGTGTAACACGGGATTGATGTGGCTTTCGCCTAAAATAAACTAGGAGTAGTGGAGTAGAGGGACACGGTAGAACTGACACTGGTATTGGAGGATCAACTAGACAAGTATCAAGTCTAGTATCACTCGATGAAAAATATGGTGTGGACTCAAAAAAGGTGACATCTGCGTTGACAAAAGTTTTTTTCGAGTAAGATTCAATACATTTGTAACCTTTCTGAGTTCTAAAATATCTAAGAAAATACATTTGGTGGACCGAAGAGATAGTTTATTAGAAATCCTATGAAGATGAACAAAACAAACACAACCAAAAATAAGAGGAGGAAGAGGAAAAGCAGGTTGATTAGGGAAGAAGATGGAGTACGGAGATTGAAAATGAAGAACAGAAGAAGGAACTCGATTAATGAGGTAACAGACGGTAAGTAAAGCTTTCCCCCAATATTTTGATGGGACTTTCATATGAAATAACAAAGTTCGAGCCACATCTAACAAATGTCTATTTTTTCGGTCAGCAACTCTATTCTGCTGAGGGGTGTAAGCACATGATGTTTGATGTAAGATCTCATTAGTGTTACAAAAAGTAGATAATGAGGAAGAAGTATATTCTAAAGTATTATCAAAACGTAAAACTTTAATAGAAATACCAAACTGAGTCTTTATCTTATTGTAAAATATTTGAAACATACTAGGGACCTTAGATCAATCTTTTAACAGATACAACCAAGTAACTCTAGAATGATCATCCCCAAAGGATACAAAATATTTAAACCCATGACTGTTGGTAACTCGACAAGGACCCCATATATCTGAGTGAACCAAATCAAACGGTTGGTCACTAATTTTATTGACTCAACTACGAAACGAAAAACGAGAATGTTTACCTAACTGACAAGACTCACATTCAATTTGAGTTGAACTAGAAAAACCTATATGCTGAAGCAATTTATTTGAAGGGTGACCTAAACAATAATGCCATTGTTTTAGAGAGATAGAAGAAGCAAGAGCTGTATGAGAGGACGAAAGTGCTTCAAACAAGTGATAAACGCCATTCTTTTCATGCCCGTCACCAATCATCTTCCTCGTACCAAGATCCTGAAAAATACAATAGGATAGAAAAAAAGTGACTGAGCAATTTAAATTTTTAGTTAACTGACTAACAGTTAAAATATTAACAGGAAATCTAGGAACATGTAACACCGAAGATAAATGAAAACTAGATGTACGAATGGTTCTAGACCCTTATACTTGGGTTTTAGAATCATCAGCAAGAACGACTGATGACTGTTTGTTAGAAAGGATAAATGAACTAAAAAGAGAATCATTACCAGTTATGTGAGAAGAAGCTCCAGAGTCGATAATCCAATGATGTAGGTACGAAGAAGAAAATAAGGCAGTGGACCTACCTGTTTGGACTAAGGAAGCGGAAGGCTCACTGGCTGGTTGATCTTCAGATTTATGAGCAGACTGCGTAGAAGGTGGAGCATGAGAGTGAAATAAATTACCAACGGAAAGACGCTCCTCAGAGCTTTGATTTGCCCATTCAGGTTTTCCAAACTTATTCCAACACTTTTCTGGAGGATGATTAAGTCTACCACAATGAGAACAAGGAACTCTTCCACCTCGACCTCTAATACGTCCTCTACTCCGTCTAGAAAAGGATCATCTATCTCGACTACCAGACACAACTAAGGCAGAAGCTTCCTGATTATGTTGAGAGGTGGGTAACCGTTGGAGTCGAGCATATGCAGTTTTAAGACTTGGGAGATTTTTCTCAGTCAAAATACTATTTTTAGCTCTTTCATAGATAGGATTTAAGCTAGACAGGAACTTGACAACAAATAATTCTTCGCATTGTTTACGTAATGTCTCAACATCAGTAATAACAGGATAATAAGAGTTAAGCTCATCCATTAATCCTTCGATTTCTCCTAAATATTCACTTAACGTTCTATCACCTTGCTGACAAGAAAATAGAGTAAACTTAAAAAATGTGAGAGACATTTTGAGATCCGCCAAACCTGTCTTGAAGTGAATTCTACAACTCTTTGGTAGTATCAACCCACATCACAGTTGCCGCAAGTTATGGCTCCATACTGTTCCACAACCATGTAGTAATCAAATTGTCTTCCTAAACCCATTTAGCATGCTCCTTTGAATCAGACAATGGAGGATCTTGTGTAAGATAATTATGTTTCTCTTGGTCAATCAAGTATTTGGTTACTGCTTTTGCCTCTAACTTGTAATTGGAATCATTCAATTTTACGGCTGTGATGGAACCAACAACTCCAGGAGGATTAGAGGACGGTTGAGAAGCCATGGAAACCCAAACACAATTTTTCTTTCAAACAGATCCACCACATAAAAAAAAATTTTAAGAAAAAAATCGTCTGTTTGTGAACAGTATTTGTCGGTGAATAGTAACTCTGGTAACGGTTTGATGAACAGTAACACTGGTGAACAGTATGCCGATGAGCAGCAACTGTAATTTTTTTTTTTTTTTTTTTTTTTGAAGAGGTGATGGAATATGAAATTGGGATAAAGTAAGTTGATGGTGGTGGGAGGTTTAGGGTTTATGGGTTGAACAAAAATTAAAGGATAAATAGTATAAGAGGGAATCAAAACCACGCTCTGATACCATGTTGAGAGAGAGAGGGAGAAACGAATTTAGGAAAAAAATTTGTATGTATTCTATTGTAAAGAGGTATACATATATATAGTACAATAAGGGGAAATAAATTAGGAAAGAGATAATCAAATATGTATCTAATAGGAACACAATCTTAAATTCCTATATAGAGATTTAACGGGTATAGTATGTGTGAAATAGATTCGGAAAGCATCAACCATTTATTTCTTGATTGTCCTAAAGCCTTGGTTTTACAGTTTAAACTATTTATAGAGGTTGGATTTCTTGGCTTGTGCCGAGTTCTTGTATTTCATTATTTGTCTGGAACCATTTTCCCTTTGGCACAGGAGGAAAAGCTTTGTTTTTGTTCAGATGTTGTGTACTGGCTGTTCTTTCAGTTTTATGGTTAGAGAGAAATAGAGGAATTTGTGAAGAACCTATTGAGCTCGGGGGTGATTTTATTGGGACAGACTTTGCCTTTTTGCATCTTTCTAGGCTTTGCTGTTTTAAGCAATTCCAGGATACATCATTTTCACTATTTTGTAGACATTGGAATGATGTTTTGGTTTAAATTATATTTTTGTGTTTCATGTGTGTATAATGTTTCCTGACTCAGAACTTTTGAATGTGACATTGTTTTTGCTTCTTTTTTTTCCTATAGTACAATTCAAGAAGTTCAACAAATTACTTGCCTCTGCACTTAGCACTGATCTAAATTTGTTTTTGCAGCAATCTTGCAATTACCAGCTGTACACAAGAAGCGACCTCCAAAATCTGGATATCGACGCACGAAAATCAATCGTAAGTGATTTCATTTGCTAATTTGGTGTACTTCTAGATTATGTGAATCATCCTTTGTTGTGTATAACTCCGGTGATTTCTCTCTCTGCCTCTTTTGTTGTTTCAATTGATCTCCCAGATTATATGTTTGTATGTTATTAGTTTCTATTCAATTCGATGTAACATTCCACGAAGAATAGACTCACAGTGATACATAATACATTAAGCATTTGGGCTCAGGTTTTCTGTTTCATGTGGAACGTTATTTTACTTCCAGAAGGAAGAATTTTGGGAGTGTTTTATGGGTTTTATGCTTTTTATAGTTGTTTTATACTCAGTTATATAGATATAGTAGAGTGGTCCTCTAAGGGGTGGAAGGCTAATGGGTGTGCTGCAAAGTTACTACTAACCTCAAGGTTAAGCTGATTGGTAACAGCTGAATAATAGTTTTTAGTTCTAATACTCTTTTAAATGACAAAGCTACATTTAACCAATGGACTTGGTGGAGCCTAAAACAAATAAACTAAATAAATTCAAACATTAAACAACACTTGCTAGGCAATATTTGATTGTTATAATTTGCTTCAATACAGAAGACCTCCTGGTGATCACAAAAAGTTTAAATGATGAAGACTAAATAATATCATTACAATATAATAGATATAGCTGTATTAGAACTATTATAGTTACAATTTGACAGAGGTTACTCTACCATAAAAGAGTTTATTTTGCTTGCTGGGACATGTGTTACTTTCTCATTTGATATCTTCTTTTTTTATTTTATTTTTTTATTTTCTCCCATTTTTGAGAAGAAATACTGCAGGGGATGTAGAAAAGGACAGACCTAATATTTTTATGATTGAAACTTCTCTGTTAACGTTCTGGGAATTTTCCAGAAATCATCTTTTCTCTTGATCTGTAGCATATTTTCTGGGTTTGAGAGAAACTTTTCTTCAGATAGCAGATTGTATTTCATCAATTGAATAAAACAAGAAGATATCAAGTAAGAAAGTTACGCATGTCCTAAACAAGCAAAATAAACTCTGTTATAGCAGAGTAACCTCTGTCACGTTGTAACTACAATAGTTCTAATATAACTATATCTATTATATTGTAATGACATTATTTACTCTTCATCATTAAACTTGTAGGGAAGTATCCAAAAAATATAGGGCAATCTTTGAAGGCCTAAAAAAGATTGCCGGTTTTTGTAAGGAGGGCTTGATAAGTTACTTGATAAGATAAACAGCACAGCAGTTTTATCAAACCTGATCCTGCATCTGCTTCCTCCGTCTCTTTCTTCTGGGTCTTTGTTCAATAAATATCTGGAATAGAGCCAATAGATCTGCCTGGCTAAAAAATTATACAAACTAGTAAAATCTCTTTCCGAGCAGAAAGGGACTCCATTAAGCAAGATTTGCTTTGCTATACTAAGGGACAAAAAGTACCTACATCATAGGTTGATCTTATCCGTGAGTACCCTTTAAAAAGAATTTTGAACTATAAGTCTGTAAGCTTGAAATAAGATGACCAACATTGGTGTTGTGTGGTATATTTTGTTTCTTAATTTGAGGTTTTGTTTTAAAGTGTTATTAATGAGTAGTAAGTGTGTAATGCAAGATAAATAATATACTATGTTGTATGTTTACCTGAGCTTAAATGTAAAAATAGTTTCTGCTTTGATAATTTGGTTCTTTGAAATTTATATGTGCATTACTAGTGCTTTGGTCACATGCTGATAATAGACTTTTTTTTTATATACTATCATGTTCCAAAAGTACAATATTGATAATTTTGTTGCCTTGCTAGTTTCTTATTATGTACATTGGTAACATGGAATTTTTTCGATTGTTGCCACTGGTCATTGCAGATTGTATAACTGCTTCATCTTGTTTTTAGTTCCACATTTCTTTCAGCAATTAAATTTGTGTATCTGTTTTGATTTTATATCCTATGATAACAGTAAATGGACCTATTTTAACTCATCTTTCTCTTTGTTTATCATGTATATATACATGTATGGATTGTAGCATCATCTTGGGAGATTAGAAGCTTAAACATGCCAATGGGTTCAAATGGTGAAAGGTGTCTTGTGACACAAATGTTAGAGATAAACTCAACTGGCTGGTGTAAATGGAAGAAAAATTGCAGCTCAAAGTTTGAAAAGACTACCCATTATGCATTACTAAGCCAAGTTTCGGGTTGAGTGTTCCTCTCTCTCTCTCTCTCTCTCTCTCTCTCTCTCTTTTTGGGTAAATCTAGAGGTTGTAGGCAGCCTTAAGATCATCAACCATATATTAACTTGAGAAATAAGGCCTCATTTGTGTTGGAAAGAAGTGATTTTTCCAAATTGTGACACATGTTAAGAGTCTTGATCAGGTTAGACAGCTGCCTTCAGTGGTCTAAGAAATGTCAGTATTTTGCTCAAAGTAAATTTCTATTTTGGATGTGAGTTTTATGGCATAACATTGTAAATGTTGTTGGAACCAATAAAGTTGTGTTGCAGAAAGTTTTTATGATATATTAATTGCAGTACCATCATCATTATTCAGGTCTAAAGGAATATATTGGAGCAAATCCAGCACTCAAAATTGACTCTTCATCTATTGTTATCCATTCAAAATTTTCCGATGCTTCATCTTCAAATGGTGATTATGAGGATGTAGAAGTGCAGGATGAGTTTTATGATGCAATTGCTGCTGACTCGTCAACCTCAGAAGACGAAGACAGTGATGATGGCAACGAACCAGATAAGAAGGTTTTGTCTTTTCCACTTTCGTCACATTGGAAATAGAGTTTTCTGGAAGTTTTAGGCAAAAAGGAAGGGAAAAAGATGTTGCGACTAACAGATGGAATTTAAGCTATTCACATGAATCCGTGTTCAAAAAATGTAGAATTCATATTTGCCTCACACCTTTTTCAGGATAACAAAGTGAAGCTGAAGAATGTCTCATGGGCCATAACAAGCTTAGCTTTGAAGCGAAGTTCAGGTCCTGTTTGCTTAAATCTTGTATTTCTGAATATATTTCAATCAATTATGCAATGGTTTGATCATGTTCGATATTCTGTTTATTTTTAATTGGTAACTTTTCTTTTCTGTTTACCTAAAAGTTGGATATTACTGTTCATGACTGTGTTCAAAAAATTTTGATCATCCAACTGATGAAATTGCTAAGCTACCCTTTTGTTTATTACTAACAAGTATCTTCGCTGGCCCCCTCATTTATTTTTTATTTTATTAATATTATATGTATATAAGTTGCGCCAATTACCCAGTGATTATTTTCAGTTCTTCTTCCTTCGTTACTATAAGTAGCTTGAAGCTGATCTCTTATTCGTTTTTTTTTTTTATTTTTTTCTGTTTCATTCTAAATCCTTAGTGCTAAAATGTTAAGATGTTGAGAATGCAGCTCCAGATGCAAATAAGGAACTAGATTGTAGTTTACCTCCAGCCACCATTGATCCAAGCCAGTTCCATGGTTCCATGCACAAAGCAAAGGATGAAAATGACTCCAACTGTTGGTCTTGTCCTAGTGGCAAGGGATTTATGATCCGAGGAAAGACTTACTTAAAAGATAATTGCAAGGTGGTTTCTACTTCCTTCTAAATCATTGGTCAGTTTTGGAATAGTCCTGTTCCTCATGTTATTATATGTCAAAAGCATGTTAATATGGTTTAATGTCATTTTAGTTTGAACAAAAGTAGAGCTGCAAATGTTTTTCATTTGCTGCTCATCAGACTTGCTTTCCTGTATTTTTGTTGTAAATGTGTACCTATGACTTTGGCAAATATTGTTCATCTCTTATTTTCAAAAGCAGATGAATAACTGAATTTACTGTCTTGCTATGGTTGTACGTTGTCAATTGGTGTGGTTGGTTACTATCAATTTTAGTTTGGTATAGATAGTAATTCCAGAAAATAGCAGATATTTTCCCTTGTTAACTTTGAATTTCTCTATGTAGCATTTTGATTGAGACAAAAATTGGGGTAAAGCATTATTTCACTAATGTGCCCTGAATTCTTTTGTTTTTTTCCAAGTTTATTGAGTTAAACAACTTTTATTTTAAGTACAAGACAACTTTATTGGTTCTTACTTTTAATACAATTAAATGGACATTGCTTTTCCTGTTCTGGTTTTAGAGAATTATGTTCATATTAATTCTGCAGAATGGTTTAAGTGAATATGTATATCACTGTTTCAGGTAATGGGTGGAGATCCCCTCCTCAATCTCATAGCAGTTGATTGGTTCACAGTCGATAAAACAACAGATAAGATAGCTTTGCATCCCAATTGTCTAGTTCAGGTAGAACTATAGTTCTCACAGCACTACTTCGTACTTTGAGACGATTTTATTCGTTGTGTGTTCATGTCTTTATTTTTTTAGCAATTCTATAACTCCTGGTCACATCATTTTTTAAGAGTATCATCTTTGACACATAGCTAAATTTTGCAATAATGTAGCTGTATATTTCAGCATTTCACATTTTCAAGGGTGTTATGTTTTCTGCTCTTTCAAAATTTAAGTAAACCTGCTTATGAAATTTTATATTTTCCTAGTCAGCGCCATTTCCAAGGCAGAACGATTTTAAAGTCTTTAGTGATTTTCAGTTAGATTGGCTTGAATCGATGATTATTTTTTTTACTTTATCTTGTCTTCCTTCTCTTAGAAAGATAATAATAATTATTGTTCCTTCTTATGTTTACCTGGACCACAGTTTCATGCACCAGAAGCATGAGTTAATATATGGAAGAAATTAGATACTAAACAAATGAGTGAGGTCATTGCGTTATTTATAAAAATAAAAATTAAAAAAAAAGGACACCTCAATATGGTTTTGTCAGTGCTCTTTTTCTTTTTTGTTTATTGTACAAACTGAATTCCTTTTTGTTTAATTTTTATTATTTATTATCACAAACAAGCAAAATTATTTTACTGTAAGAAACAGGGCACAAAAAGGTGGACTGATATAAACTCAAAATCCATGAAGAGCAAATTTGAGGCTACAAGGTACCGGTTGTCTGAATTTTCTTGATAGAAAAGAGTGGAATATTCTCAAATTGAGTAGAAATCGAAGCCGAAAATGAAGTGAAGTCTGCCATATTCCGTAAATCCAGATTCTCCTTCTGAGCATCCTCAAATATTTCTTTCATTCCTTTCAACCAAATTATCCAAAACAGAAGCAAAACTCAACGAGTTCACAAAGCATTCACCTCTCTGTCTCCTTCAAAATTACAGAAGTTCTCAATAAAAAAGATGTTTTAGCTAAAAATAGCTCGAAATACTATAATTGAGCTCTTACCTATTACTTTCAACTTTAGGTCAAGTGTTTTCTTGACATGATATCAAACCCAAAATTAAAACCTAGTAGTCTACCATTCAGATCCCTTCACATTGCTTGTTAAATACTGGGGTTGGGTCAGCTATAAAATAAAAAAGGTGAGACCCTTGCACTTGCGATGCATGTTAGAGCCGAAAATAGCTTGAGATAATATAGTTAGATCTTTACTTTTCAAGTTAAGCTTTTATGCTAAGTGGCTTCTTAACATAAGAGAGACATTTGTTCTTTAGTTATGCTTTGTTAGAAACACAGTCTTTTTTCTTATCAGTGGATCACAAGTCACTTTCATTGTGTCTTGGTTTTATATAAGTAATAAATTCAACAAAATTTGTTTGTCCTTTAAGTTATACATGTCCAACTTCTTTCTGAGCTTGTTCAACTTTGAAAATTCTTTAAGGGAAGAAGACAGATTTTTTTTGCTTGTTTTGAAATTGCTTTTGCGTTTGGAAGAGTTCGACCTCTACTTTAGCCAGTATTAATTGTAATAGTTGAGAGTGGCTTGGTCAGAAATAATTGAACTGCACCTTTGTCATCTTTACCAGCCTATAGTGTTGAGTTTTTCAATTTAATTTGATTTTCTAAAGCATTTGTCTTAGATGCATATAGAAAATAACTGTTGATGATTCAAGTAAAATTATGTAACTGTCCAAATTTTAAGACAGAAGGTATTTCTGTAAAGGTTTTGGAATTTAACTACTCTTCTAAAATCTAATTGTTTTTCTCTATTTTTTTTTTCTCTCAACTTCAGTCAGAACCAGGGAAAAAGCTTCCTTTCATTCTAGTAATTAATCTCCAGGTATGCATATGAATTGCTTTCGAGTCTTTCTTTTTTTCTTTCTTGTGCTTGACTTACAATAAATATATAAAACAAATTTGAGCATAAGCTCCTGGATTGTATGAAATGGTAGAATTTAATCAATGTCTTATGGAGACATTATATGTTGGCTGCTTTTTGGGTTATAAATGACATGAAAGGAATACAAGAATTTTCAAAGACACTGCTGATGAGTGGGTTGATTTCTTGTGTTAAAGATTGATTTTCAGCATCTTTATGACTTCGGATTCTGAACAATTTCATGATACCCCTTTTCTTTATCCATAGAAATTAGAATGTTATTTTGGTTTAATATTGGTTTTTTTCTGTGGCTTTATTCAATTATAAAGTTTGGTCTTTTAAGGTGGATTGCTGTTTCACTTCTGTTGGTACTACAAGTTTAATATCAGTTACTACTAATATTTATGAATATTTAAACAATTGTTTTCTGGTTCTCTGAGTGTCATTGCAACCTTAAAGAGAGATATTTTTTCCCTCTTTATGTTAGGTTCCAGCAAAACCAAACTATAGTTTGGTCCTCTACTATGCTTCTGAGAGGCCTGTGAATAAAAATTCTTTGTTGGGTAAGTTTGTGGATGGGACTGACATGTTTCGTGATGCAAGATTTAAGCTGATTCCAAGCATTGTTGAGGTATGAAGGCTTAAGAGTTCAAATAAAAGTTTAGAGACTTTATTCGCTTTGCCTTCAAGTTACCGAGTAGGTAAGTTTATTTTAATGGTTATAGGGCTATTGGATGGTCAAACGTGCAGTTGGAACAAAAGCTTGTCTATTGGGGAAGGCTGTAACCTGCAAATACCTCAGACAAGATAATTTTCTGGAGGTATCCTTTCCCTGACATTATTTTGATTTCTTACTGTTATTTAGGCATGCCATTGGTCGCATTCTCCAATTTTTTAGTCTGGATAAGATATTGGAATATAATTCTTTTTTTATATGGCAAGTGATACAAAATCATCAATTGATTAAGTATGCTTATATGGAACTTGACTCATTACTTCAATGCCTTGCCCCCCTAATCTTCCTCTCCGTTATGTATTATCTATTTTCCTTCTTTTTTCCCTGTTGTGATTTGATTATTTCCCAAGGGCATATTCCCTGCTTGGGGTTACTAGAGCATGACATTAGAGAAAGTAATATATTCAAATTGAACAAACTTTTAATAGTTCTGTTGCTTGCTGCTGGTTTTCTAATGAACCATCTTTAAAACTTGTATTATGCAGATTGATGTAGATATTGGATCATCATCTGTGGCAAGGAGTGTCATTGGCCTTGTCCTAGGATATGTTACAAGTTTAGTTGTTGATCTTGCAATTTTGATAGAGGTATGTGCTTCATTTTTCTTAATATTTTGTGAAAAAGGTACCATTTTCTGGTCTGGTCTTGTACTCTTCTTTTAATTTGAACTTCAAAATGCAAATGGTAGTGAAGTTTATTTGTTTCTCTATGGTGCATTATTGCTTGGCTTGATTTTGGTTGCTAAGCATATTTAAGCATTTAACAAATTAGGTGGTGTTTTATGTGGGGCAAGATTTTGCATTTAACAAATACAAATATTGTGCTGCAGCACTAGTTGCTTTTCTATCTCTGCTGTTTGAAATAAACAATGGGGTATTCTCTTGGTCTTTTTGCCCTGTAAACATTTTGTAATCATGCTGACATAGTAGACAATATAGTTCTTTGTGGGATTTCTTCAATCTGCCCTTTTTCCTCGGTGTTTCTGAATCTCTACCATTATTTTTTATCTGATTGTTTCCTCACAATCTTAATTGTTCAATAATTTGTTCACCTGAGTTGGATTATTTCAAATTGTAAACCAAGAAGGCATGCCTTCATGCAAAATTTGACATTGACATTTTGCTTTACTTTCAGGCAAAAGAAGAGTCAGAGCTACCTGAGTATATTCTTGGGACAGTTCAGCTGAATCGTGTGAGGCTTGACTCCGCTGTACCATTGGAGGTTTGAGGATTTAGTATGTCAAACTTTTTTGTTATCTTCTTCAATAAAGTTGTGCCATAGCTTAAGTGTAGAATATTTTCTTCTAATTTGTTGATGTGAATAGGCAACCTTCCATTTCTTTGACCAGATTTAGATGCCAATTTTGTCATTACACAGATCCTTCCTGAGAAGAAATAAATTTGGATCCACACCTTCCCTGTATTTTACTGTGATGTCATGTTAAAGTAATGTATTGTTTAGGAAGCTTCTCCGTTACAAATTGGATGGTTGCCTGAAGAATATGGATTCATGGTCACATACACCAGTACATGATTTAGAGCATCGTTTACTAAAACTTTACTCCTATCTGCATATCTTTGACGTATGACCTTTAATTATGTCCCCAAACTTGGCAAATAGTTTCGAAGATGAGTGCTGAATTAATAATTAAAGGACTGACATATTAAAACCTCATTTGGTATATTTTCATGATATAAAGATGAGAAAGTTATTTCCTTTTACATGGTTGAGAAGACCTTTTGGCAGTGTAATGCAAAAACAGTTTGTGGGGGGAAAAAAATTATTTTTTCAAGTTAGTGAAAGAGTTTTTGGGGAACAGAAAGGATCTTTGAATTGTTTTGTGACTAGTTTCTGGAGAATGAGTTTTGCATTTTTCAGTGGCTTCTCAACACAGTTCTTTCTGCAAATCTCCTTGAACTGCATATATATCTTTACAGTAGTTCATGAAATCTTCAAACTCTATGGCCTGGAATCTACCTTTCAAAAGTGTTGTGATAACTTCGTTGAAGCGAATTCATAATAGCTATTAACTTCTATCTGCCGAGGATTGATTTCTTCCACATAATCCTATTATCTGACTCATTATGTTCATATGATTTTTGTTCCTTTGCTGTGCCTTTCTCTAATTAATTTCGTAAATAATGAATTTTTAGGAAGTTTAAGCCCAGCTTAAGATTTAGATGATTGGGGTCAATGTCCATTCCGTGCAGCGCACGTGTCATCGAGCAGGATAAGATAATCCTAGTCAGCATTTGTTACAGTGGTGTATCTGCCAGTTGCATGAACTTTGATCTTCAAAGCAAACAAAGAAAACAGAGATTTGAGAGGAATTTTTGTAGTTGATATGAGAGTGGTGTCGTTGTGCCCCTCAGTCACATACTCCAACTCTGTCTAACCTTTATCATTTGTTTATTTTATCACTTTATGAGTTATTGATTTTCTTATTTTTAGAATGTTTTCATTTATTAGTTTTTGCTCATTAGTTTCAGCACCCAACAAACTTTGACTTTCTGTCCCACTCCCCATTATCAAATCAAGGTTAACAATGGTCTTTTTAGTCACTGGGTTGGCCTACCTTGAAGAAAGAAGAGATTTTCAGTACTGTAAGTCTCAAGTTAAATAAGGATATGGTTTTCATGTCGGGCCTACATCAATACCTAATTTAAGGCTTTGGATATAGTGTATCGGTTGTAGCGGTATAATTTTTTTTAAATTTTTTTTAAAAAATTTAGTGTAAAAATTATAAATCTTTGTATAAAAATTATAAATATGAAAAAAAAAGTTGTAAATAAATAATTGTATAACTATTTTTATTTTTTATAAAATTAGTTTAAAAGTTGTTAATCATTGTATAAAAGTCGTAAATGTGTTTTTTTTCACATTTACTATTTTTATACGATATTTATACTAAATTTAAAAAAAATTTGAAAACGATTATATGATACAATCGATGCACCGTAATATAATCCCTAATTTAAACTCTTTACAGAAAACTATTATTTTCATGTTTGATGATATAATATAACTTGCTTGATATCCCACATAGTTTATTTTCGTGCATTATATGATAGGGTTATGATATCATACTCCCTGTCCCTATGAGGCTCCCTGGCACCCCTCCAATCCAATCTTCATCTTAGCTGGCAGCCTAGATTTAGCCCTGGGACCTTCCCGTTGGCTTATCAATAACGCTATCAGATTGTGCAATTATCCCATATTTGTTTATTGTTACTCTTGAACAATTTCATTGTTTGCAGCATCAATATAGAAAAAAGAGTTGAGAAATGGTTATCAGATATTGAAATAAATATTTTTAGTTGTACTTTTTAGAGATGATTAGGTTAAGACTTAAGATGTGAATTGAATTAAGGGTAAACCTAACCCAAAATCTTTTGACTGAGATGGCAATCCAGTTGGAGTGAAATATTTTCCTTTCTTTTCGTAAAAAGATGTGTCGTTTCCCAGCACACACGCCCACAGCAGTCGGTGCATTGTCTTTTTCTTGGAGAAATTTCTGAGGGACTTGAAAAGCTACCATTTTTTGCCGTTTTAAGTGATGATTATCATAACTAGGAGTTAATTCTACAAACCCTTTTGTTGGGTTTTGGGTCTTTTTATTACGTTTTAGGTTTGATTGATATGAAGCTTTTTGAATTGTGGAACTCCAAATCAGCAAGAATATGGGGTTTGGTTAAGTTAAAGTTACAGAGATCAATTCAATCAAATCTACTCCAGTAAAAGTATATTAAGATTGTAATAAACGACTTTCATAAATTGATTATATTGAATCAAACAAGTTCATTAGATGTAAAAAAGATAATTGTCCTGAAAAACATTATTTACATGTCATGGGCAAGTCAAATTTCAACAATTTGTGCATTCCACTATTCTACCAGTAAAAACATTATTTAAAAAGTCTCTGAAGATCAAATCATATCATTACTCTACTTTAAGATTAAGATTAGATGAGCTTCATCCTCATAAAGAAAGAAAAATTATTTGGTAAGGAGGGCCCTCTACCTGAGGGCCTCTCTCCACCTTTTGATTGCAAAGAGGATGATGAAAGAGAGTTGGAGCATTTGATTGCAGGATCCAGAAATACTTTTCTTGCTTTCTCTGATACAACATTAATTGAAAGCAAGCTATAATTATGACAAACATTTGGATGGCTCAGCCAAATAATTTTATCACGGGCTCACTGTGAAGTGTTGCAGCAGCCAAATGACAACTTTCACTGTTTTCCGTGAGTATTGGTGAGGCCAACATTACAATTTTTTTGGTAATAAATTTCTTTCTTTGGCCTTATGAGAATAAAAGACAATTTTTCTTTTTTTATGTCCATACTCTACCCACTTGAATGATGATAATGCTTTTGAATCAAGAAAATAGCCTGAAGGAGGAAGAACCCTAGCTGTGAGTCTGCCCACCTACCCACGTTTCATTCAATGCTTCTACAGAGAATCATGCTACAGTGCCTTGTAAATTGTTTGTATCCGATTGCAATTTTATTATTATTTTGTACACATAATTATTATTCTGAAACAAGTGTCTCCACTACTTTAATTTAACTTTTTTTTTAGTTTATTATTTATATTGCATAACAAGTTTTTCTTTTCCTTTTTAAGAGTATCTAGATATCAAAAAATAGAAAAGACTATCGATCCTTTCTTAATCATTAATATAATTTTGAAATTTAAAAATTACACTGATGTAATAACATTAGTAAAATAATGTTGTAATATAAGATTAAAACTGTCAAACAGTTTCCCTAGTTTGCCTAAACCGATGTGTGACATCTTTCTAGCATGACAATTGCAAACCTTGTTTGGCATTTTTTAAACACTTAAGTTTTTGTAAGAATGAGATTTTCTTCCGAGGAAAACTGTTTTAATTATGATCATATTGCATGATTTGGACCACAAACAGATAACTTACCCTGCCAAGTAAAGACACACATGTCAAGGCGAAGTTGCCTTTTATAATTCTTCAAGCACACAAAAGGCAAAGAGCATTATACAAAATAGAAATCAAGAAAAAAGGTAATTGCTCTTTTTATCTCATCTGTTGTCTTCACCCTTCAAGGCTTTAACTTTCCCTGCACTTGCTACTGTCATCTCAAGGACAAAAACAAAATTTAGAGATCCTAAAAGAGATCTACTGTTTTTTTGTATTCACTGCTATTCATTAAACTAATCAATAACCCTAGCCTAATTTTCTACCTCTTTTTACTTTATTTGGTCAAAGTAAGAACCAAGTGGACTCGTAACTGTCTCCTTTGTAATGTTACCAGAATGTATCTACCCGTGAGTAATATTGGTTTGATAATGAATACACAAGCATAAGCTTTGAGATTATAAAGTGAAGCGAGCAAACTGGGGCATAGCAAATTATGATGGTTTCATATTTATCTCCATGAACCCATATCAGAATTAATCATTTTTTGTTGTACTATGATATTGCTTTAGCAATCTTTACTGGCTGAAACAGTTAAACGGGAAAATAAATCATTATCTACAAAAGGACTAGTTGAAAGCAGCTGTCATAGTAATTAATTACCTGCTATAAGTATCAATCTTCGTTCTTGCGCACATGATTATGCAATTTGCTTCCGCATCTAAAACCGGAAAAGGCCAGGCAGGAGACCTTGCTACATAGCCATAATCTATTAAAATAACATGCACGAATGCTACCACGGTGGCTAAATGCCATTTCAAATTAGACAGCACTGCTGCTACCGTATTGGATTCTTGCCAGTGAAAAAATGAAAAAGATGCTTCAGGGTATTAAAGTTTCATTCCCTAATGGCCAACAACATTGAAATTGACTAATACTCTAGGGTCCCCTCTTGCCCCAAAAAGCAACCCAATAATATTCTCCTATTATCTAATCGCAGTATGTCACTCCCTCCTTCTGAGCATACTTTCACTAGTTCCCATGCATCATTCAACCAGCAACAAAACATGGATGCACACGTTTTATTGTAATATTGAAACAAATTTTTTCTTTTTTTCTGCAATTTGTCCCTCTTGTTTTCTCCCCTGCTGCTAGTTCCAATGGAGATTTTTCATTGCGTGTACTTGAATTTTTTCATCTATACAACATTTGTTGCAGCAGTCTTTGCTAATGATCCTTACTCGGATGCACTCCTGAGTTTAAAATCCGAGGTGATCGATGAGTTTGACAGTTTAGGTGATTGGTCTGTGCCTTCTGGAGACAACCAATCTGGGAAAGTCTATGCATGTTCTTGGTCTGGAGTCACATGCAACAAGAACAATTCCATTGTTATTGGGATAAACCTATCAAAGAAAGGTCTTGCTGGTGCATTATCTGGGAAGCAATTCAGTGTCTTTAATGACCTTGTTGATCTTAACATCAGTCAGAACTCCTTCTCCACTCAGTTTCCTGTTGAAATATTCAATCTCACTAATTTAAGAAGCTTGGACATCAGCAGAAACAATTTTTCTGGTCATTTCCCTGGTGGACTGCACGGTCTTAGAAACTTGGTTGTCCTTGATGCGTTTAGCAACAGCTTTTCAGGTCCTCTACCTGCTGAAGCTTCCCAGCTTGAATATTTGAAGGTTCTCAATCTGGCTGGAAGCTACTTCAGTGGACCGATTCCTTCTGAATATGGTTCTTTCAGGAGCCTTGAGTTTCTTCATCTAGCTGGGAACTTTCTGAATGGTAACATACCACCAGAGCTTGGCAAGCTCAAAACTGTGACGCATATGGAGATTGGCTACAACTCATACCAAGGAAGTATCCCGTGGCAATTGGGTAACATGAGTGAGGTTCGGTATCTTGATATAGCTGGTGCAAATCTCTCTGGCTCAATACCAAAGCAACTTTCCAATCTCACCAAGCTTGAGTCAATTTTTCTCTTCAGAAACTGGCTAACTGGACCGGTTCCTTGGGAGTTCAGCAGAATCATGACTCTCAGAAGCTTGGATCTCTCTGATAACCACCTTTCTGGGCCTATTCCAGAAAGCTTTTCCGAGTTGAAGAATCTTGAACTGCTTAGTCTTATGTACAATAAAATGACTGGCAAAGTACCTGAAGGCATAGCACAACTTCCATCACTTGAAAGTCTATTTATTTGGAACAATTTCTTCTCTGGGTCACTTCCGAAGAATTTGGGCAGAAACTCAAAGCTCAAATGGGTTGATGTTTCTACAAACAATTTCGTTGGTAGTATTCCACCAGATATCTGTTCAGGAGGTGTTCTCTTCAAGTTGATCCTGTTTTCAAATAAGTTTACAGGCAGTCTCGCACCATCTCTCTCCAATTGTTCCTCGCTTGTCCGGCTCCGACTTGAGGATAATTCATTTTCAGGTGAAATCCCTTTGAGATTCCGCCAACTTCCCGATGTAACATACATAGACCTGTCTAGGAACAAGTTTACTGGTGGGATTCCCGCAGACATATCTCGAGCTTCAAAGCTTCAATACTTCAATGTCTCTGATAATCCAGAGCTAGGAGGCATTATTCCAGAGCAAACTTGGTCTTTGCCACTCCTTGAAAACGTTTCAGCCTCAGCTTGTAACATTACAGGCAATCTTCCTCTATTCAAATCCTGCAAATCTATTACTGTCATTGAATTGGAAAATAACAATTTGTCAGGAACTATCCCGAAAAGTGTTTCTAATTGCCGGGCACTTGAGTCTATTGATTTAGCTAACAATAAGTTGATTGGTCCTATACCGGAAGTGCTGGCTAGTCTTCCAGCTTTAAGGGTCCTAGACTTATCACATAATAATTTCAGTGGTCGAATACCAGCAAAGTTCGGCAACTCTTCAAGCTTGGCACTTTTAAATGTATCTTTCAATGATATATCTGGCTCTATTCCCTCAGGGCAGGCATTAAGAGTGATGGGTAGCAGCGCATTTGTTGGAAATCCAAAGCTATGCGGAGCACCTTTACAACCATGTCCTGCTTCAGTGGCAATATTGGGAAGCAAAGGCAGCGGGAAGCTTATATTGGTTCTGCTATTATCTGTCGGCATTGTCATGTTCATTATAGCAGCACTTCTGGGGATATTTTTCTTCAGAAGAGGAAGTAAAGGCCAGTGGAAAATGGTCTCATTTCTCGGACTTCCTCAGTTCACAGCAAACGATATCTTGAAGAGCTTCAATTCTACAGATTCAGAGGAAGCAGCGCCACCACAATCAGCTTCAGTTTGCAAAGCAGTTCTGCCCACAGGAATTACAGTTTCAGTGAAAAAGATTGAATGGGGAGCCGGGAGAATGAAGATCATGTCAGAATTTATAACACGAATTGGCAATACAAGGCACAAGAATTTGATTAGATTGCTCGGTTATTGCTACAACAAGCATCAGGCCTATCTTCTATATGATTACTTGCCTAATGGGAATTTGGCTGAGAAAATTAGAATGAAAAGGGATTGGGCAGCAAAGTGCAAAATTGTGATTGGAATTGCAAGGGGGCTATGTTTCCTTCACCACGACTGTTATCCTGCAATTCCTCATGGAGATTTGAAGTCAAGCAACGTAGTTTTCGATGAAAATATGGAACCCCATTTAGCGGAATTTGGCTTCAAGTATCTGATACAGTTGGCTAATGCCTCAACACCAGTAACGACTGCCATGAGGGAATCTGGTAAAGTTTACTATTTACATGCTTTCATGTAGCGTACATTTTAGGTTCATGCCCTTTCAAAGTCTCCAATGCGAAACAAACAAGCTAAAAGTTTCCAATGTGAAACAAACAAGCTAAACTTTTAAGCAAAAGTTCTAGGATACCACTAAGTCTGAAGAAAGATTGGACAAACTGTATATATACTTCATAAGCCTCTGAAACATCACAAAGAACCAAACAAGAAAGCTTTTGCTTTTAAAGTACATATAGGATTTCACTAAATATTCCATTCTGAGCTCTCTACTTCCTGCTCTCAATAGTTGAAAAATGTTCTACTATTTGAATCAAAACTTTGAAATGAAAATTTTTCCTTCAAGAGAAGATGAAAGATATTAATAGTTGAGAAGACCATCATTCTATAAAATCTTACCTTTTATTTTATCTTAAACAGGTGAATTCAACAATGCCATCAAAGAAGAGCTATACGTGGATATTTATGGCTTTGGAGAGATAATTCTTGAAATCTTAACCAATGGTAGGCTCTCAAATGCTGGAAGTAGCATACAGAGTAAGCCAAGAGACAGTCTTTTAAGAGAAATATACAATGACAATGAAGTTGGTTCAAGCACTTCATTGCACGAGGAGATCAAGTTGGTTCTTGACGTTGCACTTCTCTGCACCAGAAATACCCCTTCGGATCGCCCATCGATGGAAGATGCATTGAAGCTTTTATCAGGGTTGATGCCACAAAGAAAATAGCAGAATCTATTCATCGGTAACCAAGAAGGTTCAATTTCCATTCCAATATTATCACATATTAAAGGATCTGAATACGTATAACAAGTAGATAACATATAAGAGTGGCTTTTATATTTAGTTTGGTCTGTAACCTGTTTTTGTTACTGTCACCTGCACTGTTTCACCTGTAATATATGGCAATATAAGTTTGTGTATTCTTTAAATATATCTTATTAAACTGTAATAATATTTCTATCAAAAGGTTTTCGTTTTATTTAAGACAAAAATTGTTAACAATATCACAGGATCTCATTGTTTATACTTATGAAGGGAAATTGCATGAGCTTGAATGTGAAAATAGTATTACAGGTTTTCTGAGATAATTTAATTGGTAATGAGGGTGGAACTAGCTAGTATGAAGTAGAGAAGTGCTAAGTAAGAAGATACAAGAGGAAGCATCATGGACATTGGATGGTTTACTACATTAGATAGCTGAAATAAGTGGGCAGCTTCGTAGATGTCACAGAATAAAACCAATTCAGGAGAACTACAACTCCTTTACAAAAGAAGTAAAGGGACTTAAGGAGCAGAGGAAGTTAAGTTGGCTGTGTCATTACTAAACTCTTTCTTAGATATTGAGGCTGTTGGAGCAAGCAAGAACACTATTTCAACGAAAAATATTTTTTATGCTTATTTGGATCTTAGATGCTTGGAAAGGGTATTAGTTCTTTCTCTTTGTTCTCGAATTGATTGATATGGAATAAGAAATGGATACTCGGCCTTTTTTTATAAATGGTTCAGTCCATTTGTTTGGAGTCCAGCTTACTTGATCTAAACTACCTGGGCCCAATTATTCAGGCCTAGTAGGTCTATGGTAGTTCTCAGCAAGCCAGGGCAGAAAGGTTTTTTTTTTTTTTTTTTTTTTAAGAAAAAGAGTTTTGTGTATGAGCTAAAGGATCGAAACACATTAAATTTTTCCCATATTTTACAGATTATTTGGTCATATTAAACTGATAATTGATAAATATAATTATTTTGTATAAAAGTATCAACAAAACTATTCAAATAATAATCATACATTTATTGTCTATCATTTTAACATTTTAAATACTTATTAAAACTATTTTCTTACTGAATTAATTTCGTAAAGTAATAAATAAACCAATTGGTACCTATTGTTCCTGAAATAATAAATTTTTTACAGCATTGAAGGCTAATTTTTAAAGCACGAATCATCACATGTCTATTTTTAAATTTTACTTATTAAAAAAGTAAGTAAATGTTCCAAGTTTTTTTTTTTGTAACCGAAGTGGCCGGACCAGCTTACGCACACCACGACTGATCCTCGGAGAACACTAGCGCAACCACAACCCACTGTCACGGTCTCCCACTTAAATGTTTCAAGTTACTTACTCATTCAGAAGCCGTTTGATATGAGTGTTTAGTTTCATGGGAATGAGAATCAAATTACTATAAAAGTGATTATGAAAATCTGATTCCTGAAAAACTAATATTACTATATTTGGTTATCTATATGAATCTTTTCTTTTCTTTAATTACTGTAGGATTCAAATTAATACGTATGGCTACACATGAGAATGTATTAATTTTATTTAATATGTTAATAAATTTTATAATAATTTTTTTAATATTTCAAAAATACTTATTTTATTTTTTGTATTATAATAAGAAATAAAAAATTTAATATAAAAATATTTTGAACATCTTTTTGTGTGCTAATTTTGAAGAATTTTAAATTTTATTATATATATTTTTATAAATGTTAAATTATAAAAAGTGAAAATAATCTTTTTCCCTCATTTTTGTTGCCTGCAAATCGCATTCCAGAAGACCCATTTTTTCCTCTCTTGTTCCTCCGTTTTCTCTTCTTCCCCGTCTTCTTGCTCCAATCCCGACCAGCAGCCTTCATCATCGCCACCTCGTCACCATTTCGTGACTACCATCGCCAACCAGCTGTGACCTTGCATCATTGTCGACCATCACGATCACTACCATATATAGAAGTCAGCCATGCATCATCACAATCGGCCACCCATGGCCATCGATTAACCATCTCTGCCATCCACGGCCACCACCACAATCTATTGCCATCCATAGCTGCCACCGCCACCCATAGCCACCAAGTTCTTTGTTTTTTTTAAATTTATTTTTTTAGTTGATTTTTTATAGGTCTTGAATTTGTGATTTTGGTTTGATAACATTGAAATGCGATTTTGGAAGAGAAGGGAAGAAGGTTTTGTTGGCGATGACGATGGTATTTGTTGATTTTCGAGACGAGATATGCTGATGAGTCGTTCTTGGGTTTGGTTTATTCACGGTAGAGATGGGAATAAGATTTCCAGTAATGTGAAACTCAAGTAGCCAAAGGGATTCACATTACCCCCAATTCACTGTCATTTAAAACCTATGGGAAAGATAAATTCCCTAGTTAAAAAACGTAATAAGCAAACCAAACACATGGTAGACTTCAGTTTTCCATTCCAGTGTAGATAATCCCGTATAACAAACGACCCCTCAAATCATGAGAATTTTTCATGAGTAATTTCACAAATGACCCCAATATTTGCCTGGATGCTGTAATAACCCCAGGTTTTAGAAAAAGCATCCAACGACCCTGCCATTTCCAAGCTTTTGATAGAATGGATGATATGTGTGATCAAGACCTTTATGCCCCCCTGAAAACCCTTGATGGAGACATGACTGACAGCATAGTCAAATATTCAGTAGATAATATTCACTTTTCTACTTGTATGCATTTGAAATAACACTTACTCACAAATAACCTTAATAAAAGTTAAAATTCTTCAACAATAACCCTAAGCAACATTTAAGCCACAACATTTTACTGTTACCTTGAATCTTACCGTTACTCTCCTGTTGACAATTCATCTCCCTCATACTTCAAAACTAGTCGTTGCCCACGATGAATCTATATAAATCATCAATCTCAACTAAATTTTGTTCGAATTTTTTGCTTCATTTTGGTAGTGTGAACATGTCTCAAACAAGTGAGGTTAATGGAGGGTTGATCAGATTCAAAAACAGAATATTTTTTTATGGAAAAAAGGCAGGCATTAGGATATCTGAATCACACACAAACCCAGGGAAGTTGTATTTCTTTTGTGAGAGAAAGGCTTGTGACTACTACTTTTTCTGGGTTCCAAATGTGGATGAGGTTGATGCATTGTTTTATGGCAACATGCTAATGCAAGAAGAAATACTGTGTTTTGAAGGATGATATGCAAGATATTAAGGCAATGTTTAAGAAGATGTTGATCCTGATTGTACTTCTCTTCATCTTGTTCTATGTGTTTTTGTAAGCAATAGCCTAACTACCATATGGTAAATGTAACAAAAACAACAAAATGAATGGAAGTTTGTATTTTTCAATGAAGTAACAAGGCAAACATGTCTACTCATGCTTATAAAGAAACAATGCATTAACATGCATGTAATTGTTTTAGCCAAAAAATAGATCAACAATCGTTAACTTAAATGTGTTTCAGCCAAAACACTAAAAAAAATATAACATCCAGAGCATTCAAATGGATCAACAACCTTGATCAAGGCTTAATAAGCATCCAAAAAAGCAAAATAAACTTCCAAAAAAGCAAAATGACATATTAATTAAGCAGAACCCAGAGATCATGGGTAGGATGAAGCTCCAACTATTGTAGTTGATGAAAAACCTAACTAACGACCTCTTCCAGTAGCAACAGATCCTCTTCTAGTAGCTCACCTAGCAGATCCTCTAACAGTTCTCCTAGTAGCTCCTCTAGTATTTACAATGGTTATCAAAGTGCTTCCATCCTAGAGTTTGGGCAGTTGGGTGAAAAAAAAAAACTCAATATAAACAGTTCAGATAAAAATACGGAAATTAATAGCTTATTACCTCAAATGTTAATGATCTTCCTCTAAAAGATCCCCTGCTAACCAGATTTGTTTCTTTTCCCTGTAAAGTGATAACATCCATATTATTAGTTAAGTATCACTAGAACATACAATGAAAAAGGAAAAAAATACAAGTAGTGATTACCATTAGGGTACGCTATTTACAACTTTGTTAATTATGACCAAACTGCCCATAGATCTTGCAAAGCAATGCAAAAGATCATTTCTCCTTGGCTATTCATTTGGCTCTCTTTGTCTAGCACCCCTGGGCCTCCTAGGTTGTGTTTTATAGTTTGGAGGCTTTAAAATTTGGCAATCAATCTCATCCTAAACACACTGATTTGGTATGGGATGAATCATGCTTGAAAATGTGTCAAGATAGGCTTGTCGCATGAAGTATGCATGAATCAAATTAAGTGGATCCATTATTTTCCTTGTCAAGCATGACATTACATGCTTACAAGGTATTCCACTAATTTGCCAAACTATACACTCACAGGTCCCCTCATTTAGCTTGACGAAAAAGGATCTATCTACATCAAGCAACTCATACTCTTGCTCTTTACTACATAAAAGCCTTAAGTTTCTCCCTTGCTGTCTTAATTTTTTAAGTTTTTTTACTTATCATTGGTGCCATATCAGTTTTTCATGTTAGTGCTTCTTCAGCCCTTTCATGAAATCCAACCATGACTTTCCCCCTAATGGATTCCACAGGGTTGAGGATACATTTACTTATATTTTCATCTAACCAAATGTTAAATGACTTTGTGAGGTTGTTGGTTACATGATCACATTTCAAGTCATCATCAAATGCATGCCTAGACCAAACGCTAGCTAGGATGTTGTTTAGGTAGGTTAATGCAGCTTCATCTAGGCTTTTTAATTCATTCATGACAGAATTGATATGCCATCTATTTGTGGCTCTGCTAGTCATCCAAAATAGGTCCCTAAAAAGCACACTAGACCATCTACTTCTAAAATTAGCATATATATATATATGCCTAGCACAAACCCTATTGTATGAGTAAGGCCATGTGTCCTCCAAAGCTTTCACTAACCGCTTTTGTCTATTACTCATCAATGTTACTGTCCTACTTTGACCCTCACCCATATGTTCCCATAGTTTTTGTAAGAAAAAGGTCCAACTTTTAGTGTTTTCACTCTCATACACCATCATGACCAAAAGGAAAATGCCATTGTTGGCATCTAAAGTCACTGCTGAAATAAGAACACCCCAAAATACCCCTTTTAAATGACAACCATCAACCACAATAAAAGGTCTATAACCAATAACAAAGCCTAATTTTTGGGCTAGAAAAGACAAAAACTCTCTTAAAAATAGGTTCTTGTGAAGGACCCTCTTGGTCAGCCATTATTTATGTAATGGTCCCAGGATTAGTTTTCAGTACCTAGTTTGCATATTTTAAGAAGCAAGTGAAAACATTTTGCCTGATCATCACCTAGCTATTGGACCGCTAATTTTTTTGCCTTATGCAGTCTTTGCTTATTCACTTTTACTCATTTCCTTTCTAATTCAGTCTCTAAATACTTTACATTGACATCTGGAATGATTGTCAGGTACATTTTTGCAATCCATGAAGCTGTTGCTTCATTAATATTGTTAGTTCTTTCATAAGAGTGCTTGTTATTTAGAGTTTTAACCATCTAACCAAAACCATATGGTAATCTAGATGCATGAATTCTCTATGAAACCCCTTCAACTAAACACTGAGCAGTAACTCTATTTGTAGCACTCTTAATTCTTGTAATGTTACAACCAGCCAATATTGCATAATCTTTCAATGCAATTCTATACTCGTATACACTCTTGAAAATGTCCTCAACACTTAAATCAAAATCCCTATCATAGCCAAGGGGCACAAATGGTTTTCCCCTGATATTTCTATCCAACCTAGCTATTGGCCCTTTACCTTCACTCTCATTGCCTAGAAAATCATCATCACTTGATTGATACCCCTATAATCCATCACTTGTAACCTTTTTCCCATGATTCCATGCTCTATCATACCTCTCAACACCCTCACCAACTCTATGTTGCCTATCATCATTCCCCTCATCATCACTCCAATGATGAGTATCATCTAGTAACTCCCTAATGTGGTCAGGTAGGTCAGAATTGTCATTATCATTAAGGGCAGTTGAATCATTAGACTTATCATCTGAATTAGTGATTCACACACACCCCCACACCCAAACCCAACCCCCCCCTCCAAAAAAAAACAAAAGGCCTTTATGTTGGGCAGGTTCAGTAACAGGTTCATCTTGATCAATATATGCTACCATTTTAGCTTCAAATCCAAGAATACCATAAATGTTAATTGAGGTTATGTTGGAAAAGGCTTGGGTATAATGTAATATAGGATCTATTGGGTCTTGTATGTAAGGCTGTTGGTCATTGTGGGTAATTAAAAGGGCATTCACTGCTTCTAAAGGAATAGGATCAAGATAGACCTAGCATGGAACAACTTAAATAATAATTCTAAGTCACTGTCTTCAACTATCTCTATGCTATCCCCTGAGAATGGCAACCTTGCCACAACCTTATATTGTCGGCGCATCACATTATCCTGACAATTAGTATTATCTAAAGACTCCTTTAATATCACTATCTTACCACACATATCAGGATCTACATATAGCATTTCATTAACAGTATTGAAAACATACACCTTAAGTGTAAAAAGTACCATTCTATATGCAATGAAATTATAAAACAACAATTACACATGGAATACAATGCATAGATCCTTATTCTCATACAGATTGCACCAATGAAAATATTGTATTGGTCAATTATATAGTAACAAAGCCAGCAACATGGTTTTCCATCAATAACAAACACAAAGCACAAATACAATATTTGGATACAGATATAACAAAATAAAAGATAGCATTTGAGCTAACTATACACCAACAAAGCAAGAAACTGTACACTAACAAAGCCAGCAACATGGTTTTCCATTTTAGGCAAACATAAAGCACAAATCCTTATTCAGATATAGTTTATTGAACAAAACAAAAAATAACATTTGAGCTAAGTATACACTAACAAAGCGAGCAACATGGTTCTCAATCAACCTCAAACGCAAAGCACAAATCCCTATTCTCATACAGATTGCACAAAAGAAAATATTATATTTCAGTTAACTATACACTAATGAAGCCAACAACAAGGTTTTCCATCAACAACAACAATCCTTACAATAATGAGATCATGCAACGATATATACATATTTCACAAAATGAAAGACCCCAAAAAAAGAGCATAAATCCTCAATCACTTACTAGTTTCACTGAAAATGCAACACCATCGTGCCTACATTAACAAAAAAAACAAAACAAAACAAAACAAAAAATTATCTAAAGAGAAAATAGAAATTTCACAGAGGCAAACAACATAAAAAAGCCTTCTTTAACAATAGTTTAAGCAACGAAGAAAAAAAAAGATAACAGAAAAACACACAGGTAGCGATGGATAGGTATTTCACACAAATAATTAGCAAAGAACCCACCTTTTACCAAAAAAAAAAAGACCGACATAGTTTTAAAAACAATCCAACCTCGAACAAAAAAAAAAACCAACCTTTAACAGAAAAAAGCCACCTTTATTAAAAAAAATCCACCTTTACAGGAAAAAACCACCTTCAACCAAAAAAAAAAATCTCATTTTGCACCACATAGCTTTCATAACTGTGGATTTTAGTGAAATTAAAAAAAAGCCAAACAACACTGACCGAAAACACCACAAGCATAAATGCTCACTTCTTTAACCATGTACGACATCACCAACAATACAATAGCAACAAAAAATCACTATATACTACAAGCACAAACATCCAACTACTCTAAAGAAAAAAAAACTCAAAAAACGACCAAAAAAAGGCCTAATGACCTTCCACCCAAGAGGCTCCACCAATAGAGTGTCACTAGAGGTCGAGTTGCTTGTTGCTTTCCAGCCAAGTATGCCTCTTCCGTTCATAGTCTGACCAACGCACAAGCACCAGAGACAGAGACAACGAGCACAAACAAACAACCGAAAATGATCGAGAATCCATAAACCCAATACGCTTCACCATCAAAGGGTCACCGGAGGTCATCTTGCTCGTAGCTTTCTAGCCAACTGTGCATCTACAGTTACTTTGCCTGCAAATCACAACCTCCAGAGAGAGAGAGAGAGAGAGAGAGAGAGAGAGAGAGAGAATAAGAAGCCGTAGCTTCTAGAATATGACTTTTAGGGTATTTTTTTTATGCCCGATTTTCGTCAAATAATCCCTTCTAACATCCATTTTATATGATTGACCCCCTTTTATATTTTAACTATTATTAACCCGTTTTAACATGTAAAAATACGAAAATATCCTTGACAAAATATAAAAAGACAACAAACACAAAATGAAATAAACCTATTCGTACAAACAACATGACACACAGCTCCATCTTTCAACATCGATCAACCGCTGCTTCCACGCTCCGTCGTGCCGCTTCGTCGCTTGTTGGTCGCACCTGCTGCATCGTTCCACTGTCGTTCTTGCCTCCTCCCACCGCTGTGGTCGCTTGCTCCTCGTGCCCATGGTCTCGATCTACAGTTGTTCGTCTCATCGTGCAGCCGGTTTCGTAACTTGCTGGTCACCATCGTGAACTTGCTTCGCTACAGTTGTACCGTCATGCCGCTGCTCTGGTCGTAGATTGGAATTGGTGTTGTTGGGTCAGGAAACTGCTGGTGAGCAATTGTATTAAAACTTTAAATGTTTTGTGTTTCATTTAATTATGCGAACTGGGTTTGGATGCCTGATGTAGCAATTTTATTAACAGTAAAAGATTTAGACGTGCATAACCGATTCGTGCAATGTATCTGTGTTTATTGATGCTTAGGATGTTTGATGACAATGTTTGATGCATTTATCATGTTTATGACAATGTTTGAACGCTTGGGTTTTGTCTGAACTACAAACTGTCTGATGCTCAAGATTTGCATTTGAACATTTTGAGATTGACTCATGTACGAAAATTGTATATTTGGATACAACATGTTATTTGTCATATTTGATGATTTTGAAGCAGTAACTTATCTATTTCAACATCAATATTCTTGTTGTGCCTGGGCTTGCAGGTTTTTTTTGTTGTATTTCACTTTTCTGTGCATGTTAAGGTAACATATGCTACTAAAGAACATAGAAAATGTACATGCATTATTCTACCAAAGATTTTATTGTGAAAAATGCATTATTCTACGAAAGATTTTGTTGTGAAATGCGGATTCTAAATTGTGTTTTGTCTGGGTAGCAGCTTCAGGAGATGGGAAAAATGGCTGGTAATGTTGTCATGAAGTTAATTTTGTTAGAACTATTAGGAAATGAGGACTTATTTAAGTGTAAAAACTGTTAGTAAAGTATTCGCTAGGTGATGAAATGGCAAACGGCGAAAGAAACTATTGGAAAAATATGTTTAAGTTTTCAGCAATGTATTATGTGGTGGGATAGAACTCCATGTTGAAATGCGGTAGAAGTATAGAAGAACCAGCATATCCAAGTGGTCTTATATTTAAATTTTTTTTTTTAGGTCACCTTTACCGTAAGCATAGTGCAATAAGTTGTTCTTGTTTTCCTCCTACGTATTGTGTGTCATTTGCTTATTTGATGAGTTCAAGAAAATTATGATGTACTAAGTGTTTCTAGAATCATTAACATGTGTAAATCCTTATTGAAACCAAAAAGGTTCGATTGACGGATTTTGCAATCTGCTTAATTAACACCATCTCATTTCTGGAGCTTGATATATTTAGATTATTATGGTAATAAGTTAGGTTGGGATGTGGGGGCAAAAAATCACCATGTTGCAGTTTGTGCTATGCAGCAACTCTTGGCTACAAAATACTCATTATTTGAAAAACAACAACCACTTTGGACTGAGAATGATGACAGATGCATCAAGTATGCTACAGGTGAAAGCAAATTTGAAGGCACGTCATGGTTATTTACAGAGAGGGTGAGTACAACAAAGATGAATGACCACTTAATATCTAAACAGATTCTAGTTTTGTAGTAGCTTGTGTCTCACATGACTTGACTTTTGGCATTTCTTCTGCTTCTTAGGTTTTTATTCCAATAAACGTTAGGCAAATTCATTGGGTGTTAGGAGATGTTAACGTGAAAGAATGAAAGATCGATGTATATGACTCAGACCATAATCTATACGCAGATGATGAATTTCAAAGTCAAATGCCGCATATATGATTCCTTCATTGCTACAGGCCATTGATAGAAACAACAGTGGTGGTGCAGATCTATGGCCGATCATTCGAGTCCAAGGTGTTCCCCAACAACAAATAAGGCTACTCCCATTTAAAACTAAACTTGTTTCTTTTATCGTAATATCCACTTTGAAAGTTGCAACTAACTATTATATTCTGTTCTCGTGCAGTAAAGATTGTGGAGTTTTTATTATCATGTATCTTAGTTGCCTGATTACTGATGAGTCTATAGAAGTTATACGTCATCCAGACCATGCTCGAAACTATAGGAAGGAGTTGGCGGCAGATATGTTTGATATGAGATCGTGGAAATGAGCTCCCAAACCATGTTGAAATTTCACATTTTAGAAGCCATGACATTCTCCTCAAACTTTGTAATACTCTTTCGGCTGTATGTATTTGATTTTGCTGGAATGAGTAATTATAGAGTAAAACCTTTGGTGATGTTATTGTCGTTTGTATCCATGTAAAGCTCAGAGGAGCTGACAACTTGTAAAGCTCATTTTGTGTTAACATATTACTTTTCCTTTGGCATGTGTCTATCTTATACGTGAGAAAAATCTTATTTGATACATCTTATTTTGATGGAATGTGTCTGTCTTAGATGCCTTCCAGATACATTTGATTGTTATAATTGCTGTTGTGTTTGTGCCTGCAAAGAAACAGGATGAACTAATCATGCATGCCTCCCAGTTTGCCGGTTGAGGAGATTCATTAAAAGTTGTATTTTCTGTTGAAAGGCACTGGATTTTTGTTAAATGGGTGTTGGGGGATCATGATAATGTTTTACCACAAAATGAGACGGGGTCGTGAAGCAATCTGGTTTTCTGCAAGACCAGGTCGTGCAGTCAGCACGATCGGGTCGTGCAGAAAGGCAGATTGCATTAAGCAATCTGCGAAATTGCACGACCGGGTCGTGCAATCAGCACGACTGGGTCGTGCAGAAAGGCAGATTGCATTAAGCAATCTGCGAAATTGCACAACCGGGTCGTGCAGTCAACACGACCGAGTCGTGCAGAAAGGCAGATTGCATTAAGCAATCTGCGAAATTGCACGACCGGGTCATGCAATCAGCACGACCGGGTCGTGCAGAAAGGCAGATTGCATTATGCAATCTCCAAAATTGCACGACCCGGTCGTGCACTTTACACGACCGGGTTGTGCAGAAAGGCAGATTGCTTAATGCAATCTGGTTTCTTTGATTATGCCTAATGCTTAAAGGCGTGACCGTATGTGGCCTGATGGTTGGACTGCTGTTACTGCAGATGGTAAACGCAGTGCTCCGTTTGACCACACTCATCTGGTAAAGGCATTTATCAACAAGATTACAAAAACTGTATATTCCTTGTTGATTTCTCAACAACGGTATTGCCATGTTTGTCTTGTAAAGTGTGTATATATGCTATGGTTGAATCGAACTGGTCAAGTATCCAGAATTTCTACAAAGCCATTATAAATATTTTACGCTGGAGAATTATGGCTCTCTCTTGCATTGATATTTATATTGGCTGCTTTATCATTTCAGGACGAGTTTCAGCTGAAATGCAGATTGCAGTATGCAATCTGATTTTCTGCACGACCGGGTCGTGCTCATATGCAGATTGCTTAATGTACACAAATGCGCTATTACACAATGCTTTGCCCTGTTTTAGATGTCACTCTTGTCGATTTCTATTCATATTATATAAAATTACAATGTAAGATAAATGAAATTGCATTACAATGCCATAGCTAACCGGTGTACAAGAACAACTTAATAATAATGTTATTTATTGAAGTCATTAGGCAACAACATCCACCACTAACATGTCCAACAAAACAATTACAACACACACATCTATAAACGATTGCAACACACACATCATCCAAAGCTTAAAGTAAAGCTTTTACAAAGCAGTAGGTACATGTGGTTACTCCCCACCAGTATCATTTAATGGAGCCTCCGGATTTCTTTGGGTTGACAGTGGATTCGTCGAACTGCATGTCTTTCGATTATGACTTCTGCCACCACACCGCCCACATTTACGTGATGTCCTTTCTTCACCCAACGATGGAATTCGATTCTTCTTTTGCCTACCCCGACCGCGACATTTGAAGGGTCCACATTGAGGTTTTTCTCCAAGAATTATTTCAAATCTTCATCACTTTCTACTATTGATGGAGGAAATGGAATATGTGCCCTTAACACATATTGCAATGAAAATGTGTTTTCCTCTAATGATTTATTGGTGACTTCAGAAACTTTACGAACTAACTCTTCATAGGTTGTTGACATAGGCAAAGTCACACCTTTGCTTCTACGACCATTGAAAAAAAATTCTCTGCCACTCGACACCCATTCACCATCATACACGATAGGAAAACGAACATTATCCATTCACTAAAGCCTGCAATACCAATACAAAACATTACAATTAATTAAAACAGATTTCACTCTATTGCACGACCGTTAGACAAGTATTATATATCATGACTATTTCGACAAAAGCATTATATACCATGACTAACTGAAGAAAAGGGTCGTTTTGCACGACCCTTTGGAGAAATGGTCGTTTTGTACGACCCTTTGGAGAAAAGAGTCGTTTTGCACGACCCTTTGGAGAAAGGGTCGTTTTGCACGACCCTTTGAAGAAAAGGGTCGTGCAAAACATCCTTACATAAAAAATGCACCACTTCAAGCCTTAATTTCCTTCAACATGGACCACTTCAATAGATATCAAACATAAAAAATGGAAAAAAAACAAATCTCAAGACAAATCTCAAGAGAAAATCAACTATGAATACCTTCACTCACTAGCTTCTTGGATTCAACAATCAGCTTCTTGGATTTCAATCTTCACTCACTAGCTTCACATTGCTTTCGTCAGAAAATTTTCAGTTTGCCGTTTTTGGGTGTGCGTGTTGGAGAGTTAGGACAACCATTTTGAGGTGTTCGTGCAGGAGAGTTCGTGTTGGAACCGTTTTGGGAGAGTGAGTGTGTGTATGTCTTCTATTATCTTTCATATTAACTCTTAAGGATAAATTGGACTTTTCATATTCAAAAGGGGTCAAAATTAATCAAATACCAAAAGGGGGTCAATTTTAAAAAAGAGACCCCAAAAGGGGTTATTTAAAAGAATAACCCTTTTTTTATGAATTTAATATTTTTATTTTTAATTGAATTTAAAAATATGTTATTTGTTTTGAATTATTTTAAATTTTAAAAAGAATATACGATTGAAATTGAATGTAAATTATATTAAAAAATATGTAATACAAAAAACAAATAAGATTTAGATTTATATTTTTCAACTCTTTCCAAAAAGTTTTTTTAATCCAAGTAAATGACGAGTAAATAGTAAACTCATACACTCATGCCACTTGCCTTTCTTTCTCAATTGAATTTTTAAAAAAATCAAATTTCACATGTCATGCGTTTCTGAAACCTGGGTTTTATATTACATTTAGGCAAACCTCGGGGTCATTTACAATGATCCCATCTTTCATATATGTCACATTAGACGTATTAAATTCAATTTTTTAATAAAATTTTTTAGAGGTTAATGAAATGCTTTATCCAACTGTAGATGAATGATATGAAATTGAATCAATATATTATCGATAAAAGATAGATGAAATATAAAAATATACATATTATTAGATGAATTCTTATATCTCATTCAATTTATTCTATTGAATTCCCATCTACTTAATCGATTTAATAACAAATTATTGGTTAGACCAATGAGAATTTTACTATAATATCACTATTTGTGATGCTAGAAATTTGATCATGCACTTTAAATTTAACAAAATTGATGAGTTTGAAAATTCATTGTTTACGAATATCATATTTCACTAATTATTATAAATAGGAAGCATACAGTTTTAGTCTTTTTTTTCTCACTAAAAAAAAAAACAAATGAATGATCCTAATTTTACCTAAGGTTTTAGAGATTCAATGATATATGAATTTTAATATTAATAAATGATTTTGATGTATATATATTTTCTATTTTTATTAATAAATATTTTTTATAATTATCCATCACATATTTTAAAAAATATAAGATAGAAATAAGATGAAGAGAAATCTTTATTCTTTATTGGAAAAATTGATCGTCTTTATAAGAAGCATACAGGACTTTCCTTTGAAATTTAAGTAGATTAAAATTTTAGCAATTAGGCTTTGAAATTTAAGTAGAGTACAAAAAGAGGAAATTCTAATTGCTAGGAATAGGAATGAACATGAGGAATAATTAATAGGAGTTGTGTTATCGAGGATAAAATTTTTTTATTTAATGAAATCGCAAAAAAAAAAAAAAGCCGCGTCGCATTTACTTAACCTAGATATCAATATTTTATTACGTGTTTGAGTTTTAAATATAAAAAAAGAAAAAAAGAGAAAGAGTTGACTTGTCTTGACTTGACAATACAATGGAGTTAAGGGAGACAGACAGTTCAGTAAAAACATAGAAGTCTTCTTCCTTCTACACAAATATTCTAAGCAACTAACGGGTCCCAAATCCACAGAACACGACACGAGTGACGATTCACGTGCGAGTCTTGCTCCCCAAGTTAGCTTTAACTTTTAAACTCAGTAAATTCCCTTCCAGCACTTGCTTGTTCTCTGTTTCTCAGTGTAATGGGTTCAGAGTCCTCCTGTCCTGACGACTTCAGCCCAACAAACGGGAAAATATGATTAATTAAAGACTTGGCATACACTTTCTCAACGGTGCCTCGACGGCAGCAGCAGCTATGCCCGACGGTGATTCCATTCTTGACCTAACCCAACCAACCGGTGTTTCCACCGGAACCTGTGTTACCGTTACCTCATCCGCGCCCTCACCCGTGATAGACGACTCTACTGTCCCTCCTTCTGCTGAAGTTGTTGGAGAAGAATCGAGTTCAGGAGCTCCTACTTCTCAAAAAGATCCCAGAAAGATTGCTAGAAAGTACATATACTATTTTCTACTCTTATTTTACTTTTTTTTTGGGAAAAAAATAAAGTTTTTCTAATTTATTTCATTTTATGTAACATTGTTTTGTTTCAGTGAACTATTAGAACTTAGAAGCTAATAATAATTGGGTCGCATTGGCTGCTTTTATTGGTATTATTTGTATTTATTCATTCCAATGGCTACTAATCCTTCTACTTAGTTGTTGGTGAGTGAGTGGAAGCGAAGAAAAATTGTCCTGTTGTTTTTGTTTAGTGAGAAGTGAGCTCAAAGAAACCAATTTCATAGTTGCATTTGTTTATTTGGGTTGTTGAATGTTGTGGAGTATTTTTCGTAATCTATAAAAAAATTATTGTTTTATAATCGTGGTGATAAGGACTCTTACAATGAAGGGTGGGAGAGTAGTTTAATGCTACTATTCTGCTTAAAGCTAAAGCTTTTAGAATGATTGGCTTAAATGTGTGTGCGCGTGTGTGTGTATTTGGCAGTTTTCTTGTGATCTGAGGGAAAATGTTGCTTACTTTGGTTGTGTTTATTTATCATCATTATTATTAATATTTTTTGTCTCCTTATTTGAAGATATCAGTTGGAGCTATGTAAGAAAGCACTGGAGGAGAACATAATTGTGTATTTGGGGACAGGTTGTGGCAAAACCCATATTGCTGTGCTGCTCATGCACGAGCTTGCGCCCTTGATACGTAAACCCCAGAAGAACATATGTGTTTTTCTTGCTCCCACCGTTGCTCTTGTTCAACAGGTGAGCATCCTTGGCTTATGGAAAATTTAGGTAATAAGTAATCATGGGATAGATCATAATCTTTTAGCTCAATTAGTAACATGGTTTTTTTAATTGTATAATTAAAGTTAATGCAGGATGTCCAGCTTAGCGTCTTTATAATTTTTGGTTTTACTGTTGCTTAACTTATTTTTATTTATTTTGTTTTATATTTTTTAGCAAGCCAAGGTTATTGAAGATTCTACTGATTTCAAGGTTGGAACCTTCTGTGGTAGCTCTACACGCATAAAGAGCCATCATGATTGGGAAAAAGAGATTAACCAATATGAGGTGAAAATGTTACTTAATATAATAAACATATATATACCTTTGCTTTTTTTTTTTTTCACTGGATCTTAAATACTTCTCTCTTTCTTTGATATAAGTTAAAATTGATGTGGACTGATTGATCTAGATGTGGATTGATCTAGATTTTATTGTTCTTCCTTTTCGTTTGAAATTTCAAAGACTAATATGAAATGATGGTGGTATGTTGGAGAGACTTCTATTAATTTCCCCAGATGAAATTTATTTTAGAGTTTTGTTAAATCTAGCCTTGTTCATAATAAGAAAAGCTGCAACATTCCATCCTTATGATGTTAGTTTTTCCTCTCCTCCCCACCCCCTCCCCAACCCCCCCCAACAACACCGACCCAACCCCAACCCCTGGCCCCAACTTCTCAATAGCTGTCTCAATATTCATGGAAGCTGCATTGTCCTTGACTAAATTTTTGTTTACTGTTTTGTGCAGGTTTTTGTGATGATCCCTCAAATACTACTTCGGAGCTTATATCACCGGTTTATCAAGATGGAGTTAATTGCTCTTCTGATTTTTGATGAGTGCCATCATGCTCAAATCAAAAGCAATCATCCTTATGCAAAAATAATGAAAGTAAGGGTCAAACATAATCTACTTTATTTTCATACATACAGATTTGTGTAAGCGTCTTAGCACTTTGTCTAATCGCTTGACATAGATTATCTTGGCAACTGTGTAGGATTTCTATAAGCCTAATGACATGAAAGTTCCCCGAATATTTGGCATGACTGCATCTCCACTTGTTGGGAAAGGTAATGCAGTTCCACATTTTCACCTACTTTTGAGTTCTAACATGTATTAGGCATCTGAAAAAGAGTGTGTGTGTGTTTGTGAGAGAGAGAGAGAAATGTTTTATATGCATATTCATTGGAAGGCCAATTGAAAATGAATAGATTGGTTAAAGATTAAATTTATATTGAGATTTAAAACGGTGAAAAGAGGAGAATGGAAGTATGAAACAACTAAAATAGCACTCTTTGCTGCTCAGGGACCTTTGAATGCACAATTTTACACTTTCAAAAGCTTGTGGTATGACTATCTTTGTTAAGACAACTGGGATTGGCAAAGGCAACCATGTGGATGTTGTATCTGCTAAAAAGTGTTTTAACTTATCTTCTAGGAATTTTATCAGAGACCTATAAAGGATTCCTCCTTTAATTAGTGTTTGATGGTTTATGGACTATTGTAACTCACTTTGGCTTTATTTTATTTTACCTATTGAGGAAGGAAAAGAAAAGAGTAAGATCATTGTCTTGGTAAGATTTCTGTGAATTTCTGAAGAAATTTTGGCCTGACAAGTGTAATGAACATATTCTTGGATGCCCCTTGTCATATAGCCTGTATCCATAACCATTGTCTTTCCGTCGACTGACAAACTGAGTAGAGATGTAGTTTGGGTATCTAATGTTAGTAGTTGGTTTCATAGTTTTGTCAAATTATCATGTGTATATGTTACTCTTTCAGGTGCAACAAATCAAGCAAATTTACCAAAAAGCATTAATAGTCTTGAAAATTTACTCGATGCTAAGGTAAGTCGTGGAAATTGCTAATTTGATATGCAAATCGGGTTCATGAAATCCTTGTTACTTTTTAAGATAGCGCCGTTAACTCTGGTCAAGCTCCATTGTAAATTTCATGCCTGGCACATGCATAAAGAAAGTTTTCTTGAAGTTGTGGCACCCATGAAAGCTGCCTTATTTTATAAATTTACATTGTCTTTGCCTTGGGCATTTGAATGCTAGTGTGGGCTGACTTGCTAAGTTTAAATAAAGCTGTCCTCTCCTCTATCCCTCTGCATACATCTTTCTTAAGTTTTCTTTTAGTTGTGGGCACTTGGGTGCTCTATAACTTGTGTATTGTGGTGCAAGTAGCCTCATTCATGTGCTGCTGGGTTTAACCAGGCACTACAGTATTGGTAGCGTGGTTGATGAAAATCATATAACATTCAGTTCAAATCAACCTAAACAGATCTGACAACTTTTCAGCTGATTTTTATTCAGCCCTATATATGTTATTTCCAAAGATTAGGTGCATGTCTTCACCCCCTCGCTTCTCCTGTCGGGTTGTGTTACTTTAGAGCCTTTTGGGATCTGGAAAGAGTGGCAGTTGTCTTGTGCTGTGAATGTTGTGCTGTGAATGATATGCGTTAAAAAAAATTCTTTTTACTTATTAGTAAACAGTATGAAAAGAAAATTTTAATTTCTATTGACAATCCAGATTTTCTGTTGCTTGTTACTGTGTATGAAATACCATTTATTTTTACAGACCTTTCCATATGCAGCCTGCATATTTCAGGCTTCACCAATCACTCATATGTTTGAATAAATAGTTTTGCAACCTTTTGGATGCTGAAAGAATTTGTCTTAGCAAACATCGATTATTCCATACGGTGATGACTGGCATCTTGATCAAGCATTCCTCTGGTTAAGCATTGCAGAGAAATGTGATAGGAATTTACAGCAGCCTAAACCCCCAGTCAGGTTCACGTACTCTAGGCGCCTAAAATAGGAAGTTGGGAGGGGGAGCTGAGGTGGCAGAATTTGTTATTCCTTTTCCGTTTCTTTCTGTTATATGTTTTCTGTTTTTAATAATTTGGAATTAGTTATGGATATGCTGAGCTGGAAAGGGGGAAGAGTTAGTTAGAGAATATTTAGGAAAGGGAGATGAGAGGAGGGGAGTCAGTTATGAAAAGTGTATAGAGCGTTGCTCTAGGGAGAGCTAGCAGACCTCTCGAAAGTCTGCTGCCTTACCCTACTGGTTTCTAAGTTTTCGGAATATAGCCAGAGAATTCAGTAACATTTCATCTAAGTTTCTGTTCTGGAATTGTAGATTGTGCTATTGTGCTATTGTGCTCTGTGTGTGAGTAATATTGTGCTGGTGTGTGAGGGAGATCATAACAGTTTTGGTATCAGAGCAGTAAGATCCGGGAATGGCTAAGAAGGGGGAAGCAAGAATGGATGGGATGGAGGAAAGACTTACCCAGTTTCAAGGGGATATAGAGACTGTGAAGGAGGGAATGGCCAGGGTCCAGCTGCTTGAAAAAAATCTGGCGACGGTGCTCGAGAAGCTCGAGACGATGACGGAGAAGATGGGGAACAGAGTTGAAAGGAGTCCGGAAATGAACGCCAGGAATTCAAAAGCTGCGACAGGGAGCGCTGGTGAAGACTCATCGACTCCTCATCGGGGGTCTGGAGACTTCGACGCTGGCGAGAACTTCAGAGGAGATTTCCGGCCACCTCGGCGGATGGAGATGCCGGTGTTCGACGGCACCGATCCCGATGGCTGGACTTTCAGAGCAGAGCGATATTTTTCGCTCAATCGGTTGACGCAGTCGGAGAAGCTGGAGGCAGCCGCCGTATGTTTCGAGGGTGAGGCGCTGTCGTGGTTCCAGTGGGAGGACCGTCGCCGGCCGATGCGCAGCTGGGACGAACTGAAGCGGCTGCTGACGGACCGATTTGCATCGTCGCAGGAGGGGACGAACTACGAAAGGTTGTTGGCGTTGAGGCAGGTCGGCACCGTCCGGGAGTATCGCCGGCAGTTTGAGACGATAGCTTCGTCTCTGCAAGATGTCTCCGAGAATGTGCTGGAAGGTGGTTTTCTTAACGGGCTGAAGAATGATATTCGGGCCGAGCTGAGGCTTTTGCAACCCAACGGGCTGGCCCGACTGATGGAAGTGGCCCAACGCGTGGAAGACAGAAATTTAACGCTGAAAAATACTAAGTCTGGACTGAATACACTCCCAGGAAAAGGCACGTATTCTAGCTCCAGTGCCAGAACCTCCAACAGCTTCTTCTCAACACCAAGCTGGGCAGGGAATAAAAAGCCACTCCAGAATTCGGGAATTCCATTCAAAAGGCTTTCTGATGCAGAACTACAGGCCAAAAGAGAGAAGGGTCTTTGTTACAGATGTGATGAGAAGTTTTCACCAGGTCATCGCTGTAGATTCCAGTCCCTGCAGGTGATGGTAGTGCAGGAGGAGGAGACACTGGAAAACTCAGAAGGGATGTTCCAGGAAGATAAGGAAGTGGAAGACGTGGAAGTGGAGAGGGTGGAACTGTCAGTGAATTCGGTTGTGGGACTCACTTCTCCTAAAACCATCAAATTACAGGGCAGTCTGTATGGAGAAGAGGTGATCATACTCATTGATCCAGGGGCCACCCACAATTTCATTAGTAGTGCCTTAGTCAAGAAATTGTCATTGCCTATTGAAACTACAGATGGATATGGAGTGATCCTAGGAACCGGTACACCAGTAAGGGGAGAGGGAGTCTGCAAGGAGATAGAACTGGAGTTTCAGGGACTTAATATTGCGGAAGAATTCCTACCTTTAGACCTGGTTGGATCTGATTTAGTTCTGGGAATGATGTGGCTGGAAAAGTTAGGGGAGATTAAATTTAATTGCAAGGCCCTGACGATGGAGTTCAAAATTGAGGGCAACAGAGTGCTATTGCAAGGAGATCCAGGGCTTTCCAGGTTCCAGGTCTCCCTGAAATCATTAATGAAGGCAGTTAGAGGAGGAGGCCAAGGAGTTTTGTTGGAATTAAACTCCCTGGCTGTGGTGACTGAACCAAGACAGATTGAGTTAGCTGCTGAAATGAAGAACCTGCTTCACCAATTTAGCTCAATTTTTGAGAATCCTCAAGGCTTACCTCCCATTAGAGGGCATGAACATGCCATTCCACTAAAAGAAGGAAGTCAGCCAGTGAGTGTAAGGCCATACCGTTACCCTCAAATCCAGAAAGATGAGATTGAGAGGCTGGTAACTGAGATGTTGGCGGCTGGAGTGATAAGGGCCAGCAGTAGCCCATTCTCTAGTCCAGTATTGTTAGTTAAAAAGAAAGATGGGAGTTGGCGGTTTTGTGTGGATTATCGTGCATTGAACCAAGCTACGGTTTCCGATAAGTATCCTATCCCGACTATTGATGAATTATTGGACGAATTACATGGAGCTTGTGTGTTTTCAAAATTAGACCTGAAATCTGGATACCATCAGATTCGGGTTAAATCAGAGGATGTTCATAAGACTGCCTTTCGAACTCATGATGGACATTATGAGTTCTTGGTGATGCCCTTTGGACTCACCAATGCTCCATCAACATTTCAATCCTTGATGAATGAAATTTTCAGGAAGTTTTTAAGGAGATTTGTGCTGGTATTTTTTGATGACATTCTGGTTTACAGCAAAAGCATGGAGGATCACTTAGAACATTTGAGGGTGGTGTTGGATCTCCTTACACAGCAACAGTTGCATCTCAATGCAAAGAAATGTATGTTTGCTCAAGCTCAATTGGAGTACCTAGGCCATGTGATTTCAGTAGAAGGAGTGGCAGTAGACAATTCAAAGGTGGAAGTGATGCAACAGTGGCCGACTCCTAAGAATTTGAAGGAGCTGCGAGGTTTTCTTGGGTTGACCGGGTATTATCGAAAGTTTGTAGAAGGATATGGGAAGATTGCCTCTCCGTTGACAGAACAGTTAAAAAAGGATAGTTTTGGGTGGAATGAAAGGGCGGAGGAAGCTTTCCAAAGGCTGAAAAAGGCAATGACAACAGTTCCGGTTTTGGCTCTACCGGATTTTACTCAACCGTTTATTGTCGAGACCGATGCTTCGGGGGCTGGTTTGGGGGCTGTTTTAATGCAAGGGCAGCGACCAATTGCCTATTTCAGCCATGCTCTTCCTCAACGTTCGCGGGGAAAGTCGATTTATGAGAGGGAGTTAATGGCTATAGCCTTGGCTGTTCAAAAATGGAGACCATATTTAGTTGGCAGAAAATTTGTGGTTAGGACTGATCAAAGAAGTCTTAAGTACCTACTTGAACAAAGGCTGGTTAGTGAGGAGCATTTGAAATGGTTAACCAAGCTGATGGGGTTTGATTTTGAGATTCATTACCGTCCGGGCTTAGAAAACAAGGCTGCGGATGCATTATCTAGGCGACCAGAACTGATTGCCATAGCTTTGTCCCCAGCAGTGGACTCTAGCATCATACAGAAGGAGATAGAGGAAAATGCGGAGTTGAGACAGCTTAAGGAATCCATTGTGGCTGGTACAGCGAAACAAGAAGGATATGTGGTGATTCAAGATCAATTAATGTATAAGGGCAGATTGGTGTTGGTTCCAGGATCACAAATCATTCCGAAGCTGCTTAAAGAGTTCCACGATAGTCCTTTGGGTGGCCATTCAGGCCTACTTAAGACGATGCAAAGGATCTCAAAGGAATTTTATTGGAAGGGAATGAAAAAAGAGATTAAGACTTATGTTGATTCTTGTGGAGTTTGTCAACGTAACAAATATTTATTATTGTCACCAGCGGGTTTACTTCAGCCTCTTCCTATCCCTAATCAAGTTTGGGATGACATCACAATGGATTTCATAGAAGGCTTACCTAAGTCGGAAGGTTACGATGCTATCCTGGTGGTGGTTGATAGGCTGAGTAAATATGGACATTTTGTGGCTCTTAAACATCCTTTTACTGCTCAAACAGTGGCTGCCATCTTTATTAAGGAAATAGTGAGGTTACATGGGATACCCCGCTCTATTATCACGGATCGGGATCGGATATTTCTTAGTTTATTTTGGAAGGAATTGTTTAAAATGGTGAACACAAAACTCAGCCGTAGCACAGCTTATCATCCTCAATCCGATGGGCAAACGGAGGTGGTCAATCGGTGTTTAGAAACCTATTTGAGATGTTTTGTGGCTGACAAACCAAAACAGTGGGCAAGGTGGCTTTCTTGGGCTGAGTATTGGTACAACACTACCTATCATTCAGCAGCTCAAACTACTCCTTTCAAGCTCCTGTATGGTAGAGATCCTCCCCCACTAGTTAGATTTAATCAAGGCTCTACGACAGTATCTTCGGTGGAACAACTACTGGAGGAGAGGGATGCAATGTTGGATGAGTTAAAGCACCATTTACAGGTGGCTCAGCACAACATGAAGTCAAGGGCAGACAGTAAAAGGAGAGAGGTTCAGTTTCAAGTTGGCGATATGGTTTACTTGAAACTACAGCCTTATCGTCAAAAATCCCTAGCTGGTCGCAAGAATGAGAAGCTTAGTCCTAGATTCTATGGACCTTATGTGGTGGAGGCTAAGGTTGGGCAGGTAGCTTATAAACTGAAGTTACCTGCCAATTCGATGATACACCCTGTCTTCCATGTCTCCCAACTCAGAAAAGCTGTAGGATCCACTCCGGTTTCTGCCAATATTCCCCCGCAATTGGATGAGAACATGGAGCTTCAGGTTGAACCAGAAGGAGTGCAAGGGATTAGACAGAAAAAAGATGATCCTAATGCCAAAACAGAAGTGCTCATCAAATGGAAGGGGTTACCAGACTTCGAATCTACTTGGGAAGATGCTGACTTGCTGCAGCTCAGTTTCCTGACTTCCACCTTGAGGACAAGGTGGCTGTTTGGGCGGGGGGTAATGATAGGAATTTACAGCAGCCTAAACCCCCAGTCAGGTTCACGTACTCTAGGCGCCTAAAATAGGAAGTTGGGAGGGGGAGCTGAGGTGGCAGAATTTGTTATTCCTTTTCCGTTTCTTTCTGTTATATGTTTTCTGTTTTTAATAATTTGGAATTAGTTATGGATATGCTGAGCTGGAAAGGGGGAAGAGTTAGTTAGAGAATATTTAGGAAAGGGAGATGAGAGGAGGGGAGTCAGTTATGAAAAGTGTATAGAGCGTTGCTCTAGGGAGAGCTAGCAGACCTCTCGAAAGTCTGCTGCCTTACCCTACTGGTTTCTAAGTTTTCGGAATATAGCCAGAGAATTCAGTAACATTTCATCTAAGTTTCTGTTCTGGAATTGTAGATTGTGCTATTGTGCTATTGTGCTCTGTGTGTGAGTAATATTGTGCTGGTGTGTGAGGGAGATCATAACAAAATGGCTTGTTAACCTTATTAAAATTAGCAATGTTAGAGCTTTAGCATTCTCCCAATATTCTTGCACCTCCTTAACTTTCCAAATTCTATAAAGAGTATGAAGTGATAAAAATAGATCCTCATTGCTTACTTTTGTGTTGAATTTGACATGTATGACTCTAGCTGAGAAGCTTAGAATAATAGGAGAGATGAGGTTTTTGATTCCTACTCAAATTCTCTTGTCTTGACACGCTTAGAGCAAGTCATTTGTCATGTTTCATTGTTTCTGGTCCTGCAATTGACCTAATCTAGCTGATAAAGTTCCTCGTTGATCTCTGAAATCTTTGACTTTCATCTTGTAGGTGTATTCAGTTGACGATAAGGAGGATCTGGAAAGTTTTGTTGCATCTCCTGTAGTTAAAATATATCTATATGGTCCTACTATATATAGCACTTCTGGCTCCTACATGACTTATGATCAAAAACTTGCGAGGATAAAGCGTGAGGTATATTATTGTAGCTGGTGGTTTTATTATAACTTTGTTTTCATTGAAACTAGTTTTGAATTGTTGTATTGCTGTGCTACAAGAGCAGTGCCTATTATCACTTAGCAGGGAGACACATGATCATCAAATCCTTCGGAACACAAGAAAACTGCTCGGCAGATTACATGAGAACTTGATGTTTTGTTTGGAAAATCTTGGAGTTTGGGGAGCACTGCTAGTAAGCTTCTTGTAGCTCAAAATCTGCTTTCTTGGTTGTACTTATTTTGTTTTCTGCTGGCTCCTTGGGAACATGTGCTAGTTGTAGTGATATCCATTTGTAGTTTTGTATTATTGTTTCGTCAAGATCCAGTAAAGTACAGGATTTGTACTCTTATAGATTTTGAGACAGAATATTATACCAAAATGTGCATTGGGTGTTGGAGTTGTGTGGTGTTAATCTAGACCTGTAAAATTTGAATGAGGCATTTGAATCAGCGAGAATTTTATAAAGGTGGACCCGGAAGTGTATCTTCTCATGCAAAATGTGCAATTTGGAAGTAATTTGAAATTTGTAACTTCAAATGCCAGCACTGAAATGTCAGTGTCTAAAAAGTTATAGCGTAGCACCTTGCCCATTCATAATTATATGTGTGGATGGTTGTGCAATTCTCAAATTGCAGTAGTTAACAATAATATTGTATGAGTTTTATATGTTGTGGCTCCATATTTAGGTTCTAAGGGTATTGTTTTTTAAAACCGTATAAACCACTTTGTATTTTAGCATGTGTGAGTGGTAGACATTTTATTGATCTTGAGATGTTTTAATGTGTGTTCCTACAATAAGTGTGGATGTTTAGAAAAGTTATTAGTTGAATGTTGGAAATCTATAAGACCCTTTTGCTGGTTTGGGTAGTTTGTAAGTCAATGTGAGTGTATTTGTGCACGTAAGACCTTAACCTTTGTTGAGTAACCATTAATTCCAAAAACTTAAGCTGGTGTAGGAGCTTAACAATATTATATAAACTCTAAAATGGCACCCCTTTTGTAATGATTATATTTAATTAATGAGCTTGTCATATGGATAACAATACGCAAAGAAATATCGTGGATATATAAATTTTAATATATTATGGCATAATAAATAGAAGAACAAAATTTCAAGATTCAAACACAAATACCATGTTGTGTATCCATCAATCCTAAGAGTTAACTCATGCTTTTTATTTCTTTAAAACAAAAAATTGGAGCTATAAAATTTTTACTTTTGTATATATAATTTTTTTTGTTGGGTCAGTACTTGTTTACTTTAGTTTAACTCATATTTAAGCTAAATAAAAAGTGGTTATTAATGGGAAGCAGAAATACTTAAACTGTTGGATGTTTTTATAATCAGTCTTATGTGATATCTTTTGTCATCTGAATTCCAGTGACTGCTCCTTGCTTGTTTTACCATTTGCTGTTGGTGGCATGCTTAGTCTATCAATTTTTTACTCTTTCAAGGCTAGTCAAAGTCTTTTGAGTGGTGATCAGGCGGCAAGGAATGAGTTGATAGAAGCAGAAGGAAATTCAGTTGATGACTCTATATATAGATTTGTATCTCGGGCTGCTGAGGTCTTTGATTCTGATTGCAAAAGAGGTATGGCAATCTGTTTAGAAGGCTTTACTGAAGTTTCAGCTGTCTTGTAGCTGTTATCTTTACAGTACTTTCGATTCTATAAACTTGTTGCTTGCTTTAGAGCTTGCACGTATTAAGATTGTCAACTAAGATATTTCATTTTGGTTTTCAAGTTATGTTTCACAAAATGTTCAAAAGTATTCTGTATTTTCAAGGATTACTATCGGTCTAAGTGGTAATTGAAATCTGTTATTGGTTATCTTGTAGATGGCATTGCGTCTGATCTGTCTTGTGTAGAGTTTTTAAGGAAGCCCTTTTTTTCAGAAAAGCTTTTGCGTCTTATTGGAATACTGTCTTCTTTCAGGTTCGCACTTCAGTGGTTAAAACCATCTTTTTTTCTATTATTTAACATTTTTCTTGGGCGATCTCATCTGACATCTTGTGCTCCTGTTTACTATGAAGTAAATTGTATGCTTGTCTTCCAGTTAATAAGATGTCCAATAAATGCGCATGTACAAGTGATTAAAAATTTTGTTTAATAACATAAATAAACTTCTGTCTTAAGGTTCTTAGAATTTCTTTTGATTATTATGATAAAATTGACATGCTAGAGCAATTTCTTGACTGCAGGTTATTTATTTATTTCTTTTTAGATATGAAAATGTAAAATTATATTAAAGTAAAACAAAGAGAGGATACATCAGTAGAGGAATGTTGTTTGTTTGTTTGTTTGTTTCTTTTATTGTTTATTCTTTCTTGTTGGGTTGGGGTGGGGGGCGCTCGGGGTGCTGGGTTGGGGTATTCATCATTGTTTGATCTGTGTCTGGTCATGTCTGCTGTCAAAGTAAAAAAAACCTTTCTTTTTCATGGAGAGAATGCTAACTAAAACTAATAATAACACCGTTTTCTTTGTGCAAAGGAATTCTATATTATTACTCTCAGTCATGCTTTCTTCAAATGAATATTCTGTCCTTTCTCTTCGTGATCATTGACCAGTATAAAATGAAATCATTTACTTGTGTATGTGTAAATAGGATTACTTTGGCTGATCTTCATACCATATCTATACATAATGTAATTGGGATTACATTTAAATTTAAAATATGTAGTTTTATTTATTATTTATTTATTAGGATCATTAGGGAAAATCCTTTGTCATCTTTGATATATGTGTCTATGTAAATTGGAGTAGAATAAAATGAGAAAAATATGATTTATCTAAATAGGAATATTATGTCACATCTTGCCACATATCTATCCAAATGTGTGTAAAGAGGATTACGATCTAACATGAAGTAAATGGTTTCTTTAAATAGTATCATTGTGGCTGACTCTTCTAGTATGTGTGTGCATGGTTGGTGGGTGGTTTCGTAAATGTGTCCACATATTTCTATACACATTTTCTTGTGATGAAGCTTTTCTCTTTAATCTTTTCAGGTTGCAGGCAAATATGAAATGTATAGTCTTTGTAAATAGGATTATTACAGCAAGATCCTTGTCGTATATACTACAAAAGCTTAAGTTTTTAACTTCTTGGAGGTGTCATTTTCTTGTTGGTGTCCATGCTGGTTTGAAGAGTATGTCACGGAAGACCATGAAGAGCATTCTTGAGAAGTTCCGTTCTGGAGAGGTAATGCCTACAAAATTCACATTCTTTTAAGACCTGATATTGGTCTTCTCATTATGGGATTTAAAAATATTTGAACTTTAATTCCTTTCTTCTTTTTATTTATTTATTTTTTTATATAGCTGAATATTTTATAAATTGCTTTGGACAAAATTTATGGCTGAAATGATTGAGAGACGAGGACTATAATGCATGCAAGGAAAAGTGGTATTTTCAACATGTAATGGAAATTACATAGTGAGCAACTTAATGATATATCTTAAGTTTGTGTTATGACAACCATATAATCCATATATTTAATCAACCTAATGATTCCTTCTTAGTAAGAAATGAAAGATTCAAAATGAACATATTTCTGCATTTATTTAACAAAGATCAGTAGTTTATTTAGTCGGTCATGTGGCCTTATTCATTAAATTTGTAACTTATCTAATATAGATAAAGTAAAACAGATAATGAAACTTTAACTCACAAAGATGGTAGCACAAAACATCTCCATAAAATTTCTGGGAAAAAAAGAGAGGAAAAACCTGAAAGTCAATCTCATCTTAAGTAATCTGTTCAAATTACCTCTTTCTCCCTAATGTTTATGTATATCTGGAAATCTCCTGGGGTACTACTCTGCCATTTTTATTGAAAAAATTAAAAAAGTTATATAACTCAAAAAGTTAAATTTATTTGTGAATGTTAGCATTTACGTATTTAGTCTGATCATATTGTAGTAATGTATATTTGTAGGATACTCCATAATATGTTTTACTCATGCATTGATACAGTTTAATAGCTACATAATTGTAATGTGAAAAAAAATCTAGCGAATGTATCTTTTCCTCTCTCAAGGTTAAAAAGTGTTTCTTGAAGCATTTTAGTTTTTTAAAAAGTGTCATTAGAGAATTGATAAATCATCATATTTTCTCAACTTAATAACAGAAAACCAGTTATCAATCACATATGTCAGTTGTTGGTGAGCAGGATGGAAGCTAATATATTTGTTTTTTCTTTGTTTGTTGGTGAAGACTCATCATGAAAGGGGTTATTGATTCATACAGTTTGCTGATTGTGCAGTTGAATCTTTTAGTTGCAACTAAAGTTGGTGAAGAAGGACTTGATATTCAGACTTGCTGCCTCGTTATTCGATTTGATCTTCCAGAAACAGTTGCTAGCTTTATACAATCAAGAGGTCGTGCTCGAATGCCTCAGTCTGAATATGCATTTCTTGTAGACAGGTGTCTTTCTGAAGCACATGTTGTATGCAAATTCCGATTATCCAGTTCTTTTCTTTCTTGCATACAAGAATAATTTTTTTTTTCTTAATGTTACAGTGGCAACCAGAGGGAGCTAGATCTGATAAAAAATTTTGAAAAAGATGAAGATCGAATGAATTTGGAAATTGCAGGAAGAACATCTAGTGATACTTTCAGTTTTTCAGAGGAAAGAATATATAAGGTTGATTCAACCGGTGCTTGCATCAGTGCTGGATATAGCATCTCTTTACTCCACCAATATTGTTCAAAACTCCCACATGATGAGTATGCCCTTCTTCTAACATTTAATTTGTACCTTTGTCTCAGTTTCATTGTTGCAAACCTAAAATCACTATGTACTTTTGTCAGTTTGTATATACAGTTGTTGAATATTGATCTAATTTTGCAGGTATTTTAACCCCAAGCCAAAATTTTATTATTTTGATGATTTAGGGGGAACTGTTTGTAACATAATTTTACCTTCTAATGCTCCAACATATCAAATTGTTGGTACTCCACAATCTTCAATGGAAGCTGCTAAGAAAGATGCTTGTCTAAAAGCGATGGAAGAATTGCATAAATTGGGTGCCTTGAATGACTATCTTTTGCCAGATCAATACAATGTTGATGATGAACTGGAGCTTGTGTCTTCTGATTCCGACAGTTGCGAAGGTTGAGGAAGTGCAACTTATCATTTTCCTTTTCCTCTTTTAATCAATTTCAGTTCAATCATTTTGATTCTCTATTGGCAGGCGAAAGTCCAAGGGGAGAACTACATGAGATGCTAGTCCCTGCTGTCCTCAAAGAATCCTGGACCAAGTCGGAGTATCCTGTTAACCTTAACTCCTACTATATACAATTTATTCCAGATCCGAAGGATAGGATCTATAAAGAGTTTGGTCTTTTTATCAAGTCACCTCTTCCTGGAGAGGCTGAGAACATGGAACTCGATCTTCACCTTGCTCGTGGTAGATCTGTGAAGACAAAGCTTGTCTCATCAGGAATTACAAGATTTACTAAAGTTGAGGTGACAGTAATTTCTAGTTTTGAAATTAGAAGTCTTTCGTGACAAAATTCAAGTATTTACAGTTTTTATGTATACAGATAATGCAGGCACAGAATTTCCAAGAGATGTTCTTCAAAGCCATCCTTGACCGAGAAGAATTCACTTTTGAATTTGTCCTCTTAGGAAAGGATGATTATGAATCATGCTCATCAACCTTCTATCTGTTGCTTCCAGTCATCTTTCATGAAAGTGACAACACAGTTACTGTAGACTGGAAGGTTATCAATAGATGTTTATCATCTCCAATTTTCAGGACTCCAGCAGGTTCTAGAGGCACAAAAAGCTTTCCTTCAGATGTTCACTTGCAACTTGATAATGATTACAGGAGTATAAGTGATGTTGAAAATAGTTTAATATATGTCCGACACAAGAAGTCATTCTACTTTGTTACTAATGTTGTTCTTGAAAAGAATGGTTACAGCCCTTATTCGGAAACTTCAAACCACATGGAGCACTTAATTAAAACGTAGGTAACTTATCTTCTGGTACCCTACTAATACTGTAATAATTATAATAATTAATCCATTCAATATCCTACTGAAGGGTTATTTTGTCACAGTCCATGCATTATTGCTTAGTGTTGACACTTCTCTTTTAGATGTAAGGACCATATAATTCTGATAATGAATGTAGAGGCTGAATTCATTTCTTAGTATTTTGTTATATTGATTTCTTTTTTTTTTAAAAATTATTTATGTATGTATTTTCTTGTTATATTTGTTACAAATCAGCTTTGATATTCATCTTAAATATCCTGGACAACCTCTTCTGCGTGCAAAACCCCTTTTCCGTTTGCGCAATTTGCTACACAACCGGAAACAAGACAATACAGGTACCTTTTATTTTTATTTAATTTTGTTTTCCCTCTTCTGAACATTTGGTATTCTGCTTGGAGTCATTTCTGCTCCAAACATGTAATTTGTTATGCTCGTCAGACAAATCCACCCCAGAAACTTAAACTATTGGGTGGAGGATGACAGATGGGAAAATGGTTGGTGAATGTTTGAATGACTTAGCTGTCTCTGTATGAATCATAGTCGTGTTCTGTAGGGGCGAGTACAAACTGATTATCCATCTTTAACAAAGAGCTTCATGTCCCCTTCCCCTGGCTCTCTCTCTTTGATACTTCAATTGCTTATGCTTCTCTATTCTTCCAACAGAATCACATGAACTAGATGAATACTTTGATGATTTGCCTCCTGAGCTATGTCAGCTGAAGATAATAGGCTTCTCCAAAGATATAGGAAGTTCAGTGTCTTTGTTGCCATCTATCATGCATCGTGTGGAAAACTTGCTTGTAGCCATTGAACTGAAGCAAGTTTTATCTACCTCATTTCCGGAGGGAGCTGAAGTTAGTGCCCACAAGGTAAGGCCTAATTACTTTTGGTAATATTTTAGCTCCTTAGTATTGGCTTCATTGAGGTTACTTAAATAATGATGGTATTTTTTTGAACTGACAATAAATACTTGGACCTTATCTGCCACTAACGGGCGTATCTGCATTTCAGATTCTTGAGGCACTAACCACAGAGAAGTGCCAGGAGCGCTTTTCACTTGAGAGGCTTGAGATTCTTGGAGATACCTTTCTCAAATATGCAGTTGGGCGGCATCTTTTTCTCTTGCATGATACCTTTGATGAAGGAGAGCTAACTCGGAAGCGCTCTAATGCTGTAAATAATTCAAATTTGCTCAAACTAGCAACTAGGAGCAATTTACAGGTAGGATTGAATTGTAGTATTTGATCTTGTTCTGGAAATGACACATTTAACTACAAGTCTTTGTACTCTCGTTGACTAAATATATTGTGGTCTTTTAGCTTCTACTTCAGACAAGGTAATTATTCTGAATTTGTTGTTTTAGCGCTTTTTTGTTACCTTAACAATCTCTGATGTGGGAACATGCCTGCAAGGTCTGAAACTGGTCAATACTCGATGCAAACAATTTTGGCCATGCTGACTCTCAAATGCGTGATAGAGTGTCTCTGTGTCTACTTATTAGACATGCAACTCACAGCTGCAATTTGCTAAAATTTGAATTATTTGTGTGCTCTTTTAGCTTTTTGTTTTGGGATGGATTGTTATTTGGCATGGTATTAGAGTATATTTGATCCTCCGAAGCCCCCAGTTCTATTTATTAAATTAGCATATGGCAAAATGGGCCTGTGTCTCTCCACGTAATAGGATCATCAATTAAGTTCAACCATGGATGTGAAATAGTGTGTTAAGACCTTAAATTGATGTTTCTTGCATAAACTTAAAGCTTTGGGACTAATGATTATTTTAAAAGAATGAAATATTTCAGCCTTGAATTAATATTTCAATATGAAAATTCTTTTTTAGATTCTAAGTGCTTAGAATTTGCACCTATTTCAGGTATACATACGTGATCAACCATTTGATCCCTGCCAATTCTTTGCTTTGGGCCATCGTTGCCAGAAGATATGTAGCAAGGAAACAGAAAGAAAAATTCATTCCTGGTCAAAGGGTCGTGCAGTCGATACTAATGAAGTAAGATGTAGTAAAGGTCATCACTGGTTGCATAAGAAAACAATTGCTGATGTGGTTGAAGCTCTTGTTGGAGCATTTATAGTTGATAGTGGCTTCAAAGCTGCAATGGCATTTCTTAGATGGATTGGCATACAAGTAAACTTTGAGGATTCACTAGTTGTTAAGGCTTGCATGGCAAGCAGGATCTACTTGCCGCTTGCTGCGTCCATGGACATGGAAGCCCTTGAAAATTTGTTAGGGTACCGGTTTCTTCACAGAGGTTTGCTTTTACTGGCTTTCGTGCATCCATCTTACAACAAGCATGGTGGAGGCTGTTATCAGGTATGCACCTCCTCTTTTCTTCCTTTCAGGAATTTGCCTTGAATTCGTCCTCTCTGCTTCAAGTCTTGCCTGGCTGACCAGTTGTTGACATTTTATCTTGTGATGCTGTTACAACAAATTCTTAAATGGTTTTTGCCAGAGACTGGAGTTCCTTGGAGATGCTGTCGTGGATTACTTAATAACTTCTTATTTCTTTTCTGTCTATCCAAAGTTGAAGCCTGGTCATTTGACAGATTTGAGATCAGTATTAGTGAACAATAAGGCTCTTGCAAATGTTGCAGTAGTCCGATCCTTGCACAAATTTCTTAAATTTGATTCCAGTGGCCTTGGTGAGGCTATAAATAATTATGTGGATTTAATGAAAACACGTTCATCAGCTAAGGAATTATTTGAAGGGATAAAATGTCCAAAGGTAGACTCTTAGCTTTCTATCCTGATTCTTTTTGTTTCACTTTTCAACTTTTTAGATTGAGGATGGGTTCTGTAAATTGTTATTTCTTAACTGAGAATTCAATTATATTGGAAAAGGGTTTTAAATTTGATATGGTATCATTTGTTGATTCAGGCTCTTGGTGATTTGGTAGAATCTTGTTTGGGTGCCATCCTGCTTGACACGGGGTTTAACTTGGAAAAAGTGTGGAAAATAATGCTGTCATTTTTGGATCCAATCATGAGCTTGTCCAGCATGCAGCTTAATCCAATTAGGGAACTACAGGAACTCTGCCAATCTCATGACTTGTCTTTGCAGTTTCCTCGCTCAAAAAAGGGGGCAACATTTATAGTTGAAGCAAAAGTGACTGGGAAATGTGAAAATGATAGCATTGCTGCTTCTAACCGTAACAGGAAAGATGCGACTAAGATGGCTGCAGAACTTCTCTTTACAAAATTGAAGGTAAAAGCTGTATTCTGATTTTGCTCTTTAGTGACATGCTGTCTCAAACCTGTGAAACGAGTAGGCTCCCTTGATGGTTACTTTCTATTGAAAAACTTTGAAAATGAATAACGCCAGCTTATTGGATGTGCTTTTTGAAAATTGGTTAACAAGAATTTTCGTGTTGGCTTGCCCCTTAAAAGATTGTATAAAGCATATTGTAAGAAGACTTCACAAGCAATTGAGTTGTCAGACGTGCTGTCTGCAATTTCATATGTGTATTTGTTTCTAAACTATGTTTGGACTAAAAAATGTTAAAGAAGGAAGAGATGAGTCAAATAGAACACTGGATAAGAGGTTTTTATCAATATTTGACTTGCATCTTCTGTTTTGTTTAAAAAAAAGGCCATAATATTTCAATGCTGTCAAACTGTAATGAACATTTCATTCTGACTGTTACAGTTAAAATTTTCTGCTCTTCTGTTGAAGATAATAATCAACCTTGTGGACTTTCAGCATATTGAAGTGCAAGGATAATGTTTACTAAAAGCACTGTTAAAAAAGACTCTTATTTAACAAAAGTCTTAAAATGAACAAATCTTATTGGAACTGGCTGCATCCGGATGCATAGAAAATTACATTGATGTCTTGAAAATAAAAATTTAACATTTTCATTAGTCTTACAATCTCCCTGCAAATAATCTTCCCAGGACACATGCTAACAACCATATTTCCTGTTGTGATTATTTATATGCTTTCATATATTCCCCAAGGGACAGATTGTTGAACATGGGATGGACATTCTAACCATATAGGTTATACATCTTAGTAGACCATTTGATAAATAAAAAATTTAGACTGTTGCTGGATATTTGCTTGGCTTGTCCTGCTAGTGTCATCTGATATTTTGTGGTAAAAATAAGCAAGTTGATTTTCCTTGGATTTAGATTCTATAACTTCTATGAAGGTGCTCCATTTTTAGTGCTGGAATCGCGAAACCACTTAATGAAATTCCACTAGGGAAGAGAGCATGACTTCATTCAGGCCTGCCAAGGTCAAATCATTACAGAAGTATCTGATTTTACTGTATTTACTTCGTATGTGGAAAATTTAATGGCTGTGTTTATTATACTTAATCTCGTGAATTCTTCAAGATTAATGTTTGGATGATTAGACCAATTCTGGAAGTACTTTATTTGTTAATGATTGATAATATATTGGTATTATGATGTTCTGGATTAAGTTTATTTTTTATCTAGCAAACACTGAACTGTCTGGCCAACGTGGGTAGAAGCTAAAATTTGGCTTTATTAATTTCTATGGAACTTTATTTGTATCATTCATTCTGACAAACGCAAACTCATCAAGATATTATTTAATTGAATCATCAACTTACTTCTATGACAGAACCTCACGCAACGCATATGAGGTTCATTTCCTCAGTTTATTATTTGTCCACCTATTTTTGAACTCATGGAAGGGATTGTTACAGGATAAAGGATACATGCCCAAGACTAAATCATTGGAAGAAGTTTTAAATTCTAGCGGCAAGGCGGAAGCCAGACTGATTGGATATGACGAAATACCTATAGATGTTGTTGTTCCGGATGACAATGAGTCTGAAAACTTGAATGTGAGACAGGCATTTGGCAGCGATCGTAGTTCTAACATCCGTTCTGACACTGAGGTGACCAGCACTTCGTCACCTCGCATTGTACCTGTTAATAGATGGTCCTCATTCGCTTTTAAAGATGTTAGAAGGCAGCCAAGTGAAACCGCTCTCAGGCCTAGCTGTGATACTGAATTGCAGACTAAAGGTATGTTATTTCTTTAGTTAATAGGTAAACTGTAGAGCAATTGTCATTCTTTCTTATTTGAGAGATTTTTCAGGTGGGTTGCATAGCAGATCAGCAAGATCGCGTTTATATGAAATCTGTGCTGCCAATTGTTGGAAGCCTCCAGATTTTGAATGTTGTGAAGAGGAAGGACCGAGCCACTTGAAATTGTAAGTCCATGATCTATTGTTGTGAAACTTGACCGGTTTGAGTGAGAAGAGCTAGTAATTCTGAACTTAAATTTAACCAAGCAATTTAATTCAAACGCTTATAACCATAAATATGAAAGGAAAATTGTTGTTATTCTGAAGGATTTGAGAACTCTTTTTGAACAAATTAAATGGAATCCAGGTTGTTATTTCGTTTTCACAGCAGGAATGAAGTAAAGTTGTGATCAATACAATTCTAGCTTCACAAGTTACAATTAGATTGAATCGTCTATTTTACTTAATATGGTAAATCAAACATGAATTATTTCTCTATTCCTGTATGACATCATAAAATATGTATACCAGTTGGCTTCTTCTCTTAAGTCTATCTACTTTTTGTTAAATTACAGCCATCTATATAGTGACCAATTTGTCGGTGAAACTCAAACGTGCTTTGTATATCATTAAAAAACTAAATTCAATCTTTGCAGGTTTACCTTCAGAGTTATTATGAAAATAGAAGAAGCTCCGGATATTCTTCTGGTGTGTTCTGGGGCACCTCAGACTAAAAAGAAAGCTGCAGCAGAGCACGCAGCTGAAGGTGCACTTTGGTACTTGGAGCAGGAAGGCTACTTGCACTAGAGCGGTCGACATGAACATGACAATCTCTCCCACTAGATTAGAGTAATTATTAACCGAGAGATATACTGTTATATTTGTATATGATAGATATACATGAATGCTTAGTTATGGTAACTCATGAAGTCATCGGCTGATTATATTGTAAATGTAAGTCAGTATCTATCTCATCTAATATGAAAAATATAAATTTAGGTATAACAAAACCATTTGTTGTACATACATGATCGCGGAAATATGTAATGTTGTAGAAGTTGTCTGCTTAAGATACAGTTTCATAAAATTTTTGTTTGTGATGGGATTAAAAGGCATCATGTAAGTTCTGCTATGATGTATATGTCAAGGAAATTTTCCAGGGTTGATGTTTTGATGTTGAAGGGCATATTTCTGCTTGATTCTCCATTGAAGTGTACATACTGGATTTCTGACATTGGCATTTTTTCAAGCTAGTGGATGGTGCAATTGTTAGGTTTTAAGACGGTAAAGGTTTCATTAGTATGGATTGAAAATTTTGGCAGCCCTCAATGTTTTAACCTCATCTTAGTAGTTGTGCTATATTACATCATACCCAGAGGCCTGAATGCTTGGTCGCTATAGATGGTTTTCGATTCAATTCAAACTAATCAATTTTAATTATCTCACCAAGTTGAAATGTCAATGTGATTAATTTGTTTTGAATATGTTTTTAGAAAAAAAATTGAATAAAAAACTCGATTTTACTAAAAGGGATTTTGATTAGATATTGTCCTTCTCTGGAAATTATCACAACCTTGTAAGGGATTTGGTAACTTAACGACCTTACATAGGATTTGGTAACTTACATAATTTTTAGTGATTTTGGATAGTGGTTGTTAAAAATTTTTGCTTCAGCCATAACTTAGGGTTCATAATAACATATGTCGATTGGGAAAAAAAAAAATTTGTTACTTCTAACCGTTGTCTTACAATTTGCAATAATTTCTTCAGGATATGCAAACTTTACATTTAGTTTCCAACGGTGATTTTTACTAGTTTTCTTTCTTTTTTTTTTTTTTTTTTTTTGTTAATGACTTCAAAATTTATACTTTGATAATAATATTGATCCACACGAAGTTACGAACATAGCTCAGACTATTATATATTACTTTCAAATTAGGACAATCCTGGAAAAAATAATGGAACAATCCAGAGCGGAATTGAAAATTTGTTTTATTTGAACAAATAAGGTTTAGAACACAAAAGATAGGCGTTGAGACTCAGATAGAATTTGTTCAAACAAATGGAGTTGTCTGATTTTTTTTTTTTTTTAAGAAAAAGGAAAATGAATCCTTCATCTAATATGAAAACTCTGTGAAAGGATGATGGATAGACTTATATACATTACATATGTGTAATAAAAAACTATCTAAAAAATGACACTTTTTTTTAATGTTTTTAACTAGTATTTTTGGCTTGGCTATTACTTTCTCAGATAATTTAATATATATGTGTAATTTTTACGACTTTTCTAGAGTCTCGAGATAGCTGGTCCATTGCAGAGAGCAATGATTTGAGGCAGTCGGCATTTGCATTTATCAGTTGCAGTCTTTGTTAATTTTGTGAATCATCATTATCTGAAATGGGCAATCATAATTTAATTTTAATGGGCAATCATCATTATCTGAAATCAATACATGGTTTTAACTATTTATTAATATGAAAATCTATATATTAATAGATTCTTTTCAAAGAAGTCACCGATGATTATGAAAACTCTAGATACAAAAAGAAGAAATAAATACACGGTTTTAATCATCTATTAATATAAAAATTCAAATATTAATAAATTCTTAAAAATTAAAATAAAATTAGATGAGTAGAAAGGTTCTAATTTATCCTCTCGAAATATTATGCCATCATCTATTCGCTTCTTTTGGATCAGCCCGAAGGATTCCAACAAGCCATCCATTACCCTCCGACGTCGAAACATCCTGATCATACGCTGCCAAATTCAAATACTCCTGGTAAGGATCAGACCGCTCCCTCCAGTTGGAACGGCAAATCACACAGCTAGCTGACCAGTCGGACCTCGCTTCTTGGCTCCCCTTCCACGGCGTCCAGCAGTCTTCCTGAATCACATTCCTACACGTGTAACAACTCATCACTCTCTCTCCCTTCACCGTCTTCTACCGGCACACAGAACACGTGCTTCCCTCTTCTTTCTCAATAACAGCCTCCGATTCCGAAGCATATTTTGATGAACTCATTTATGACATCACGAGGCTTCCAGAATCTCTCCCATGTGATTAAATTATTAGTCAAATTAGTTAGACACCTCTCATTTTGAAAGTCAAAGGTAATGATCAAATTGATTTGAAATTATATGTAGGATTTTCTCATTAAATATGGGACGAATTCTGTCTTGATTAAGCATCAGAAAAACTTCAGAGAGAGTTCAGGAATTAAAACCAGAGAGTTCTGAGTGTTAGAGAGCCAGGTTGAGCTCCAATAAATTTAGGGGAGTTTTTGTGTAAATTTTGTATATATATTTTATCTGTTAATACAAGTTAATTTTCTCCCAAATTCTGTTCTGAGTTTGCATTGCATCTCCAACAAGTGGTATCAGAGCCTCATTGAGCTCCTGGAACGTCAGAACAGAGAGAAAAAATTCTGAGAAAATTCATCCCCTGTTTCTGGAAAATTTCGATTTTTCGGAAAGTCTTCGAATTCCGAATTTGAAGTGTTCTATGTGTTCGTGACATCGTTCTGATCATTCTGCAATTTTCCGGCGACCGAACCGACGTCCAGAGAAGCCGCACGCGCCGACGACCTGCATCGCGAGTGGGATTCACTCGCCTCACGCGCGTTTCAAGGAAGAAGACGACCCACGTCAGCGACACGTTACCCGCCACGTCAGCAGACCACGTCAGCAAAGCCACGTCATCGTGCCACGTCACCTGACACATGTCGCCACGTCAGAGCCACGTCAACACAGTGGATCCCATCTGCCACGTCAGCAAATCTTCGAAAAATTACATTTTGGCCCCTGTATTTTTGGATAATTCTTTTGGTCCCTGAATTTCTGAAATTTACATTTCAGTCCTCAAGAAATATCAGTTTGGCCTCTGTAGTGCTGGTGAATGCCATTGTGCCCCTTTTAGTTTCTGAAATTTCAGTTTAGCCCTTAAGAAATTTCAGTTTAGTCCTTGGAATTTCCAAGCTTAGTATTTATTGTATAAAAAGAATTTTTGAGCCCCAGAAGAGGCTATTCCACCATTTTTGACCGTTCCGGACGTAACGGTGGACTCGAATTTTTGAAATTCAATTTTCATTTTAGTGATTTAATTATTCTAAAATGAAAGAATCATTCGGAGCCATGATAAAATTGACTGCTACCAACTACACACTATAGAGACCCAGGATGGAGGATCTCCTTAATTGTAAGGATTTATATGACCCTATAGAATTTGAAGGGCAGAGACCTGAGACAGAAAAAGAGGTAGAGTGGAAGAAAATTAACAGAAAATGCATCGGTCAGATCAGACAATGGATCGATCATAGCGTCTTCCATCATGTAGCCAAAGAAACAGATGCATATACTCTATGGAAAAAATTAGAGAGCATGTATCAAGCCAAGTCAGCACGGAACAAAGCCATCCTGATGAGACGGCTTGTGAACTTGAAGTTGCGGAGCGGAACTCCTGTAGCAGAACATACAAGTGAGTTCCAGAACTTGGTGAATCAGTTGACAGCAGTCGAGTTACAGCTTGGAGACGAGCACTTCTACTTCTCAGTTCCCTTCCAGATTCATGGGAGACGTTAGTGGTCTCCATCAGTAATTCAGCACCCAGAGGCAAACTTACCTTATTAATGGTTAAGGATGCCTTGATGAACGAGGAGGCGAGAAGAAAAGATGCAGGCGCCAGTCAAGATGAAGCCTACATCATGGAGAATCGAGGAAGACAGTCTCGAGGTGAAGACTGGAGAAGAGGTAGAAGCAAAAGCAGAGGTAGATCGACAAACAGAAGGGGCAGGTCAACAGATGGGCGGAGACCCACCTACAAATGCAAACACTATGGCAAAGAGGGTCACATGAAGAAAAATTGTCGTAGTTTTCAGAAGCAGAACCAGGGGAGTTCACAAGCACAAAGTAGCGACGAACCACGAGTTACAGTGGTAGAAGATGTGACCATCTGTGCAGAAGAGACGTGCTTCCACACAGCAGACCAAGGAGTAGAATGGGTAATTGACACAGCAGCTTCCTCCCACGTCACTCCTTGCAGAGAGATCTTCACCACGTACAAAGCAGGAGACTTTGGGATAGTGAAGATGGGTAACAACAGCACTGCGAAAATCATGGGCATTGGTGATATTCAATTCCAAACGAACGTTGGATGCAAAATAACTTTGAAGGACGTTCGTCATGTGCCAGATCTTCGACTCAACTTGCTCTCAGTAAAAGCCTTTGATCAGCAAGGCTATGAGAGCTTCTTCACCAATGGTACATGGAAGATGTTGAAAGGGGTCATGGTGGTTGCTCGAGGTAAATTATATGACAATCTTTACAGGACTCATGTAAAGATAAACGGAGAGAGCCTTCATGTAGCAGAGCATATGGTACCTCTAGATTTGTGGCATAAAAGGCTCAGTCACATGGGTGAGAAGGGTTTATCAACCCTTCAGAAAAAGAAGCTGATCATTGTTTCCAAGGATGCAGCGTCTCATCCTTGCGACTATTGTTTGTACGGGAAACAACGGAGGGTGTCATTCAGCTCCTCATCAGTGAAGAAATCAAAGTTATTGGAGCTAGTACACAGTGATATATGCGGACCTCTCGAAGTGGAAAGTCTAGGCGGTAAAAGGTATTTCTTAACCTTTATTGATGATGCATCTCGGAAAGTGTGGGTGTATTTCCTCAGGACGAAGGATGAAGTTCTGGAGAAGTTCAAGGAGTTTCACGCCATGGTAGAACGTGAAACGGGTAAGAAATTAAAATGCCTTCGATAAGATAACGGAGGCGAGTATACCTCCAGAGAGTTCAATACTTATTGTTGGAGATATGACATTCGACATGAAAGAACGGTCCCACGCACACCACATTACAATGGAGTGGCCGAGAGGATGAATCGAACCATCATGGAACGAGTCAGAAGCATGCTCAGATTGGCTAAATTACCCAAGCCATTCTGGGGGGAGGCAGTTCGCACCGCCTGTTACTTAATCAATAGAGCACCATCGGCACCACTGAACTTCGAGATTCCAGAAAAGGTATGGTCAAATAAAAAGCCCTCCTATAATCATTTGAAAGTGTTTGGTTGTTTAGCCTTCGTACATGTATCCAAGGAGCTCAGACAGAAGCTCGATGCAAGAACTGTTCCATGTATCTTCATCGGTTATGGAGATGAAGAATTTGGATACAGATTATGGGATCCCAAAGAAAAGAAAGTCATCCGGAGTAGAGATGTCGTATTTCATGAAGACCAAACATATGAAGACGCTGAAAAGATAACAATATCTAAAAATCCCACTAGCAGTGCCCCAGATATTGTTGCAGATTCTACCCCAACACCAAATGCCACAAGAAATGATGAAGTACCAGAAGAAATTCCAGAAGCAGATCAGGAGGATGAAAATGAAGAGATTGCTGAGCCGGGGGAGCCACAATCACCTGTAGAAGCTGCTGTACCTCCTGGAAATGAAGAACCTTAGCTACGACGATCTGAGCGAGGTCAGATTCCGTCAAAGAGATATCCGGAATCAGAGTATACACTGCTTACTGATGAGGGGGAGCCAGAAAGCTTTCATGAAGCTTTATCTCATCCAAACAAAGAACGATGGCTGCATGCAATGCGAGATGAGATGAATTCTCTAGAGAAGAATAAAACCTATGAACTGGTTGAGCTCCCAGATGGAAAGAAGGCACTGAAGAACAAGTGGGTATTCAAGCTCAAGAAAGATGGAACAGGGAAGGTGATGAAACATAAAGCCCGATTGGTGGTAAAAGGATTCCTTCAGAAGAAAGGAATTGACTTTAACGAGATTTTTTCACCGGTAGTAAAAATGTCCTCAATCCGTGTCATCCTCAGATTGACAGCAAGTCTTGATTTGGAGCTTGAACAGATGGATGTGAAGACAACATTTCTTCATGGAGACTTGCATGAAGAAATCTATATGGAGCAGCCAGAAGGATTCGAGGTTCAAGAAAAAGAACACCTCGTGTGCAAGCTCAAAAAGAGCTTGTATGGCCTCAAACAAGCACCAAGGCAATGGTACAAGAAGTTTGACTCCTTTATGGTGAGTCATGGGTACAAAAGAACCGCTGCAGACCAATGCGTCTACTTCCAGAAACTTCCAGATGGAGACTTTGTTGCGCTCATGCTCTATGTGGACGACATGTTGATCGTCGGAAAAGATGCAACAAAAATAAAGCAGCTGAAGAAGGAACTTTCAAAAACCTTCGATATGAAGGACTTGGGACCAGCTCAGCAAATCTTGGGAATGCACATTCGTCGAGACAGAAAACAGAAAAAATTATGGCTGTCTCAGGAGAAATATGTTGAACGGGTGATCCAAAGGTTCAACATGGATAGTGCTAAGCTAGTTAGTGTACCACTGGCTAATCACTTCAAGCTGAGCAAGAGATCATGTCCCTCATCCAAGAAAGAGATAGAGGACATGGCGTCGGTGCCCTATTCTTCTGCTGTTGGAAGTTTGATGTATGCCATGGTGTGTACAAGGCCGGATATTGCTCATGCTGTAAGAGTCATGAGTAGATTCCTTTCCAACCCAGGGAAAGAACATTGGGAGGCAGTCAAGTGGATTCTCAGATACCTTAAAGGTACCTCGAAGATATGCTTGTGTTACGGGGGAGCTGATCCAATCTTGGAAGGCTATACAGATTCAAATATGGCCGGATATCCTGATAGTAGGAAATCTACATCAGGTTTTGTTTACATTTTTGCAGGGGGAGCTGTATCATGGCAGTCAAGACTACAGAAGTGTGTTGCGCTATCCACGACAGAGGCAGAATATATTGCTGCAGCGGAACCTGGAAAAGAAATGTTGTGGTTGAAGCGGTTTCTCCAAGAACTTGGGATTGAGCAAAAAGAGTATAAAGTACACTGTGACAGTCAAAGTGCTCTGGATTTGAGCAAGAATTCAGTGTACCATTCTCGAACGAAGCATATCGACATCCGCTATCATTGGATACGAGAGATGATGGACAAGCAACTGTTGAAACTAGTGAAGATCCATACTAAAGAAAATCCAGCCGACATGATAACAAAAGTGGTCACCAGAGACAAGCTAGAACTATGCAGAGACATAGTTGGACTAGAAGCTGTCTGATTACTTTTGTAGTTATCCCTTTTCACATGGGATGGAGGGGGAGAATTGATGAACTCATGCATGACAGCATGAGGCTTCCAGAATCCCTCCCATGTGATTAAATTGTTAGTCAAATTAGTTAGGCACCTCCCATTTTGAAAGTCAAAGGTAGTGGCCAAATTGATTTGAAATTGTATGCAAAATTTTTCCTATAAATATGGGACGAATTCTGCCTTGATTAAGCATCAGAAAAACTCCAGAGAGAGTTCAGGAATTAGAACCAGAGAGTTCTGAGTGTTAGAGAGCCAGGTTGAGCTCCAGGAAATTTAGGGGAGTTTTTGTGTAAATCTTGTATATGCATTTTCTCTGTTAATACAAGTTAATTTTCTCCCAAATTCTGTTCTGAGTTTGCATTGCATCCCCAACATATTTCTCGTTCCTTGCTCCAAAGTAGAGTTGGTGGAACCTATCCCGAAGGTTAGCCCCCGCCAATGCTTCCGGCGATGTGGGCACGGCAAGCAGGCGGCTGAGCTTGTTGGGACTGAGAGTAATCCTCCCGAGACACGTGTCTTCAAGAGAGACACCCAGCATTGTGTGATTTGGTCAGGGCAAGTGCATGGAGGGCTGGAAGATAAACCCATCGTGTAGACATTTCCAGTGGTGCCCGTGCCCAACACATAAAAGAGATAATCGGATCGGTGGAGGAGGCTAAGTTCTTGGTAGAGAGCTCGGTCTATCCGGTCGGTGAAGTGGCGGGTGAGTCTGAAACGAGGCCGCCACTGCCGCTGGTGATCAGGTGGGGTTGAACTGGCAGCAATGGAATCCATATTGTCATGCACGTGAATTTGTTTACTAAACAAGCGGCCAGCTTGCTGGTTACGGTTGCAAGCAGGAGGTGGCAATCTACTGCATTGTTTCCAATTTTTAATTGAGCTGCTTCATAGACGCGGTGGAAGACATTTAAATTTCGCTCACTAGGTTGCTTTCTCATTTCGCGAAACCGACACCAAATTGAGAGGAAAAAGAGAGAAACCGGGAGAGAAAAGAACGGAAAAGAGAAGAAAATAAAGAAAAAGGAAAGGAAAGAAAGAAAAAGAAAAAGAAAAAGAAAAGAGAAGGGCAAAGAGAAAGGAATAAATGGGAGAAAATTTTACAAGTTATTTAACAGTCTAAACAAAAATTCAATGTGATATTTGATGAATTTTAGAATTTGTTAATTTGAGATATTAGTTTATATTGAGTCTAATATTTATTTTTAACCTATTGTTATAAGTAGAGATTATGTATATAACCAATCAGAGGATTCAGGTGTTAACCAAGACTTGAGCAACCATATTTTGTGAATAGATAAATTTTTAATAGTTAAATGTTTATTTGCCATGTGACATGTCACCATATTTTATTGAAATTGAATACTTTTAATGGCATTATTAAGCATATTTATGTAATATGTATATGAATTTTAGTTAAATAGCATTTGAATTGTTTTTATAATATACCAAAATTGATATGAGTTTAGAATATGAAAATATTATGTTGTTAAGTCAAAAATTGATATTATGTTAGTGTGAAATTTGTATGTGGTTTCAAACTACCTTATGAAGTACCAATTCCCAATAGCATACATATTTGCTCTATGTATGTGTATGACATGGTTGTTATATTACTTGGGTGTTGATGTTGTTGGATCCGCTATGTATGATTATATGATCTGGGTGTTGATGTCATTTCATTAGGTGTAATTGTCCTATCTGGGTGTTGATGTTTTCCACAAGATATGACCAATGAGTTCCCTAGTGTGGTTTTCTAATATGCCAGATGTTATGTTAAATCAAAATCACTTGTGTTTCTTAGCAATCATATCAATATTCCTATGACTTGATATCCGTATGGTATTTTATGGTATGAATGGTATATATTTTATAACAGTAAAGTTTATATGATCTAAGATTCATTATTCAACATTTTTTGGGAGATAGGTTCATATTCTGAAACTGATTAGTTAAAATATTTGGAAATATTTTATTATTAAAATTAATAACCAATCACTAAGCTTTAGCTCACTATTTTCCTATGTTTTCCTTTTTTAAGTTGGTCATGTGACAAATCCACAAAGGGGCGTATCATTTTTGCATCTCATGCTTATATGTTTATATTATCTAGTTTATATTTTATGAGCATGTTGATGGTCTGGTATGTATATAACATATTAGTGATGTATTATATTATTTTGACTAATGTTATAGATGGTCAAAGACCCATTGATGATGAAATATTATACTATCTTTTTTTTTTACAATATTATAAAATGGTCTGAGACCCACTGATATGATTTTTTTAATGATTTTTTGTTAATGAGAAAAATAAGAATTCTCAGTAGTAATTGAGTTGTGAAATTTTGTTTAGAAGTGTTTTATGAATAATTGTGGGGTGGTTAAGTCAGAAAAATAGAGGAAACTTTGTCAGTTCTTCAATTACATAATGTCCAAATTTTCTTTGATGTCAAGTTGTGCGATAAAGCGCTGTAAGTCAACAAATAGTAGACTCATTCTGATTATCACTTTCTTAGGAGCACCCAGATCCTAGTAATAACGGTAGTGAGGACAGGTCATGTCACATATAAAGGAAATTTGGGATAGAAATTGAATGTTAAGAGAGCAATCAAAGAATGAATTTAAGGACAAAAATTTCTTCTTCATCTTTGGCTTTTCTAGTAAGTTAAGTTTTAAGATAGTAAAGGTTGGAATTGGCCTTTTCAAATTAGATTTTAAGAGTTAAAACTGCAAGATTGCCTTATACACTAAGAAACTAATTTACATTGCCTACTCAATACCATAGTAATATATCCATTATATACAAAGAATTTGGGATACTACTCTACAATATACCTAGGATGCTTCCTTTTCTCAAATCTCTTTTAGACTTCTGGTAGACGCTTTTATTTTACATTGCACTGATTATGTCTTTACATCATTACATTTATCATATGCTACATTCTTTAAGTCACACTACTCATAATTACATTAGTTTATATTGAATCACTATCACATCAGATCATTGCTTTGGATTGAGATTGAAATTGAAGTTAGGACTAAACTGAAATAAATTATATATAGTTTTTTTTTCCTTATGCTTGGTGTAGTATAGACCAGACCATATTAAAAGGTAATGAATTTAAAGAATTTATTTTTAAATATAAACTAATTTAATTTGATTATTTAAATTTGTTTTGAATAAAAATTAATTTAATACTCAAATTAAAAAATAATAACACTTGTTAATATGTGTATAAAAATAATAACTTATTTTTACATTATAATGAATTATTCTGTAAATTTTATATTTAAAATATAATATTATTGGTTATTTGTTATATTATTATTACATCAATTTTATGAACAATCAAGATTAATTTTAGATTAAACTATTTAAATATTTAAATATATCAAATAAATAATTAACAAAAATATTTGATATTCATATTAGCATATTAATATTTTTTATTTATTATTATATTAAATTTTATGTTATAAGTTTTTTATTATTTTTATATTATTATATGTCATAATAATTAAAAATATAATGTTGTCCCAAAGTTTAGGACTAGAAGGTTTGATTTGATTTGATTGAAAATTTTGGCAGTTTGCTTATGGAGAATTCAAAAAATGTTCCTTTTTAAGAGATAAATTAATTTGAAAAATCCCATGTAAGTAATGGTTTTTTATTAGTAAACCAAACACGTCGATGGTGTATTTAGACAAAACCTCTTTCTCAATAAAAAAAAAGAGCAAATAATATTTGTTATGGAATAAATAAATTTTACTAAAATAAACTTACGTTTAGCCAAGTAAAATATTAAAAATTTTATCTTTATTATTATTCTTTTCATATGTCCCTTTATTAGGATTTAGGAGAGCTTTCAATTTCGACCTAAGTCAAGTCATGTTGCTTTGCCACATCATCCACATCTCCCCGCCAAACTTCTTGCCAGAAACATGAGTCCTACCGCATATTCTGAATTCTCCACTTTTTTCACACAAAGAAAGCCTCACTCTTCCTTAGACTGAAAGAAGGAAAGACCGAAAGATCTCAGAACACTACGATGTCGGGATACGATGAGGGAGCTGTGTTTTACAATGATCAGGTGCAGTTCCCAGAGAATGCTTTGGTGCCACGTTGGAGGCCACACATCGTCGCCTCTCTAGCTAGATCAAGTTTTAGGGAGTTCAACATAAAATTCGAGAAGGAAAAGAACATCTTCCATACAGAGAGAGCTTGATCCAAAAGCCTAGGTTCCTATTTGTAGAGTCTCAAAAGAAAATTAATATATATGTATTTATGTATTATGAAATTTAGGAATTATGTTTAAAGGATTGAGTGGGTTGGAAGTTGGTGGACTAGGCCCACGAACCAAGGCCTTATATTAGATAAGAGAGAGAAGTTTTTCTAGAATTAAGAAGAAGAAAAAAAATAAGGAGAGAAGAGTTTTCACGGTTCCAGGAAGAGAAGAAGAGAAGAAGGAGAAGAGGAGAAAGAGAGGAAGAATTTTAAAGAAGTGTCTAAGCTTGAAAAACATGTAGGGAGTTTCTAACACTATACTTACCTCATGTTATATATATTTTGTTGTTTAATTGATATTGGTTTGTGATGCATGTGACTTTTGTTAAATTGATTGTTTTGATGTTTGGATGATGAATTATGAGTGAAACTACTTGTAGTAAGTTGATTATTTGTGGTTTGAATAAGGAATTATGTGTGAAAAACTAAGTGTTGATGAAGTGAAGTAGAGATGGTTTTGAGGGGAGTTGTAGTTCATGTGACTGTCTTGTGTTGTTTAAGCTGATGCATTTTCCTGGATTGAGAATTGTATGATTTTTCATTTGTTTAGAAAAGTAGACATATGATGTCACGCCCTGACATCTCTTATTTAGAGACTTTAGGGGAGATTGATTAAGAAAATAATAAGTAGACATCAATATCTCATTTTTTTCATATATATATCTCACATGAATTCATTACAACTTATGACTATATGTTTAAATTTAATTTTTACATAAACTCGTGACTAAAAGCAATACATCATTTGCTAGTCACCTAACAAAATCTCCCATAACAAGCTAGGAGAATCAAGACAATTCCCAAAAATCATTGTAGCATGCAGACTCCAGACTCTCTAGGAAAGCTCTGGAATACCACTAGAATGACCATCTTTCTGTGTACCTGTGGAGGGAGGGGGTGAGCATAACGCCTAGTAGGAAAATCCTAACATTATACAAGATCACACGCATTCAACAATTACTCAATTACAAAATTACACACCCAATAATAATATATCCAACAATTACTTTCATTTGCATGTCAAGTTTATAGTCGTGTTCCTCGTGGATCCATATACAAAACGGCCCATCTAAGGTCCAACATATCATGTCTATAGAACTTGTGTTCCCCTTCGATCCGTAGACAAAAGGTCCATCCAAGGTCCAACATATCATGTTTATAATAGTTGTGTTCCCCTTGGATCCATAGGCAAAACGGTCCATCTAAGGTCCAACACATCATTTTTATAGTATTCAGGTTCCCCTTGGATCCGTATACAAAACGGTCCATCCAAGGTCCAACACATCATTTTTATCTCTGCATTCTCCTTGGATCCGTATGCAAAACGGCCTATCCAAGGTCTAATGCATGCATTAACAACTTTTTAATATCCTCACTATGATAAATCTCAAGAAAAATACAATTTTTATACAAAATCCAAGACTTTTTGGGAAGTGTACAGTCAATTTAGGATGGTTCTGTAATTTCGCTCGACACTCAACACTGTTCATTCGACACCACTGTTCATTCGACATCACTGCTCACTCAACACTGTTCACTCGACACTCGACAGGCAAGTGTCGAGTGGTGTTGAGAGAAATGGCAGAAACTGAATTCGGCCATGCGAACCTGTTACATTAAGTCGGTTTCCTCATTTCCATTTCTAGATTTTGACCTCTAACTTCAAAAATTCACTAAAAATCCATTTTAACTCCAAATTCAACGAAATCAAAGGCTAATTAAAGCCTAATATGTCTACTTTTCTAAATAAATGAGAAATCATGCGACTCTCAATCCAAAATATGCATTAATTCAATCAACACAAGACAGTCACATGAATTACACTTCTCACAAAACCATCTCTACTTCCCGTCATCAACACTTAAATTTTCACACATAATTCCTCATTCAACTACAACAATCAACTTATAATAAGTAGTTTCACTCATAATTCATCATCCAAGCAACCAAGAAATTAAGTTAAACAAGCCACATGCATAACAACTAATATCAATTTAACAATAAAACACACAACATGAATTAAGTATACTGTTAAAAACCCCTACTTATTTTCGAAGCTAAACTTCTTTGAAATTTTTTCTCTCTTTTCTTCCCTCTCCTTTTTCTTCTCTTCTTCTCTTCCTGGAACCGTGAACTCTTCTCTTTTTTTTTTTTCTTCCCATTAGTTCTAGAATACCCTCTTTTATATAACATAAGGCCTTGACTCATAGGCCTAGATCCACCAACTCCCAACCCACTCCATACTTTAAACAAAATTTCTAAATTTTGCAATATATAAATGCATATATATATATATATAATTTTCTTTTGAAACTCCACATATGAAGCTTTAGTTTGCCATTGATTTCATTGAATTTGGAGTTAAAATTGATTTTTGGTGAATTTTTTAAGTTAGAGGTCGAAATCTGAAAATGGAATGGTGTAATCGACTTAATGGGACAGGTTTACATGTATGGAAGCAGCTCCTAACTTTTCGCTCGACACCACTCGACACTTGCCTGTCGAGTGTTGAGTGTCGGATGCGATGCATTCGAGCATCGAGTGTCGAGTGTTGCGTGATATGTGCGCGACCCGACGTGCATGTTCGAGTGTCGAGTGTCGCGTACTGCGTGCGTGACACGACGCGCATGTTCAAGTGTCTAGTGTTAGGTGTTGCGCGCTGTGTCCACGACTCGATATGCATTGTCGGGTGTCAAGTGTCGAGTGTGGAGGTGCGCAGTGTCGAGCGAAATTACAGAACCACCCCAAATTGACTGTACACTTTTCAAAAAGTTCGGGATTTTGCATAAATTGTATTCTTTTGAGATTTATCATGGAAATTATGCGAAAAGGGTTATAAATATATGCATTGGACCTTGGATGGGCCGTTTTGTATACGGATTCAAATAGAATACGGATATAAATTTCTTAGTGTTGGACCTTGGATAAGCCGTTTTGTATACGGATCCAAGGGAAACACGAATACGATAAATATGATGTGTTGGACCTTGGATGGACCATTTTGTATATGGATCTAAGGGGAACACGAATACGATAAAGATGATGTGTTGGACCTTGGATGGGCTGTTTTGTATACGAATCCAAGGGGAACATGAATACGATGAATATAATGTACTGGACGTTGGATGGGTCGTTTTGTATACGGATCCAGGGGAACACAAATACGATAAATATGGGCCGTTTTATATACAGATCTAAGGGGAACACGAATACGATAAATATGATGTGTTGGGCCTTGGATGGGCCGTTTTGTATACGGATCCAAGGGGAACACGATTATAAACCTGATGCGCGAATAAATTTTTTGAATTATTATTGTTATTGAGTGTATAATTATGTACTTGAATAATGATTGAATGTGTGTGGTTTAGTATAATGTTAGAATTTTCCTACTGGGCTTTATGCTTACCCCCTCCCTCCACAGGTACACAGAAGGATGCTCATCCTAGTGATGTTCCAGAGCTTTCCTAGGGGGTTTGGAGTCTGCATGCTTACAATGATATTGGGGATTGTCTTGATTCTCCTAGCTTGTAATAGGAGATTTTGTTAAGTGGCCATCAGTTGATGTATTGCTTTTAGTCATCAGTTTATGTAAAAATTAATTTTGAACAAATAGTCATAAGTTGTAATGAATTCTTGTGATATATATATGGGAAAAAAAATTTTAATGAGATATGGATGACGGACTTTTTATAAATTTCTTATTCAATCACCCCTAAAGTCTCTAAATAAGAGATGTTAGGGCATGACACTATTGGTCTACCTAGAAGACCTCCTCTCCTTCAATATTGAACTCGCCTCGCTACTCTCTCTACTTTTACATTTATTCCCTTTTTTAATCATAGTTTTAGTGTGCTTGAGTTTTTGCTTCTTATTGATGGTAATAGAATTTAGGGTTTCTAGTGTTAGAATCCGATTAAGCTTAATGGAACTAGCATTTTGGCTAGATTAGTAATTTTGCAATGATAATGCCATTATTTGTCTTTTTAATTGGTGCCGCAATGTTATCACCTATCACGACCGTGTACTCTCTTGTTACCATTGTATTTTATATGCTAAGATAATTAGTGAAACAAGAAATTAGGTTATGTTATTGTTGATGGCAAAAATCGGTCGACCTCTAGCTTACCAGTAAAATTTATATCTATTATGGAAAATCTGACTCAAACTAGTGAAAATAGAGGAAAATGGAGAAGGATGGTGAAAATTGGAAGCCTAAGGTCACGTGTTTGTCAGTATAGGCAGTAATGTTTCAGTTAATCGAGTCTCTAGTGGTGTACACTACAAGAAAAATGAGAATAAATAACTGACACTTTATGATAAAAATCATTATATCATAAAAGGATGATGGAGTCGTGGTAGAATTATGATCTATCAGACACTTAATGATGTACTTGTGATAAATTTTTTGTCTATCAAGAATCAATGATAGACTAGTGATAGAAATTAACTATATCAAAACTTTATGATAGAATTTTCTTATTGACCGTGTTTGATTAAATTTTAAATTAATATTTTATTTAAAAAATCAGTAAATGCCTTAAAAAAAGCCTAGATTGAATTACTTTTCATTTTCTTCCAATAAAACTTTCCCCTACACCATCCATTTCAACCCCAATATATTTTTTCTTTATTCTTATTGCCTTTACCTTTTGCATTATCACTACAATGAAAATTAGCTCTATTCATTAATTTTTTTTTTACAATTTTAAAAAAAATACTTGTCTCAACACACACATATACATTCATGGCAAAAGATAAATACTACTTAACTCTAAAAAATCTCTCAAAATCCCTAACTCTCACTACAATAAATAACATATTTAGTAGCACTATATTGTAGCATTTTTTTATATATTTATAATGCTACTAAAAGTTTATTTTTTGTGCAACATTTTAGAAAAGAATTATTATTTAATTTTTTTAATTCATAAAATGTAAAAGTATATAAAAATTTAAAAAATTTTATTTATTTATGAAATAAAAAATAAATTTTAATTTTATTGAAATATAATTCTCGAAAGAAAAAATAAAGAAATAATATAATATTTAAAATTTAAAGAAATGAATTAATATTTATTTAAAAAACTTATAAATTAGGAATATGAAAAGAAAAAGTCACAGTTAAATAATATAATTTTAATTATGACTCATTAAATAATATATTTGAGGTTTTTTTATAATACTGTCAACTATATTCTTAATTAAGAAGTCAAACCATGATTTTAATAATAGTTGTGGGTTATCAATGTTTAAATTTGTCATTTCAAAATAAGAGACAAATATGAAAATTCTGTGTATAAAAAATAATGACTTCCTCCTATTTCGATATTGACTTTCCCTCTCTCACTTTCCCTCTTTTATCTGTCATTTCCCTCTTTCACTCATAGACTTGAAATTCGCTCCTAATTTCCAATGCCAAATCCTTGATTTTATCTGCTCTCTCTCTCGTATTACAAGTGCCAAATCCCTAATCGAAAGTGCCCGAAAAATCTTGGCAAAATATTTCAGATTCTTGGCGTCCACACTTTGCGAGGTTACAGTCAAGAAACACTACAAGAAAAATAAGATATGACAACACATTTTTCGCAACGCGCAAAAATGCACGTTGTTGAATGATGTTTTTCGCAATGTGCATTTCTTGCGTGTTGCGAAAAACTGATGAAGTTAGTTTTTAGCAACGCGCATGGAAGGCATATTGCAAAAAATTACATGTTGCGAAATGTCTTCTTGTATTTTTTAATTAATTTTTTATTTTATTTTTTAGCTCATTAAAATTAAATTTTTTGAACATTAAATATTTTAAGAACTTAGAATAGATGAAATTATTAAAATCTTAAAATTATTTAAAACTATAATGATTTCATTTTTTTATTTAAAAACATATTAAAAAATTAAAGAAGTGTGATTATAATATTATTTTATGGTTAATATAGTAAGATAAATATTTAGTTTAAATATTAGTAATTTAATATCTTAAATGATGTCGTTTTGGTGGGTTTCATTTTTTATTTAATATTATACAAAAACGACGTTGTTTTGACCTAAATGTTTAATAAAAAACACAACTTTTCATTCTGTTATGCATAACAGATCGTGAAGACCTACCTCCATGAAGACTAATTCTTCATCGTTTTGGAGTTCTTAGTGTGATTTCTGTCCGCATTTTTGAGTTATCACTGGGCAACGTGTGAGAGGCCATCTTCTCCGTTTCTCTTTGCTTATGGTAAGTAATTCATCTTCTCTTTGTCTAACTTTTTGTCACTTCTTTCCCCTAATTATTGGTACAAAACGTGTTTGCTAAATTTTTGGAGGTTGGATTGACGACTGTGTTTAATTAATGGCTTGGTTTGTTGTAAACATCTTTAATTAGTGGGCTATATTGCCGTTTCTCTCTTTGATCTCAAAATGACATATGTAACTGTCAATACCACCCAGTCGGTCTGTTCCAGAGAAGATCCAAGAAAAATGAAGGAAAAATTAAATGTTCAAACTTTGTATATTTTTCATCGTTTTGGTCAACTTAGACAAACATTTCTTTCAAACCCAGTTCATAAAAGTCATAGATCTACGTTTTTACTCCCAACCCCGCATTTTATGGGAATCAAATAGAAAGTTAAATGCTTTTTATTTAAGGATTGAGATGGTACTGACCTTGAGAGACATAAGTCTTGAAGCTGCAGTTCTATACATAGTCACCCACTTCTTCAACAACCGTAAAGAGTGTTCCTTGTCAAGGTTCCTGTTCAGGTTTGATTGTTGTTGATGTAAGAGAGAGAAGTGAACGAGGCTAGCTATTGGAGAAGAAGTTAAATTGTTTTATATTTTGTTGAGGACTAGGTAGTCAAAGTTCATGTAGTCCAAATCAGGCTTTCTTTGTGATGTTGCCATGTCAATATCAATGATGGCTTTTAACAAGTTATATGCCATTTGTCTATAAAACAAAGGAGAGACATGTAGTTTAGTTATAATTCTAGTGAATGACAAGTAGATTATATGGAGTTAATGAGCAACCCGTCGTTTTAAGCAATTGAATTTTTTGTGATGCTGCTATTCCCATGAATTGATAGCTACCACTCAAACAAATAAAACTATTGAGCAAAATTTAAAAAGAAGAAAAACAGGTTGAGAGAAAGAATTTGAGTTCTAAATAATTTTTTTTTAATGTAACTTAAGCAAGTTGTTAAATCTTCTAATAGATTACTCAACAATAACTTAGTTAAAACTTTTTTGGTTGTCTATTAGCAAATTCTAACTTAATTAACATTAGTAATATCGATATAAAAGAACTTGGTTTGATGGGAAATTTGTCTTTTATACATGGCATGTTGTCTTTTATAAAATTATTCCATTCTTCAACATGTTGTCTTTTATAATATTATAATAAAATAATATGTTAATTATCCTAGCCATCGCAATCAGGATTTCCTTTTTTTTTATTTGAAAAAGACGTTGATTTGAGATGAAGAATAATATATATTTTTTAGAGATTTGTTATGTTGTTGGCTGGATATATATAATTAACAATTGCTTATACAATTAAAAATCAAATTTTGTTACAAGCTGTAGAATGCAAGCAAACTAGCTGAAAATCCAAACCCAATAAACATGTTAATTGACTAATTGATTGTGACTGACATTAGAACAACTTAAAATAATATAAATTCAGTAAAAGAAAGTTAACCATTAAAGCCATATTTATCAACTTTTTTAAATAAACAACATAATTAAAAAGTAGACATCATAAAGCCTAATTTATTTAGAGTTGCCTTTATCGGGTAGTTATATACATGAAGGCTGCAGTTTATATTTAATTTATATTATTTTATAACTTATATGTGTATAATAATAAGCAATCCTAACATTTTGTGCTAAGGAGGGTGCAGCCAGGGTTTGACACAAAAGGCAAAAACATTTCCTACAAGAAGTGGCTAAAAGCAACGTGGCAAAAGAGCTTGACCCCTCCTTTACTTTGTTGTTGTAAGTTAGGCTTGCAGCCTTATTGTACCTATTTTCTATTGACATAATCATTTTTTCCACGTTGGAATTTGTTCAACTTTCATAGTATATTTAGTAAAAGTTAATGATACCAAAGCACACTATATAAATAAATTATAATTTATTTACTCAACTGCCTTTGCTATCATTGCACACCAACATATCATCCGACTCATTATAAAAATAGACTTCTGTTTGGTGATCTTGCATAAACAACTACTAACCTAAGGTACAAGTTTAGTTTCTAATCTAATATTTTGTTAGTTTTTTTTTTCCTTAAAGAATTATGTGATCATGTTTTAGTATAATATTATTTTGTGCGAGGGAGTTGTGTTTGTGATTGGTTTTTTACAAAGGATTTGAAGAATACTAAATAGTGGAGTAAGTGGCATGGATGTATCCAAATGTGGTGATTGCTTTACACGCAATTATTTGCAGACTGGAGCGTGAAGGTGGGTTAGGAGAATCACCCTGTTGGCATCCGAACTTTAGCTCATTTTTTTATTATTTGATTCTTTGTTATTTGTTATGTAGTATAGGTTTTTCAATATTTTATTAGATATATGGGAATAAAATTTTTTAAAATTATAAATTTCTTCACAGATTATAAACTGCACAGTTACCTAAAAAACTAATGATTGTAAGCACACTCTGTTACTCGTCTGCTTATTGATTCATTTATACATTGAAATGCAATTTTATATGTCATTTTGTCTATATGATTAAGTTTAAGTTATTCATTTATACTTCGCTTTTTATCTAAAATAAAACACATTTATGCATATAACTTAAATGGTTTACTTTCCCATTGCTCTCATATTTCAAAAATACTAAACTCACTGTTGGTAATCATTGGCAATGATTGGCATGATACTCTTTTCTTTTTTTGTGCTGATTTCATGTCAAGTTCCCTGATCTTGTTATACTTTCCCTCATGTTTATACAGTTGTGCAAGTTGAAACTGGAGCTTGTGGAACTCCGTAACAATCCTCAAGGTCTACTCTTGGAGGCAATTCATTCTGCTGGTTATTCTGGTGCATTAGCAAATCCTCTTTTGGCTCTTGCATCAGCACTGAACAGACTGGATGGCACCATTTTGGAGGAATTCGTTGCTGTAAGATCAATTAGCTTGTGAAAATAGCTTATATTGCAGACATAAATGCATATATAATGTCTGCATGCATGATCATGCAAGCCCACATTATAATATCAGTAGTTTGATTTGACTAGTTTTAATTTGGAATCTGTTTTGCACTCATTAGATGTGTTTATTGGTCGATGTGAGAATTTCAGGAGAACTACACTGCTCTGCTAATGGTCCTGGCAGCATCTGGGATTAATCTTGATGAGCTTTTACAAGTTGCAGAGCCGCTTCTTTCAGACCTACCAAAAGTACCCCGTCCTGCAGAGCCAAAATCTCTTTACATTGGAGGGGATTATCGCCAGCAACCTGATTCAGAGTTGTGAGTTACTAGTTGCAATTACTAAATGAGTTTGCCTTGCCTCATCAAGAGGAAGGAGAAAAAATAAATAAAAAGTTTGTTTTCTTTTAAGCACTCAATTCCACATAGATTGTTTAATTCTATTGTTATTTTCAGAGTACACAAATTGCTCTTGCTTTTGGAGTGCCTGGTGGCTGGTTGTAAGAGAAAGAAGTTATGAAAGAAGTTATCACTTTGACTGTTCTGCAGGTACTGCCTCTTCTACTTTGTTTCTTAAGATATTTAACAAATTGGCAATCATTTGTTTCCTCTCTCCTTTTGTGATGATCTTCTAGATTCATTGCTATTGATTTGTATGCACTTTTAGTATTATTTCTTTATCTCCTTACCAATACTTGAGTATTCTTTAGCTCAGTATGAATTTTTATAGTTCTGCAGGTGCTTATGGGAGGGACGTGGCTTATTTTCAGCAAGAGGCCCTGGGAAAGGGATGTGCTCATGTCTATGTAAGTTCTACTTAAATGCTGCATTGTTCTCTTTGCTGGGCAGTTTATTTTTATCTTGGTTGTGGTTATCAGTTACTTCGGTATGTGTAAGTTCATTTGTATTACTACTTAAGATGCATTAATTATTGTGTGTGCAAAAGACAGTTTTTTTGTCAAGTTTTTAAACATTTTTATTCCATGCATATTGAATGCAGATCTCAATATGTTGAATGAGTATCAGCAGATTCAATCTTTCTCTACATTCAACAGTATATTCAACAGTACTGGACTGTTTGGAATCTATGCTAGCACTGTAAGGCATCTATTGCTTATACATCCATTTTTACTTAATATGTGGATTAAGTAAATTCGACATCACATTTTTCAATTATTACATAATTGGGATTAGATAAATAGATTGAATTTGGTTTGCATCTAACTAATTTTGTTTTGATACTTACCTATATTTATTGTAAAATTGAGATCCCTAGATGGGTCTTCTTGGAGGCAATGGTTTTGGAAATGCTTACAATACATCTTAGTAAGGAAATGTAGAACTTGACTGTGAATACAAGGATTGGTCTACGAAATTTAAAGAATACAGACTATTTTACATGCATGGCCATAATTGTTTTTTTCAGTGCCACATGTGGACAAAAATTGTTGCATCATCAGTCTGTCATTTTCATTTTGTTGCTTAGTTATCCAAAAAATGTACTGGCTAAAACAATTGAATTTTGGTTGGTATTGTGGGAGCTACAAGAGAGGGAAGCAAACCTGCACTGCAGTCGAGAGATGCTAAATTTATAGAAGGATATTTTAGACTTTCATGTTGAGATGGTTTTGCTTCTGCATTTCAATGTTCTATAACTTAAATGTAACTTAAAATTTTGACAGCAACTGATAATGTTCATTTTATCAGAGCAACATGAGCAGCAAAAGCGGAGCAGTCATGGCAAGATCCAAAATTTAGAGAATTATGACCCAATCATTGTAACAAATCCTCTTCTATCCCTTATTCACACAAAGTTTGCAGTGTTTTTTAATTTTTCCTCTCTTTAATTCTCATTTCTTTTGTTCAATTTTCCTTTTATGGTTGTAGAACTTGAACTTGCTTTAACAGAGAATTTTTTTTTAATAATATTGTTTGGTATATTCATTGGTGTTGATAGATTGAGTTATTACTGGACTTGGGAGTTTTGTTGGATATTTTGCTGAGAATGGGAGGAGTTTTGCTAGGTATTTTGCTCAGAATGGGAGGAGTTTGCTAAGAATATGGGAGAAGTTTTGTTGGGTTTTTGCTGACAATGGAAGGAGCTCTACTGCAGATTTTGCTGAGAAAACAGAAGGAGTTTTGCTGGCTTAGCTAATCAAATATAAAACATTTGCTCTTAGTTTCTGAAATTTGTCATGTGAACTCCAAATTGGTTGGCTATCATTTGTTGTTGCTTTTGGATTCGAATTACAATCACCGTTTGTTGTAAATAGTTACTAATGATTTAGCTTATGTATCGGTGATGATATATATGATCTATGTAATTTTTCTCTATATTGTTATATGGATGTCATTACTATAAAAAGTTTTTGGACTTAATTGGATGTGCAATTTAATTTTTAATTCATATTGAATTTGTAAATGAATTTTAGAAACAAGAATGCATAAATAAAATAAAAAAATCATAGTTCTACATAACTAAATTTAAATATTGTGACAGAAAATACTAATCATCAATTCTGTCACAAACGACATAATTTACCCACAAAAATTAACCAAAAATTTTTGCACTAAAATTTTTCTGTCAAAATTAAATAGGAAGAAAAAAATAATTTTCTCGCCAAAATATTCAAATTCAAAAAAAAATAATTTCCCGCCAAAAAATTTTAAGGAAATTAATTAAAAATTTTATTTTCTAGTGTGATAGACATACGACATGTAAAAATTATCACAAAGTTGATGACAGACTTTTTTTATCATAAATGAGTGACAGTGACATAGACGACTGATAGTTTTTCTATCATCCACCATTGTTTATGACTGTTTGTTCCCGTCATCTATTCCCATTTTTCTTGTAGTGGTAACTAATCTACACTTAAAGAGAAAACAAAGATCAGAGGTGCTAGCAATAATCCTCCGATACTCTAGTCAGATACTGAAATATGGAGAGAAATATCTTGTCGACTAGGAGATTTATTGCTAACAACACGAGAGAGAGGAAGAAGTGTAAAGCTTTTTAGAGTTAGAGAGTTCAAACCTTGATTTGTAGCAGAAGGCCATATTATAGGAGATTTAATATATGGGTGACTATATGCATGGAGCTTGCTTGACACCATGTTGCATGTAATGGAGTTTGTGTTGACACTTGAAGCCATGGAAGCATCTGGAGGATAAGAAATTCCTTCAAGAGACACCTAGAGAGGAACTTCTATAGAGCCTTGTGTCTCCCATATTTTATTAATCTTTATGGAACTTGGGAGGTAATCATTAAACTTCAGGGTCTTTGGTATGAGTTGATATGAATATGGAAATAGGAATCTAATTCCAACCCTTGTTTAGCAGCAAAATTACATATTTTAAATTCTACAATGTTACATGACCATGGGTTTTAGATTGTTGTCTGGAAGGGTAATCCCAAACCCATTCAACACTTGAGTTTAGAATGCCTAGGAATCCTAAACCCGCCTACATCCCTCAGTCTCCACCTTCATCGTTCCTCACTACTCCCAGATTTTCTTAATCAACACATCACCAATCGAACAAAATTTTCTCACAAAATTTCCTCACTGATTCATCAACACCACCATCTCTAACAAATAAACCAAAATCCTAACCCAAAAACCCATTAGAAATCAACACATAACCATAGGCAATAACCTAAAAAATCATAGGAAGGAAATAGGGAGAGCATGGATGGGATAATCGAGGACGACTGGTTGAAACGAACGTGAGGCAACAACAGTGGAGAAGGAAAGCAGAGGTGACGGTGATCATGGTGGAGAGGAAGACGAGAAAGAGGACAGAGGAATGAGGCAGCGACGTCTTCACCTTCGTCTCTATCTCTTCTCTCAAATTCTTCTCGCATGGTGACACCTCTGCCTCCTTATGGTAGTGGTGCACGACTAGGTGTGGCCAAAGCAACAGAGGGCAAAGCGGTGGGTTTGGGGAGCGATTGGGTTTGGAGAAAATAGAAGTAGAGGGAGAAGAAGAAGAAGAGAGGGATGGAAAAAAGGAAAACACTGTTTTACTGGAAATGTAGGAAAATGAGGAAAATAAATTATTTTTATCAGTTTAGTTAGTTTAATTTTTGTATATTTTGTTTGTTATTTTTCAGTGGCTTTGGAATTTGATTGTATCAACAATTGAAATATTAGAATTTTTGAATATTTTGTGAATTTTTGAATATATTTTGTGGATATTTGATGGGAAACCCGTAATAGAACAAAACAAACACCAAGAACAACCAACAACAAACTTAAATAATCACTCACTCAACACTCAATCAACAATCTCTCAATAATAAGCCAAACACCAACTAGGGAAAAACAATTCTTTATTCTTAATAATCAACTCATAACAAGCTTAAGATCGAATTCAAATAACAAAGACATTTAATTTATACTAGTCAAAACATATTGGAATTTGAGTTAAATTAGGAGAAGTTAGATCCCTAGGCATTGAGTCAAAATCCCTAGATATTAAAGTCTTAGTTCAATTAAACCCTAAAATAAACAAATGACAAAAATAACCTCAATAATCCTAAATTGAAATATTTCTGTCCTATATCAATTCTCCTCCTCTTGAAAAACTCGACTCTTGACAAGTTGATCAAGGCGAATGTTTTTGGTAAGCCATTGGAACTAAACTACAAAATTTGGAAAGTGAGGGACTAGACGAACTTTCCAAAAATTGAGGGAGCCAATTGATATGTCTATAGCAGCCTATAAGTCTGATTTTCCAACATGAACAATGTTTTTTGGTAATAAACAATAACTCTGGCACTAAACAGTGACTTCGATGGTGAACAATAGATGTTGTGTTTTAGATGCTCTAGGGTATCGTGTTAGGTTTTTTTTTTGTTTTAGGGTTTATGGAATTTTGGAAATTGATTTGTGGTTTTGTGGAAGCGATTTGTTGAATATCAGAGTTAGAACGAATGAGGCTTTGATACCAATTTGACAGTAAACCCGTAACAAAACAAAACAGACACTAAAAGCAACCAATAACAAACTCAAACAATCATTCGCTCAACACTAAATCAAAAATCTCTTAATAATAAGCCAAACACCAACTAGAGTAAAACAATTATTTATTCTCAGTAATCAATTCATAACAAGCTTAAGAATTCAAATAACTAAGACAATTTATACTAGTTGAAACATATTGAAATTTGAGTCAAATTAGGAGAAGTCAGAATTCCTAATTGAATAAAAAAATCCCTAGATATTAAGTCCTAATTCAATTAAACCCTGAAATAAATAAATGATAAAAATAACCTCAATAATCCTAAATTGAAATATTCTTATCCTACATCAATATTTTATTAGGTATTTTTCAATTATTTGAAATTTAATTGGATGAATAATTCAAATATTAGAATTTCTAAAATAAGTAGTTTTGGTATTTTTGAAAAATTTTAATTAAAAAAAATTAATTTTTTTCTTTGTACAACCAAGCACAGTAATCTGATTCCTATAAAAATTAAAAACAAGATTCCTATGATCAACCAAACACAATAATGTTTCTTTCCCAAATATCAAATTCCTCTGTTTCACTTTCTCAACAATGTGAACTCCATCACAAAGATTCCCGCCCCCTATACCAAACGCCCCTCAAGGATGTGCAACTCTTATTAAATATTTTTCTGATATTAATGACATTGACTTAGAAATTTGTGCCATGTAATATCTTTGAGGGTCAGATTAGTAGTCGTGTCATTGTCAACCAAGCAGGGTGTTCATTTATCTGATCGACCAAAAAGTCTCAATAATAGGAGCAATGATAAAGTCTTCGCCGGCCAGATTAATAATCAAGGATTCATTATTGTAGGAGTCATGTATCCACTCTCCACGTAGGATAAAAGACATATTTATTCCAATTAAAATACAAGAAAAATTATATCCCTTGAAGATGTGGCTTGGAAAATTAATCTCATTGGTTATCCCAATTTTTCATCCAACAACTAGCCCCTTAAGTTCTAATATAAAACATCAGGTTTTTATTGGAACTTGACCTTTGGAAAGGTAAATCGTAAATAACTTCCATATATATCTAGACTTCCTCCCTTTGTTATCAATCATGGGAATTTCTCATTTAATATTTTCCCAAAGTCCAAATCTCTATTAGGAAGGTGGAGAGTTGTGTGACTCTCCAATTAGCTGTCACTTTGCTCATAACATCTAAGGCTTTCCAATTCCAATTTTCTTTCTTCATATCGATTTAGGAAAGCCTCACAGCTCTTTCCAATATTTCTTGTGTGAAAGCCATTCTAAACTTGATTAAATTAATTCTTGAACGTGAGCACATTCAACCTACTTAGCCGTTTCCCTTTATTGAAGATCAAGGATCCATTAAATGAATTTCAAATTAAATGCATGAAATCTTTTGCACCAGTTTGGTGACTCCTTGGATGACACGGTTTGTGCTTAAAACCTAACCATGCTAATATTTATAAATATTTTAAATCGGTGAATCTTCAACCGCTTTCAATCCAATTGAGTTTGTCTCCATCAATCTGGCTTCGAATTATTTAATGAAAAATTTCGTGACCACTAAGCTTTCTTTATTCTAATCCCATGCATGCGCGCTCCAATTTCAATCTTTGGAAAATTCCATGAACACTAAGCTTTCTTTATTTGAATCTCATGCACGTGCACTCCAATTTCAATTCTTTCAATTAATATGTTGTTATAGTAGAAAATTAAAGAAAATTAAAGAAGCATTAATTACCTCTCAGATTTGTAATGAGAATCACTTTGGCTTAACGTGCCCTGATTCACTTTGCTTTCTAGGCATTTCAATCGATTTTAAACTCCCACCTTTTTTTTTTTCAGAAATTGTTGTAACAATCGCCAACCAAGCAGTGACGTTGAAGACACCATTTAGATATCCTTGATGCTACAATCGGCTCTTTCGAAACTTAATTCTCTGTGACATATCCTTCTGGATTTACTTTTCTTGGAGAACCGGGTCCTTTAACTTCCAAATTCACATATTGTGATGGTGATATTTTCCTTTCTAACCTTCGAAAGAGAGACCTTGTTGTCGATGCTTCAAACAATATTTTTTTTCTTTGTGATAAATTTCGGTTTGCATCTGACATTATTTGTGATGCTATTTTAGTTAAGTAGGAGAATTTTATTTATGACTTGTTAACCATTTTAATCCATGATCACCCCAACTAACTCAGAAAGTAATTCTCCAAGTTTTAAATCTTTCATGCATATGAATGTGGTTGATCGTGAGATTGAAGTTAGCACTCAAGAATTTGTAGGAAACCAACAATGTAGATTCCCTAACTAATACTAGATTGTTGAGTAAGGAAACTTTAACAATGTGTAATGCCAAAATAAGAGCTTCTAAAATTTCTTATATAGTTAAAACTGATAGAATTAAACATGTAGCACCCAAGAAGAGACCCTTAAGGGGGGTCGATGAGGTAGACTCCCTTCCCATAAGAAAGTCAGGTGCAAGTAGACTTAAGAGGACCCAGGCCTTTCGTGACCCCCATATGGGTTGGTCCATCAATAGAACCCCTACTACTTTAGAAGAGATTAGAACACGATACCATACTAGAAGACATTTTCCTTAGCCTGCCCAGGAAAAAGGAAAGACCTAGTCATCCACTAGTTTCATGTAACTCTCTATTCCAACTATTTCTCATATGGTCTCAGACTCCCTATCCAAACATTTTTTAAGTGTATGCTCCATCTTTTAAGTATGAACCTTGCTCAAGTAGGCCCTAATGCCTAGCATGCTTTTAGTGGTTGTTATGTTTTGTGGAAAAATGAATAAATTTCTAGAAATTACCATGGATGAGTTTTTTTACTTGCATTTAATGAAACCTTGTCTAAAAACAAAAGGTTAGTTTTTTGTAGGTATATGGAACCATGTATGAACAGCTTTATTAGATATCCCATATCCAATAGGAATTGAAAGGAGCCATGGTTCTTTGTGAACGACAATTATAACCAAACTCTGGTTGAAAGCAAGGAGACATATGACATGGAGAGAAATTTCAAACTCTCAAGTTAGGCATAAACATTTCATTAGGGACATTTCATCATTCTATTTTTATAGACTCTCCCAATTCATAGTTTGGATCCTGATGATGAAGCTAAGCAGGTTGAAGAGTATCTACCAGTCCATAATCTGGATCCTAGAGATGAACAACTCAATCTACAGAAAAAGCTATATATATTGCCATGAACAACCCAGAAGAAGAAGAAGGGAATGTTACTATTAAGGATCCCTATAGTGACAAGAGTCAAGAATAGTGAAGGGAAAAAAGTCACGATAATAAGAGGTGGTGGTTTAAGAGCAATTAAGGTTTATGAACCAATAAAGTGCTCAAATACAAACTCAATCTGCAGAAGTGAAAGATACTATTCATGTTAATGTTGATGAGATCTTGGCAAATAATCAAGGAGCACTTGGTCAATCGCATAGTGGACTAGCTAGTAGGTAGAGCAAGTGCAAATAAGTACCATAGTCACAGAAAGAAAGGAGCACATAATTCTGGTCAACGCAGTGACAAAATGTTAGAAAATAAAGCCCATCCTGATCATAGTCGTTCTGGAGAAAGAATTTAAAAAAGGTATGACAATTGAGGACTTTCAATGGTTGATTATCATGGTCGACTAGGAGAAACACCAAGTATTGCTAAGGTGAATAAAACAATAGAGAGATCAAAGTGAGGGAGGTATATCAGGTCGACCGAGAAAAAGACTGCCTTTATCAATACAATAGTTGGAGAACCTAATATCGAGGGACATTTAAGTCGTGCTTTCAAAGCCCACGCAAGAGAGGTTAGGGGTGTGCAGAAGCTCTAGAGGTTGGTACATCAATAAAGGCTATGAAACAGCCCCGCCTTTCCCATACTTCATTACTCTTCACCAAAGAAGATGCCAAAGATGTAGTTTTTCCACATGATGATGCCTTGGTTGTAACAAGGACAATTGCAAATCAAAGTGTAAAGCAAGTGTTAGTGGATACCAAGAGTTATGTGGACATACTTTTCCTAGATTCCTTCACTCGCATAGAATTACCCAAAGATTGGCTCCAACCAAAGGAAACCTCCTTAAAAGGTGTTTTTGGAGATTGTGTAACCCTTATTGGTTCAATCCACTTACCAGTAATAACATGATGGTCTCTAGAAAAAAAACCACCCTTGTGAATTTTTTGATGATGGATTTTCCTAGTGCTTATTATTTTATTCTTTATCGACCAACTCTGATTGATTTTAAAGTAGCGATTTTTGTTCATCACTTGATGCTGAAATTTCCTACTGAGGAAGGTTTTAGAGTTGTGTGAGGTAACCAATCTGGCAAGGACCTGTTATGCTATTTCTATAAACGAATAAGTTAAGGAGACTCTCTGGATCCATAATCTGAATCCAAGGGATGATGGTGTTCAACCAATTGAAGAAGCTATTCCAATTTTAATTTAGACTAGTAGATGATAACTTGCACCTACTGAATCTTCAACTAAAGAGTTGGTGTTTATATTCGTTAACAAGAACTACCCAAAAAAGACAACCGAGGTTGTTTACTTGCTATGAATTCAATGAGTCTCGTTACATTGTCAAAAATTAAGATGAAATATGTTCATGTAATTTTGAATATATAAGAGTGTATTATCAACAATCTTTGTTTTACACTTCATCAAGTACATCAATCAAATTGCAATTCTTGAAACATATGTGCCTTTATTTTGACTATTGTAGTAGTATCTCTTTCAAAAGTTGATGACTCTCCTATTGGTGTGTTTGTATCTCCATGAAAATCTCCAATGCCTAGCACAATATAAGAGGTCAACCAGGACCTTGTTCTATTTTCTCTATTTAAAGTGCTAGAGCAATCATGGGTATGTGATGCCTAAGGTGGATCTACCTTAAACTTAAAAGGCAGATTGAGGCCTGAGGTACTAGTTTTCCAAATTCACTAGGAAAAGCGATCTAACACCTAAGGTACTATTACCTGAATTCACCAAGAAAGATTCTTAGCACAATGTGATAGGTATACTAGGACCTTGGTTTATTTTCTTTATTTGCAATGCTGAAGGAGCCATAGGGCATGTGATACCTTTTAACCGCCTTATATTTTCGCCGTTGTAAGATTAGTCTAATGTAAATTTAAGTTTTATTTGAATGATTCATCATATGAGGTTTTCCATGTAATGTATTTGATTGACTAGGACCATTGTATATGTTCACAACCTAAAATGCTAGGATGATAGATGACCATCTTATGCCTCTAGTGCAACTACTTTGTATTTGAATAGAATTTGTATTTGAATAGAATGCTAGGAAAGATACTTACATTGATGTAATTGGTTAGACTAGACTTCTATTTATTGTTGCCATTTGAGATGCTAGCTTGACTAAGTTAAAGTTGTCTTATAGTCAAATAAATCATCATGATCAATGCTTGGTGCAATATTAAACACTGGTTGACAGAATGCTTTATTTGTGATCACCATTTGAAATGGCAGCATGATTGAAAGGCACACAATATCTAAGGTATGCCAATCTAATCATATCCTTTTGTTGACCAAGCTTTTATTTGAGAATAGATAAAGATTTCATGTGAAAATGAGGATGTAAGAACAATAAGAGTAACCCAAACAAAATTCAAATAAATGATGAAGACTACATTGTGTGAGTTCAATTCTCTAAACACAACAATGTAGAAATCGTATTCTCTAAAATAAATGAAAAAAAGAAGATAAGTCATTACAATGATAAAAGATCAAATCTCCTTATCAACAAAAAATCTACCACAAGTATTATTAGTGCCACAAGCTCAATAAGTACCACTAATTTTCTATATGCCATTAACTCAATTGGTATCATACTTCATTGATAGCACCAACCTCATCACTGCCATACATTTCATTGGATATTTTTGAGCACTATAGCCTTCATTACTTACATTGGTCTCTTCATCAACCTTTTTAAGTGGGAAAAACAATCACAAAAGACATACTCAAATGAGGAAGGACGAAAGAAATACAAATCTTTATCATCAATTCATGGGAAGGAAGAAATGTCAAACCTTCCATACATTCAATGTAAAGGTTAGATTTTATGAAAGCTTTACATATGAAGACTTCACTTAAATCCTAGTTGATCAGAGGGATTTCAAGAATAGTATCTGTATGCTACTGTTCATGCCTTGCAACCAATCACACCTTTTCCTCCAAAAGTCACTCTTAGACAATTAATGGCATAATATGAATAAGAACAATTAAGCTTTGTGTTGTAATTAGAAGGTCCAACTCAGATTTGGTTGATGAGCCATAAGGTGAAGCTAAATCACCTACACTCTAGTAGATCAGAGATGTCGACCAAATGGTTTTCTCCTCTTCGCCAATTATATTGGTATTTTTTTGTCATACAACTTTTCTTTTTATGGCTATAACTTGGAAGGATTTATCTTGTACGATCTTCTCTTTTACAACTTTAGTTGTTGCTTATTTTCCTAGCATTCTAGAGCAACAAATTCACAAATTTTCTTGCAACCTTGCTTTCCTTGCTAAAGAGAAGTTAACACAAGAAAGGCATAATAGGCACCATCAAGCAAATAATGAGAATTATTGGTATTTGAGTCAACCTTGAAGAAAAGAAATAACACAATCAATAGTGTGTGGTGCTAATGCATATGGAATGTTGCTTAAAGTTTGGATTCTTCAAAGAGTCAAGTCCCAAGCCAAATGCTAATGTTTTAGCTTGGAACTTGGGGGGCTGGTTATTGGATGAAAAAATAAGACAACCGATAAGATTAATATTTGAAGCCACATCATTAAGTGGTAGTGATTTTCTTTATTTCAAAAGAATTTATGTATTTTCTATCCTAAGTGACTTGATTTCTAGAATAATAAATTCTTCATCCTTAATTTGATTGATGAAGACTTTACTCTTACTCCCAACATCAAGATCTCTTGGTTGACCAGATAATTCTATAAGAAACGCCTAACTTGGTCGATAAATGGCACATACATCAATTTCATTATAAGAGGTGTTGCATGACGAAAATTAATAAAATAATAAAGGCTAAAGCTTCTCTCCAGGTGTTCTCCAAGTAAGATGCATCTTGTCCAAGTGTCTCACCAACTCCCTTACAAGCTTCCGAGTGTCTCCTAAATGAACCTTTTTATTCTCTAAGTGTCTCCGTGGGTTCTAGCTAGGTGTCATCACCAGTTCTTTTGCATATAACAAGGTGCTACTCTTACACCATGCATGACAATACCTGTATAAGAATAAAATCTCCTATAAATAACCTTATTTGCTTCAAATGAAGGTTTGGAAACACTTTCTAACCCCAAAAGCTCACTCACTCTCTCTCTCTCTCGCGCGCTTCTCCCCCTAGTTGACAATATATTTCACTCTATATTTAATCTCTGATTTGAGCGTCAGAGGATTATCACCAACAACATCGTCAGTGCCTTTGACTCATTATTTTCTCTTTGTATGCAGCTTAGTTACATGGTTAGAGCCTCAATTAACCATAATAAAATAGTCATCTTGACAAACACGTGACCTGAAGCTTTCAATTTTCACCATCCTTCTCCATTTTCGCCCATTACCTCCTGGTTGAGTCACATTTTCTACAACAAATATAAATTTTACTGGTAAGTTGGAAGTTGACAAATTTTCAGCATCAACAGTTATGTTGTGTTACTTCTGTGTAATTGTTGGAGTGCTTTAAGTATTGAAATGTTCTTTTTTATATTAGTTTGAGACGATAGCTGTAGAGGTTTTGGCAGGTTTAAAGATGAAGGTTAATGGGTTTATATATATATATATATATATATATATATATATATATACATATGTATGTTTTTGAGAAAATGGAGGAAAGATGAAATGACGATGAATTGATGGCTAGGCTCAATACATCTTAAAACTGATAAAGATATCTGGGATCACTATAGCTGCTTCCAAGGTTAAGGCAACCTCTGTACATTTGTCGTACAAGCATTGTGAGAGTACCATTGATGTTGCTTAACCAAGAGATTTATTGTTACGTTTGTATGTGGTAGATATACATAATGCTTACTTATAGTTACTCACGTGATGTCATTGGCTATTATATTATTGTAAATATAAGTCAGTAAATATCTCATCTTAATATGAAAAATGTAGATTTCGGTATAAACAAAATGACTCGTTGTAGTTTTATAAAATTTTTGTTTGTGATGGGATTAAAAGGCTTCATGTGTGCTTCTGCAATGATGTTTATATGAAGGAAATTTTCTAGGGTTGATGTTTTGATGTTGAAGGACATATTTCTTCTTGCTTCTCTATTGAAGTGTTTATGCTGGAGTTCTGGCTTTGGCCTTTTTCAAGCTAGTGGGTGGCGCAATTGTAGGTTTTTAAGAAAGTAGAACTTTGATTTGAATTGATTGAGAATTTTAGCAGCCCTTAATGTTATAAACTCATTTGGTGTTTTTGTGTGTATATCATATCATTCCCAGAGGTATTAACGCTTGGTTGCTGTTGATGATTTTCGATTCAATTCAAACTAATCAATTTTAATTATTCTAATAAATTGAAAAGTCAATGTGATTAATTTTGTTTGAAGATATTTTAAATTTGAGTCAAAACTTTCATTTCACTAAAAGGGTAATTTATTGATCCCCAGGAATTTTCGCTAAATATAATTAGATTTTGCCCCTCGTTAAATTTTCGTTAAATATAAGGGATTTGGTAATTACTATAATTTTTAGTGTTTTTGGATACTGGTTATTTTTTATAAAAATTTTATTTTGGCCATGACTTTAGGTGAATGACATATCCTCATTGGGAAATTGGACATAAAAATTGCTACTTCTACCCGATTTCTTATAATTTGCTATAATTTATTCACATAATCAAATTATATATTTAGGTGATGTTGTTCGTATATTTTGAGTTTTTATTTTAAAAATTTGATAAAAATATGTAAAATATTTTATTTTTAAATTTTAAAAATGATATGTATTCGATATTGATTTAAATATATTAATAAACAAGTCTTTAAGCCTTAATTTCTTATGGCAATTTACTAGAGGTTTTTTTTGAATTATTATGATTTCAAAATTTATACTTTAATTGGAATACTGAACTATACAAACATATCTCAACTACAACTTTTAAAATTTAGAGATCCTGGAAAAAAAAAAAGCGGAATCTAGAGCCTAATTAAAATTTGTTTTTTTCCGAAAAAATTAGAGCTCAGAATACCAGTAGACTGATAGGTGCACAGACTCAACGGAAGTTGTTCTATCGAATAGAGTTGACCGACTTTTTTTTTTTTTCGGGGGAAAGAAAGGAAATTGAATCATCCCATCTAATATCAAACTCCATCAAATGATGAAGGATAGACCTTTGAGTCGTTTTAGGGTACAGTTGGCTGTATCAGTACAGCCTTGGATGCAGCCGGTTTTTATAAAAGAATTTGTAAATTAAGCTAAAAGAAAAATATTTGTATGAAAGAGGGTGCTTACGTTTTATTGGTAATGAAGAACTCTCTAAAAAAATAACACCAAATTTATTTGTTTATTTATTTGTAGTGTTTTTATCTTGGCAATAACTTTCTCGGGCAATCTACTATATATTTGTAATTTTTTGCAACTTTTCTAGAGTCTTTGAATAGTTGATCCATTGCTGATGGAATTGATCGAGGGAGTTGGCATTTGCATTTATCAATTGCCGTCTTTGTTAGTTTGTAAACCGTCGTGATCTAGAATGGGTTAAATCATAATTTAATTTTAATATGTAATCCAGCTATCTATGCTCAGCGTTCCGGCACGGTTATCTTCTCGATTAATTGCGCTAGGAGTACATAAACACAAACTCTCCATTCTCCGAAGAGAGATTGCTATCTGCATAATCAACATCAATACCAACATTTGCGAGCCACAAATCTCCCATGAGAAGCATCCAACTATAGAACACTAGTCAAGGTCAACGTCAGCGTCAATGGTTATAAAATGACTTTAAACACATTTTTGTTTTCTTTTTTCACATAATGCTAGAGTTAGATTGTATTTACAATGATGGCATCACCTTTTATCAAACATGTAATACGCAGTCTACGTACACCAAAGAAACCCGAAAAAGCTCTCGACTGAAGACCAAAATGTTCGAGATTAGATTACGTTAAACTTCCGTGCACCACCGTAGCAAAAGCCCTTTCCTTCCTAGAATCCAACAGCAACAAGCTATCCCCCATCCGCCGATGTCGTATCAAGCCAAATTCAGATACCCCTGGTCAGGTTCTTCAGGCCGATCCCTCCAGCTGGAACGGCAAATCACACAGCTAGCTGACCTACCCCCTCGGCTCCTCTTCCACCGCGTCCAGCATTCTTCATGAATCACATTCCTACACGTGCGACAACCCACCATTCTCTCTCCCTTCACCATCTCCTCCAGGCACACAGGGCACGTACTTCCATCTTTTAACTCGACGACAGGCTCCGATTCCGGAGCATTCTCCTTCCTTGCTCCAAAGAAGAGTTGGCGAAACCTCTCCCGGAGGCTAGCCCTCGCCAACGCTTCCGGCACTGTGGGCGCGGCAAGCAGGCGGCGGACCTTCCCGGGACTGAGAGTAGTACTCCGGAGACACGTGTCTTCAAGAGAGACGCCCAGCACTCGGATAAACACAAACAATATGTGCTTGCATGGTGTGACTTGGTCAGGGCAAGTGCACGAAGGGCTCGAACATAAATTCACGGTGTACGCATTTCCAGTGTTGCCCAACACATAAAAGAGAGAATCAGATCGGTGAAGGAGGCCGAGTTCTTGGCTGAGAGCTCGCTCTATCCGGTCGGCGACAGACTGGGAGAGTCCGAAGCGAGACCGCCGCCGCCGCCGCCGGCGGTACTCGGATGGGTTTGAACTGGATGCCATGAAATCCATAATATTGAGAAAATTTGGGTAGAAATCGAAAGTCAGTGAGTTATGAACTTTAAGGGAGCAGTTGATCGGATAATTTATTACTCTTCTTCATCTCCTTCTCCTTTGTTTTTAACGGAGTAGGGCTTTGATTTGATTGAGTTGATTGAAAATTTTGGTAGAGAATTCCAGAAAATGTTCCCTTTTTGGTGATAATTTAATTTAATTAGAAAAATCCCTTATAAGGGTGTTTGAAAATAAAACCAAACGGGTAGAGTGTTACAAAATCTCTTCCTTCAAAAAAAAAAAAATTATATCATACCTTATAATTGTTAAATAAAATACTATAATATATTTTTGCATAACAACAAGATAACAGTTAATATGTTATTTTCGGATAGTTAATTAAATTGATTAAAATTTATATAATTTTTTATTATTTTTTAAATAATTTTAAAACTTTATTTATAGCTTTTTTTTTAAGATTTTGATCCTTTTAGTTTTTATTTTGATATTATTTAATATTATGATTATTAAATTTTATATTAAATAAAAAATCAAACAATTATATATCTTTAACAATATCAATAATTAAGCAACTATATATTTCATAACAATATAAATAATCAAGTAACTAAATATTTATAACAACATAAAAAATCAAGTAACTAAATATTCTATAACAACACATACACTCAAACAATTAAATATCCATAACAAAACAAATAATAAGTAAGTAGATATCTAAATTCATCTACCAAGTTTCAACCTTCAAATCCAACTTTTAAGTTTACTAAGTTTCAACTTCCAATCTAATACAAACTTAAAAAGATAAAAAAAAGAGAAAAGAAATTATGATTCACTTAGAAAGATAATAAATATATTAAAATTTAAAAATAACGACAAAAAAAGTTAGAAATAAATATTATAATAAAATTATTGAAATTATTTGAAACTTTCTATTATTAAGGATTCAGGGTTACCAACATTTTCATTATATAGTGATAGATATATGATACTCGTATATATATATTATATATAATCAATTATATTATTAAACGTGACATAATTTTTAATTTTTAAAAATAAATATTATAATAAAATTATTGAAATTATTTGAAACTTTCCATTATTAAGGATTCAGGGTTACCAACATTTTCATTATATAGTGATAGATATATGATACTCGTATATATATATTATATATAATCAATTATATTATTAAACGTGACATAATTTTTAATTTTTAAAAAAAGGTATGGTATGGTATTATCCGATTTTTTCAAAAATATCCATTACTATACCATACTATAGAGAATTTTCAAAATTTTTATCACATCTTACCACATTCTTTTTTTATCACTTAGTGGATAGGCATCATGTACACCCTAGATTTACAGAATAAATAAATTATACTAAAATGAAACTACCTGAAATATATAGAAAAAAAGTTTATGATTTTATTTCTTCATCTTCCCCGTTTTTAGGATTTAGGAGAGCTTTCAATTTCCACGTAAGTCAAGTCACGTGGCTGTGCCACGCCATCCACGTTTTTCCCGCCAAAACTTCCCGCCAGAAACAAGAGTCTTAGCCCTTACTCCCTCCATTTCGCGCACACAAAGCAGGCCTTGCTCTTCCTTAGACTGAAAACTGAGACGAGGAAAGAAAGAAAGACCGAAAGACATTACCATGTCGGGATGGGATGAGGGCGCGGTGTTTTACAGCGATCAGGCGCAGTTCCCGGACGATGCTTCCGGTGCCACGACGGAGGCCACGCGCCGTCGCCACTCCGTCCAAATCAAGTTCAAGGAGTTCATCAGAAACTTCGAGAAGGAAAAGAACGTCTTTCCCTACAGAGAGAGCTTGATCCAGAACCCTAGGTTCCTATTGGTCCACCTAGAAGACCTCCTTTCCTTCGATGCCGACCTCCCCTCCCTCCTCCGCTCCTCTCCCGCCGACTACCTCCCTTTGGTGCTTTACTTTTACATTTATTCCCTTTTCAATCGTAGCATCCGTGTGTATGAGTTTTCGCTTCTTATTTATGGAACTGGAATTTAGGGTTTCTTGTGTTAGAATTCGATTAACGGTTAATGGATATGGAACCATCATTTTGGCTAGATTAGTTATTTTGCGATATTAATACTATCCTTTTGGCTTTTAATTGGCGCCGCAATGTTACCGCTGGGCAGTTCCGTGTACTCCCTTGTTACTATTGGAGTTTCTATGCTACGATAAATAGTGAAGCATGAAATTAGGAAATGTTATGTTGTGTTACTTCTGTGTAATTGTTGTAGTGTTTTAAGTAATTGAAATGTTTTTTTTTTTTAATACTAGTTTGAGACGGCAGCTGCGGAGGTTTTGGCCAGTTTGAAGATGAAGGTGGATATGGAGGAGCCAAAGACAGAGGAGGTGCAGATTTTGCTCACTTCCAAGGAGGATTCTATGTCAATGCGGTCGCTTGGGGTTAGTGGGTTTATATATATATATATATATATATATATATATATATATATATTTTAATGTTTGGTTTTTGAGAAAATGAAGGAAGGATGAACTGATGTTTTTGGAAACTTATTTCTTAAATTGATGGCCAGGCTCAATACATCTCAAAACTGGTAAAGATATCTGGGATCACAATAGCTGCTTCCAGGGTTAAGGCAAAGGCAACTTATGTACATCTGTCATGCAAGAATTGTAAAAGTACCATCGATGTTGCTTGTCGTCCAGGCCTCGGTGGGGCAATTGTCCCTCGGTCATGTAACCATATCCCTCAGGTTAATATCATAAACTCTCGTTATAGTTTAGTTTTTCTTTTCAGGAGTTTAAGAGGAATAATGGGATTTTTCTTTTAGCCCGGAGAAGAACCTTGCCCTGTTGATCCTTGGATTGTAGTTCCTGATAAGAGCCAGTATGTTGATCAACAAACTTTGAAACTGCAAGAGAATCCCGAGGTAATGCTCTTTATTTGAGGGGTGGGACGATTGAAAATTGAGTTTTTTAAATTTTGTGTTTGATGCCTGTTTCTTTTGGTGTCTAAGGATGTCCCAACGGGGGAGCTTCCTAGAAACATGCTTCTCTCCGTTGATCGACATCTTGTTCAAACAATTGTACCTGGAACAAGGTTGACCATCGTGGGGATTTATAGTATTTTTCAAGCCGCCAATTCATCTGCCTCGTAAGAATTGTTACACCTTGAGAGATGAGTTTTTTATCCCTTCTAATTGTGTTACTAATTTTTTCCTTTTGGTTTGATTCTATTCAGTCATAAAGGAGCTGTTGCAGTTAGACAACCTTATATCAGGGTTGTAGGATTAGAAGAAGCAAATGAGGCCAGCTCTCATGGTCCATCTGCCTTCACACCAGAAGAGGTGAGTATGGAATTATGTATAGCGTTTGAGTTAAAAAAAATACCATCTTCTTTGCGTTGCGACATGTTGACACTGTATAATGTTGAATTCTTTTACTATTTAGAGAATTTATTTTGGTAAATCGATTATTTATCAATCTTCTTTTTGCTTAACAAGAAAAGAAACTCTAAGCTAGTTTGGGAGTGGATTTTCTAAACTTTTTACTGGGACAAGAATGTTATGTGGTGTGAGTTTGTGATTTATGACCTGAAACTTTAATCTTTGGTCTATGTCTCTCTTCACTATTTTCTCAAATTCAGAGCTTTCCCTTATTTTTTCTATAAATTTCATTGAATGGGCCCTTTGTTGCTTGTATATTCATATTAATGATGACATTCCTTGCAGATTGAAGAATTCAAAAAGTTTGCTTCACAACCTGATGCTTACAAAGCCATATGTTCTAAGATTGCTCCCTCTATATTTGGTCATGATGATGTGAAGAAAGCTGTGGCTTGCCTTCTCTTTGGAGGATCAAGAAAGGTATGTCTTGAACTTTAATAGCTTGAAATTGATGTAGCCTACTGATATCATAATGAATTTTTGGTTTTTACAGAATTTGCCAGATGGAGTGAAGTTAAGAGGTGATATCAATGTGTTGCTTTTGGGGGACCCATCTACTGCTAAATCACAAGTTAGTACTTTATATCTTTATTTTTTTGACTGGAGAGGATCTTCCCTTCTATTGCCCTGTAAGAGTGCTTATTTTATAGGTTTTTATTTTATTTTAGTTCCTCAAGTTTGTAGAGAAGACAGCTCCTATAGCTGTATATACATCTGGGAAAGGTTCATCAGCTGCTGGTCTGACGGCTTCAGTGATCAGAGATAATAGTTCTGTGAGTTTTTTTATCTTTTTTGGTTTCAATACATTAATTTTGCCCTTGCCTTCAATTTCTTTTTTTAAATGGATTGATTAATTTCTTTTTACCTCAAATTAAATTTTCCATGAATTACGTCAATTTTTTCAATGTCAAATTCAGCGCGAATTTTATCTCGAAGGAGGAGCAATGGTTTTGGCAGATGGAGGTGTTGTCTGCATTGATGAGTTTGACAAAATGAGATCAGAGGATAGGTAACAGAAAGTTGAATTAAAATTTGGAAGCTACACTTCTCCATCGTCTAATTATGGTCCTTTAAGAGTTTATCTATTTTGTGGTGTAGGGTTGCTATTCATGAAGCCATGGAGCAGCAGACAATATCCATTGCAAAAGCAGGCATAACAACTGTTCTCAATTCAAGAACTTCAGTTCTTGCAGCTGCTAACCCTCCCTCAGGACGTTATGATGATCTAAAGGTCTATATATTGTTGCTTTTAATTGGGTTCAGTTTCTTATTTTCATAATTCAATTTCTGGCTAAGCAACTAACTATTTGTTTTTTCACCTTCCAGACTGCTCAGGATAATATTGATTTGCAGACAACAATTCTATCAAGATTTGATTTAATTTTCATCGTGAAAGATATCCGGATGTACAGTCAGGACAAGGTAATAATACAGTATAACCCAATGATTCAATTTTTTTTCCATTGCATTTGAAGACAAATATTCTGTACTGGATTTTTGAAATAATGGAATTTGTGGCAAAACATAATAATCGATGATCATAATTGCTTCGGTTTTGGTTAATAAAAAATAAATTGTTTGTACGTTTGATCAAATGATAGCTTTTTTGCCATATGAATAAGATGAAAAGAAACACACGTCATTATTGCGAATGTCATATGCCTCTTAATCCATTAGCTGAAATTAAACTTCGTTTTTTTGCAGCTTATTGCTAGTCATATTATAAAAGTTCATGCATCTGCAGATGCCATCTCTGCTGACAGCAAAGTCTCTAAAGGAGAGAACTGGCTTAAGAGGTATATATTTCTAGGCAACTGTGCCGTAAATTCTCAACAATGCTGCTTTGACTTATATTTATGGAATGCTAAACCACTTGAGTTACAATGTTGACAGGTATATACAATATTGTAGAGTTGAATGCCACCCCCGTCTGTCTGAATCTGCATCAGCAAAGCTTCAGGATCAATATGTCCAGATAAGAAAGGTATTATAGGTTATGTCAAATGCCTATTTATTAATTTGAGCTGAAATTTTTACTGAGATAGAGATGGTGTACATATATGTTGATGCCAAAGGTTGTTAGGAATTGTCTTAAAATCATGAAATGTAAGCAGCATCAAACTGTGGAAATGGTCTGCTTTTATAAGGAAAACAAAGTTGATTTTAATTATAGATTTTTATTCCAACTCTTATTTTGTTGATTTAATAAATCAAAGTACAAAATAACTCCCAACCTTATTTGTCTGTATTTTTAAATAACATTTACGTCTGTTACCTTCTTTTACACCTATGTGCTGAGAGTCTTGGGAATTACAGTCAATAATTCCAATTGTGAATTCTTCTATGCAAACTTAACTTTTGATCAGTGGTTTGATTATTGAAATTGACTTCATTAGATAGTCGGAATTGGATAAATATAATGTTAAAAATTAAGTGTAAGACTATGATGGCTTCTAATCTGCTGACTAATAGTAGATATTATCATGGTTGTTCTTGTAGGACATGAGGCGGCAGGCAAATGAAACTGGAGAAGCTGCTGTAATACCCATTACTGTGAGGCAGCTGGAAGCTATTGTAAGGTTAAGTGAGGCGCTTGCAAAAATGAAACTGTAAGTGCTGGTTTAAACTTGAGATTATGTATGATTTTCTTCACCATAGAGCAATGCTGAGTTGTGATGTGATTGTAATTGCCTTTACTTTGAGTTGATACTAAAGTGGTAGCTCAACATTTAGGATGTTGTGAACTTGATGTAATCTGATTACCAATTCTGCAAATTATATGCTATTAGACCTCCCTGACAAGCAACAGCTACGCATCACTCAGTGTTAATTGTCTGTCATGTATATTTCCTTAAGTTTCTGTCTTTTCCCTTTATGGATTAGTGTCTCTATAAACTGGTTTGCCATTCTCTCATTGACCCTGATATTAGGTCCCATGTTGCAACCGAGAATGAAGTTAACGAAGCAGTAAGGCTTTTTACGGTTTCCACGATGGATGCAGCACGGTCTGGAATAAATCAACAAGTGAATCTTACTGCAGAGATGGCTAATGAAATAAAGGTTGGTTGGATTTGTTATGACGAAGTTCCTCTTTAATCATTTTAAGGAAATCCATGATTTTCTATTAATCATTGTTTTCTCTTAAACAGCAAGCGGAAACCCAGATAAAGAGAAGATTAGGCATTGGAAACCAAATATCAGAGAGAAGGTTGATTGATGATCTCACTAGAATGGGGTTGAATGAATCAATAGTAAGTATTTGTATTAATTGTCATATCATTTACCCATTTTCATATAATGATATTCGATACTACTAAACCTGCTATAATGTTATAATAATATAGTCAGATTGTAAGTTTGGAATATAAAAAAATATTATGAAGACGGTAATTGTTTAGGGAAGACTAGAATGATTCTTTGCATTTTGGAAAATGTTAATGATGTGTGGTGTCTGTCTAGATCCCACTCATTTTATAAAAGAAAGGCTCTTCTGAGTTATAGTAGTGTTTTAACTGAGATTGTAAATTACATTTGCAGGTAAGAAGAGCCCTTATTATTATGCACCAGAGAGATGAAGTTGAATACAAACGAGAAAGACGTGTTATTTTCCGGAAAGTGTAGTCCTCTGTAGAATGAATCCCTCTAGATAGATACTAGTAATTTGTAAGCAGATCGTTGTCACGTGTCCAGCCATTAGCCAGTTATTTCTCTGTGAATTCCTTTCCTATGGCTATGGAATATTTAAAGCCTAGAAGCCCCAACCCAACCCAATCTAACTCAATTTACATTGTGATGTATGCTATGCTCTAGTAAGCGATGGTGGGCGTTGAGCTGAAAGCTGAAGATTGTATTTCAATGCTATGTACTTTCTTTTTTTTTAATATCTGTTTTACTAATTTTATCCCGGAATTAGTTTCAACTTATAAAAAAAGAAAAAGTAGGTTTGCAATTTAATTTCCCTAATATTTAGTTGTCTACGGCGAGCTGCAGCAATGTTTTTCCTGTTTATAATGGACCGAAGCTAATTTGGGCATGTATTAGAAGCTCGATGCCTTGGAGTCGTTTATTTTAACAAAGAAGCTTGGTGATTTAGTATCGGACGAAATTTTCTACTGCATTATGTTATTCAACATAATTTTCAACTTTAAAAACGCAGAAAAGCATAATTTTGTTATAACTTTTTTTGGACTTCAATTTGCTAATTGTATAATTCAGACCTTGAATTTTGTTCGGCCTTTATACAATAGATCGGGAATTATTATTTTAAGCTAACAATAATGACTAGCAAAATTTTTGGATAAATAAAAATAGTTAAAATTTTGTTTTATGCAAAGGATTAGATTGGACCCGTTATTCTGCAATAGGAATACAAGGTATAACAGTGACAGTAGAGAGACAGATGGCAGAAGGAGCGATGCCGCTAGGCCCAGGCGGCGAAACTATTCGGGGCGATTGGAGGACACCGGTGGTCGGCTGCCACTGCGGTGGTCTACGCAGTAGAAGAAACGTATCACAGGTTGCTGTGTCTTCTCTATCCCCACGTCCTCTCAGGTCGACTTTCCTATACTCCTTCAATTCAATTGCTTACCTTGCTGCTGCATCTGACCTCTTTATAATTATAATAGTAAGAATTAATAATGGGTTTTTATTGTTAGAATAACTGATTTGAATGCAGATACGCAGTGCTTGGTGCTGGTTTCGCTGGTGTCTCTGTCGTTTGGCACTTGTTGAAAGTACTCTCTCCCTGTCTCCTCCTCTTTCTACACCAAATTCTACTATGAATCTTGTGCTTCATACCTTTATATTTATATATATACACTTTTATGGGTAATTAAAACATGCAGCACAGTCCGAAGGAGTTGCATCTGTGCATTGACTTATTTGATGAGGTTGGGATTGGCGGCGGTGCTTCTGGAGTATCAGGAGGCCTTCTTCACCCATATTCCCCTAAAGGTTCCCCCACCCCACCCCCCAAGCCTTTGTTTTTATGCTTTGCTGTCATCCCTTGATACTTTTTTGTGAGCAAAAGAATGAATTTCTCTTTTTGCGAAATTGGGTTTTTTATTTTTAAATTTTTAACAATTTTGGCAGGGAGGCTTCAGTGGCGGGGTGCGGACTGTTGGAAAGAATGTTTGAAGCTTTTAAATATTGCTGAAGCAGCCATTAGTTTACAAGACTCAAACTCTAAAATTGGGGAATCTGCTCAAATATTGACTGAGTTTATTGTGCGGAGAAGGTTTGGTTCTTTTCCACTCATATTACTCTTACGTTTCATACACTGCCAACTTCAAGAATTGGTTTAGATTCTCATTTCTGGGGTGCAAGCTTTTCTCAGTCAATTATCTCTTACACATTTCCATGCTTACATTTTAATTCAGAGGCATCTTGAGACCGGCAATGAATATGAAGGCTCTGAATGCTTTCAATGATGTAATTTCTTTTAACCTCCTAAGTAGAACCCAACCGCATGGCTTGATAATTAATTCATGATTAGCTGGTAATATTGATGTTTCTGGCTTTATGTTATTAGAATGCTCAGAACTGCCTCTCCAGTTGCAGAATAGAGTCTATTGGTAGGGAGGCTGCCCAAAGTCTTGTTCCCAATCTATTTTTACCTTTGAACACTGCCTTTTATATGCCTGATGCTGTGAATGTCCATCCTCAGCGCTATCTTCAGGTATGGGGAGTGAAAATAATCTGATATCAATTACTGCCACTTTTCTTGAATTTCTTTTGTGGTTATTTGCTAGGGACTCTTCTTAGCATGTCAAAATTTAGTGAAGGAGTTGTCTGCTTCTGGTTTTGGAGGGAAAGAGTTGACTCTCCACCAAAAATCTGTTAGTAAACTCTGTGAACTAGAAGGTAATCTCTTGTTGAAAATTGCTAGTGAGAGGTTCATGTTCTAGACTTCCCAGATTCTGCCCATGGAATTAGTTTGTACATAATAATATAATTATAATATTATACTTGAAATTCTCATGCCATGATTGAGACAGAGGAAATACGGCATGAAAATGCTACTCAAAATTTAGGTGCACTTGAGTTCAGAAATTATATCTTTTTACCAAAGGAAGTTGATCTGTGCTTTATGAATTTAGGGGAATACGATGCAGTGATCATATGTATAGGTGGCAAAGCAAACATGCTTCCAGAGCTCTCTGGAAAGCTTCCTTTGAGAACATGCCGAGGAGTCATTGCTTGTCTTCAACTTTCTGACAATATAGGGTAAGAGTTATCAACTTGTCATATACTTTTTGTACATTGTCAAGCCAGAAAGTTGCAGTACTCTCTTCTTTCTTGGGGTTTGAGTTCTAGAGAAAACGTTGTGCTTCTTTTCCACTCAATATCTGAAAATTTGTTCCATTTTTTGCAAGACTCATTATCTTGAATGCTATATGTCAGGCAGGATTATCCACACCATGGCCCATCAATTTTGTCAGATGCATGGCTAGCTGTGCAGGGGAGTCGTAGTTTATTTTTGGGCTCAACATGGGAATGGAAATCAAGAAATTCGTCACCAAATGTCTCAGCAGATGAAGCTTCAAAAGCCCTTGAAGAGCTTCTCCCAAAGGCCTCTGTTGTATACCCATCCATAAAGAATTGGTCATTCTCCGGAGCTAGGGCAGGCTTGAGGGCAATGCCACCGCTTACAGCCAACGGATCGCTTCCACTTTTGGGTTGTATTGAAGATCTTGTAGGAAAAACTCATAGCTGTAGATACTGGTTATTTGGTGGACTTGGTTCAAGGGGTTTGTTGTACCATGGTTGGCTTGGGAAATTGATGGCACAGGCGGTGCTTTCAGGTGATGATCATGTAATTCCATCTGAACTGACTTCATGGAAGAATATAAAACGATAATTAGACTTTCAGATTCTAAAATAATAATAGCTATAGATTTTTTATTTAAATTTATAAGTAATATTGATGTGACATGATGTGATTAAAGACAAAAAAATTAAAGAGTAATTTGAAAAAATTTGTATTTTTTTAATAACATTGTACTAGTTCTTAACGGATAGGAGAGATATATGAGATTTTTAGAAATAAAAGTGGCCATGTAGGATTTTGACAAACTTTAGAAGAGGTTTATAGAATTGACCAAAAATAAAAAGAGAATTAAAATTGACATAGATGATGTGCTATTTATATATCATAGAAAGTTATGTAATCTCGTGCCCTTCTATCATTCTGGGTCAAAAGGCATATTGGGATTAAAGTTGGATTACTTTTACAAACTCTCTATATAAAACCATTCATACAAACCTAAATGCTAAAAACAAATATCAGAATTGGAAAACCGCAACTTAAGATGGGAGAATTGAGGACAGAAACACCAAATAATTTAAATTGGAAAAACTTATCAAATTGATTGTAAAACATGAAGCAGAGAATTAGAATAGAATAAAGATTCATGTTAGCGTTTCAGGCAAAAGAAATACCTTCAAGTTGATTTTTGTCCTGGCGCATTATTGAGGTTTATCATGGAAGTATCCTCAAAGTTGACTCCACTCCATATACAAAATTTATAATCACAACTACAAAAGAAATTATAAATTAGTACTTAATACAATCAAATAATATTAAATTAAGTCACCTTATTGTAGAAGATAATTTTCACCAGAACAACTCTTACTATTATAAGCAACAAAATATTAGAAAAGAGAGATAGCAGATGATGTGAAATTAGAAAGAACTCATAGTCAGTGATTGACTTAATTGTATCAAAATATAATGGCCAATATAACTTAAATTTTAGTTTTATTGATTGCTAGGTTGCCTCTGATCCTAAATTTTAGAAAAGCAGTATCAGTAAACAAGTGTAAAGTTTTGAAAACGAAAACAGAACAGCACTAATCTAAAACTAGTCTAAGTTTTCTTCTCCTCAAGCACCAAAAGAGTGATGAAAAATGTGCAAATACACATTGAGGTCCTAAGAAAAATCTAAGATACCTTCTTGCTGCAAGGCAGCTTCCACAGGGTGAGAAGTAAGCAGAATACAGAGGCATACAATAACTTGCTATCTTCAAAGGTTTGGGTTTATATGTATCCATACTTGTCAAATCCCAAAGGCAAGCAGTCCCATCTGAGTAACTAAACTAGTGGCCATGATATTAGGGTTCAGTGTGAGAGGGAATATATAGAGTACCCCTTGGAGTAAACTAAATCGAATTCCTCCCTCTCAACATCCATCAATCTGATAAAACCATCATAACAACTGGTAAACGTCTCAACGATAGGAACATAAAATGAGTAGTCTCATTGATACTGCCAAAATAAAAACGAAAACAACTCGTGGAATATAACACACCTTAGTTACCGCAAGAACAGCTAAGAAGATCATAAAAAATGGCACTAATTGACTCATAATTTCTAACTTCCTTCCTACAAAACTTACTAAATTGCTACTCAGAAATTAAGCTACCATCTACAGTTATGCAGCAAAACGTACATACATAGACATCCAATACTATATTAAATACATTTGACATATATCATGAATCTAAAATAAAAGAATGTATATGTAATCATCTAGAGCGTTTACGGTACTTCTTTGCTTAATCGAAGTGAAATTTTCCATAGTCAGAAGAAAAAAAAAAAAATACTATAATGATAACTGTGAAACTAGTGCTATGCTGCAAGAGAAGTATATGGATTTCAATGCAAATGTACCTTTGACAAGCAAGATTCTTGAGTTAACAATCCTAGATATCGGACCTTTATGCATGCGGTATAAATATATACCCCTTTCTTGCTTAATGTTAGACACAAATATTAATATTGGATAGTTTTATCTGATAGCTTAAGCTTGTGAGTTAAGCAGTTACTTAACATAGTTTTAGAATTAAAAGATTCTAAGCTCAAATTCAAATCTCCTTGTTTCTTATGTTAGAATTTCTTTTATTTATAACATTCAACTTTGTATCCTTAATATTTCCAAAGGGAAAAGACACATGGCAACATATAATTGACACAAATTCACATATAGATTATAAATTGTTAAATCATTTTATTTTTAAGGATTAAGGTTGAATTTCACATTTGTAATAAGAGATATTTTCCAAAATAATAAAAAAAAAACAGATTTAATTCCAGGAGCTAAAAATACATTACTCAATAGAATTAGACTCTCAATTCTATTGAAAAATAATATTCTATCGATATTTTTTGTTTAAATTTATTAATAAAACTAATGTTATATGATATATCTAAGCAAGTAAAAATTAAAATTAACGATGTGAGAATTATATTACAGAAAAGCTGCGTAATATTTTTCAGTTTCTGTTATGCTGTGCTAAATGACTCTAAAAGCATACTGGGGTTAGTTTTGCTCTTCTGTTCTCTCTACAGCCAAGGTGTAGATGTTAATCATGTTTATTTTCTGTTGCTACCATTTTGAAGTCCAGAATAATAAATTAGCAAACATGAAACATGATCCTTCAGTTAAACCCTCAAATATTAAAAGCTGTTAGCTTAATAGTTACCAAGAGTTTCTCTGAACATCAGATGATGAGTAACACCCTGGTTCACTAAACTAATCTCGTTTTTACTTATTCCTTCAAAGCTCATTCAAAATAAAGTATTTGGTTAGAGATTCCCTGTGGGGTAAGGGCATTTGCAGGAGTATAATCCAGTTAAGACATACCAGTCTACCACTAATCACACAAGCATGTAACTATTTAAGTTTGTTCACAAATGCCCTAACAGAAAATGCAATTCTAGGTCATTTTACAACAAAAAGATCACTGCCGCTGCAGATTCCTAGCTTGACGTCCACAAGTAAACCTGGCCTCCACTTGTTGCTCCTGCTAGCATCCCAACCTCATAAGGATGTGCATGAAATCTGCAGGGAATTGCAGTGATATGTGGGCTTTGTAAGGTCATTATTATTCTTCTTTGGACTGGAGAAATCACATCAACTCCTCTTTTCATATTGCCAATGAAGATGTATGAATCATCCCAACCCCAGATTGCTCTGCTCCAACAAAAAGAAGCAACCGTGTTGAAAGGTAAATTCCGATTTCATAATCTAGGATATACTATTAACCTGTTTAGAGAAACATAAAGATGCACTGCAGAACCAGAATGTTTGCCAAACTCCACTCTAACCTCATTAAATAATACTTTTTGATTATTGCAAATAAGCAAGAACGTTCAAAAACAGGTCTAGCATACAAAGCCCTTTCAAATTCAATTTCAAGAGGCCAACACTGTTTCTTGAGGAATATTTGATCTTCACTTGGCAGCAATGCCATTTTAATGTGAAATTTGAGACAGTTTTAAACAATATTTTAATAACATCAATAATGGCTTTAAATTGCTTATCATATAGGAGAAACTTAAGGAGAAAAGAAATGCCAAAGAATTTCAATGGGAGAACTTGTCAATTGATCGTAAAACATCAAGCAGATAATTAGAAAAGAAAAATCCATGTAGGCATTTCAGGCAAAAGGAATACCTGAAAGATGATATCCATCTGCCCGTCTGATTATTGTGGTCTATCATGGAAGTCTTCTCAAACTTGGCTCCACTCCATATACCGACTGTATCATCGAAACTACCACACCAAAACTATAAGTGAGTACTAATACATTCAAGATAATTCAGGTCAACATATTTTTTGTCAAGTAACCAATTTTAGAAGATACTTTTCACCAGAAGAACTCTTACTAATATTAGAAAAGAAAATTAGTATACGACGCAAAAATAAAAATTAGTCATAATCAGTGATTGATTTGTATTAAAATATACTAGCTAATCTAAGTTGAATTTTAGTTTTACTTATTGCTAGGTTGCTACGGATACAAGATTTTTGGAAAAACCATACCAGTAAACAAGCGTAAAGTTCTGCATAATGAAAGCAGCATAAATCTAAAACTAGGTTGCAGTTTGTTCTCCATAAGCACCAAAGGAGGGATGAAAAATAAGCAAATGCACACTGAGGTCATCATACCTGGCTGTTGCAAGGCAGCTTCCAGAGGGTGAGAAGTAAGCAGAATGCACAGCCTTTCCATGACTAGCTATCTTCAAAGGTTTGGGTTTATCTGTATCCATACTTCTCAAATCCCAAAGGCATGCAGTACCATCTGAGGAACTAGTGGCCATGATATTAGGGTTTTGTGAGTTAAAATCAATGGTGTTGATCCTAGCTTCATGTAGAAGCCATTCACCAGAGAATTTCCCAGTTCTAACATCCCAACTATTCAATATCCCTTGACCTTCACTGAAACATAAGTTGTTCACATTGTTTGCCTGTTGCGATAGAGAATATATGGCATACTCACTGGAGTGAACCAAATCGAATACCTCCGTTTCAACATCCATCAGACGGATAAAACCATCATAACAACTGGTAAAAGTCTACATCAATAAGAAAAAAGATGAGTAGAATCTAATGGATACTGCCAAAATAAAAATAAAAAAACTCATGGAATACAGCAAAACTTAGTTACTCCAAGAATAGCTAAGAAGATTACAAATAATGGCTCTAATTGACTCCTAATTTCTAACTTTCTCCTGATAAAACTTACTACACAGCTGCTAAGAAATTAAGCTACCATCTACAATAGTCATGCACCAAAAGATACATACATAAACATCCATCCAATCCTGGATTAAATACATTTGAGATATCATGCATCTAAAATAAAATTTAAAAAAATAAAATCATCTAGGGTGTTTATTGTGCTCCTTTGCTTAATCCAAGTGAATTGGCCGTAGTCAGAAAAGAAATTTATAACTGTGAGATAAGTGCTATACTACAAGAGAAGTACATGGATTTCAATACAGAAGTACCTTTGACAAACAAGATTCTTGAGTTATAATCCCTGATATGGGACCTGTATGTGTGTGGTATAAATATATCCCATCCTCTTCTTGCTCAGAATCCATATTCCAGAATGCAACTTCCCCAGACTTGCCCCCAGCCACAACCATCCTTATATCCGTACAAGGAAAAAATTTCACCATCATTATCCGGTTTTTCATAACTCGTGCTATGTTCTCCTCCTTCAAAGTCAATGATCCCAAATCAACACTACTCCGGGGTTCACTCTTCTCAGTCTTAATCACACCCTTAATGAAATCAGAAGAAACCACTTTATGTTTTCCACTCGAATCCTCATTTTCACAAACCTTAGACCCATCAGACTCTTCTTTAACTGCACAACCCAAATCACACGTCCCACCCAGACTCTCAATACATTCTTCTTCACTTGGAAGATCCACTTTAGGTTTCAATTTAACATTCAAAACTGAATCAAATTCTTCTTCAACTAAACCAAAATGGGGTCCCTTTGTAACTCTCAAAATGGCATCAATAAATGGTCTATTGGAATCATACTCAGGTCTAGCATAAGCATCTTTGAAACTAAGAGGACCACTCATATCAGGAAGAGAAGACTCCTCCGGACTTAGGGACTTGGGAGTTCTATTCTCAGAGCTCATATCAAGAAGCGAAGACTCCTCAGGACTCTTGATCTTGGGAGTTCTATTCTTAGAGTCAAAAAAATCATCAGTTAAACCCTTGGAATCTGGCGGCATCCCTCGGGCTCTTAGAGATCGCCTGATCACAACAGGGGTCTGGGTTTTGAGATTCTTCTGTGGACTGACTTTATATGATTTAGTCTCCACTCTGCCATCAACAAATTAACATCCATACATACACATGAAATTTCGTGTTTACACATCTACAAAAACAAAATAATGCAAAAATAAATCCAAAAATTCCACCATGCTGATAGATTTTAGTAACAAAAATAAGAATTTTAATATACTACAGGTTTAAATTTCTGTACAGATTGTGTTTAGTCATATTAATACAAATTTACTATTACTCTCACACATCACAAGTTTTACCTTCTAAGTCATTCGTCAAGCTTTTTGCCAGTATTGAGATACCAAATCATCCATGGAATTTCTCCGCAAAATAATGGGTTTTGGACTCAATTTTTTTTTCTTTTAAATCTATCTGTCAATTCATTAAATTTTTAAAAAATGAAAGCGGGTTTTTGCCCTGTACTAGTTTTGTACATTCCCAGTAAAAAAAAAAAGGGTTTTGAATAAAAATTTAAAAAAGGAAAAAAGAGACACACCCAGAGATAAAAAAAAAAAAAAGCAAGAGAATTACTTGCGCCGCTTGGAAGCAGCAGAGAGTTCGGAGGCCTTGGCTTGTATTTTGAAAGCAGCCAACATCTCGTCGTTTCGCTTAATGTTCTCGAGTCGTTTTCGCTCATAATCGGTCAGCTTCCTAGACGCCATTGAAACAAAGAGAGAGAGAGAGAGAGTATTACCCTGTTCTGCGTTGTGATAAATGATGAGTCCAGATGCTGGGGATGGTGGACACGTGTCCATATGTAAAATATAAATGGTGGAACAGGGCGGGAAGTTGAATCGGCGGGAAAAAAAAACGTGGCTTCATCTCTCACCGTTTATAATTTCTTTTTATTAATGACTATATCACAGTGAACTTTGTATTTGTTTTTGGAATAACATATGTCAGATTTTTATTTGCAAGTTGCAGTGGCTGCAATATAGTGAAATTGAAATTGGTTTTAATAAAAGTGAAATCATGTTAAGGTATATAGAGAATGGTCAAGAAATTGAAAGTTACGGGTATAACCATTTCATATATCTTATATGTATGTGAAACTTCATTTACTATCAACAACTCTAATCCTCTCGCTGAAGATTGCTACAAGAGTTAAAGAAGATACTGGAGATTGGAAGACACAAACAACGCGACAAAGTTGACATTAATGTCTTTTCTCCAATTCCATGTTCAAACTGCACCAGCAAATATAACCCATTCACTAATCAATCCCCTAACATAGAAAATTAATATGAAAATGTAAGAAAGGGAAGAAATAGGAGAAATAGAACAAAGAATAATAATTTCTTTTCTTGTCTTTTCTTCACTCTTCCTCATCTCCCATCATGTATATCTTAGAAATTAGTTGTCAATGCTCTCTTCACCATATTAACCTTTTGTGATTAATCCTTGAAAGTTTTTACAAGCTGTTAATTTTTGTTAAAATCTTTCTACACAGTATAGTGCTGCTGGATGGTGTCAATGTCCAGTCCTTTCAGCTGCACCACTGACTCAACGTGGCCTTTAAGGGTGTGAAGCTCTCTCAACCTGCAGTGCAGCATCAACAAAGGTTACATCCGTGGCACTGTTTTCTTTTCATAGAAATTGATTAGCAAGAGAAGAAAAATCAAGTCTTGAATAAGATATAAACATGTATTCTCCAATGTGGCTAACCTTGCGGCTTCAGCACGCCTCTTGGCTTGCTCAGCAAGCTCAGTCAATTCACGGTGGCTGGTCTTATGATCAGTACCCATAGTTTCCGGAGTCTGCAGGCCATGAAGTGTGCGTTGTTTTGCAGCCCATTGTGCCTCCCTTTCACCCTTGCCATAGTCTTTCTTGGTTGTGAAGGCAGTCTAGATAGCACACAAAAGAATAGATCAGTTAAAACGAACATTTATAAACAACATCAATTGTTGTAGGTTCACAAATTAACCTTGTTCTGAATCATGTTATCCCAGGCCTTGCCACTCTGTGCATAGCGGATTAAGAACTTGAGAATATCAAGAGGGAAGTAAGTAACAACGCTGAAAAGCCAGATCACTCCAGCCCATTTCCACCCAATACCATCAACTCTTGCGAAGCCCCAGCTTGCATACACAGCAATGAGAGTAGCCAACTTCATTGAACAAGCACAAAATTGAAGTTAGAATCATTAAAACAGTTCAAGCATGCCTAGTGCAGGGAAAGAAAATGAAAATACTTACCAATTGTGCTAAAATGAATGCAATAATAAGCATGGCTCCAGGGCGTTCGAGGAAGGAAAAATTCCTTGACCTTGTTACAAAGATAAGTGCTTGACTGATGATGCTAACTTGTAGGTAGAGAGCTGATGAAAGTTTGTACGGATGATCAATGAGTGGTGCAACACCAAATGTATCCTACAAATTTTAAGATTATCAGCTTCTGGTTTTGTGTGATCGATCAGTTTGGTTGGTAGTCTGAGTTATGCACTTACAGAGAAGAAGCTGGTGTCATGAACAGCCCAGAAAAAGATTGCAGTCCCGATAGCCATGTAAGTTCCAAGGACAATACCGGTGGCAAAGATTTCCTTAAGCTTCCATGAATCAGGCCTAGGAGATGGCTTGACTCTGTCCTTGGAGATGGTCATGATTGTCCCGTCATTAAGTATGGCAATGATCAAAACCATGAAAGGTGGGAAGTCAAACTTCCAGATGAGAGCAACAAGTAAGAATCCCAACACAACACGGATGGTGATGGAAACCGCGTAGATTGTGTAGTTCTTCATCCTCTGAAAGATGGCTCTGCTTGTCAACACAGCGCTCACGATCACACTCAATCCTGGCTGAGTTAACACAATGTCTGAGGCACTCCTGGCAGCATCAGTTGCATCATCCACTGCAATACCAATGTCAGCCTTCTTGAGAGCTGGAGCATCATTCACACCATCTCCTGTCATACCACAGATATGATTCCTCTCTTGGAGCTTCTTCACGATCTCATACTTGTGCTCTGCATAACACAAACAAGTATTTAACAAAACCACTCATTCAAATGAGATATATATATATATATATATATATATATATATATATTGATTGTATTGAATTGAGTTTAAATGAGAATGAAATTACCAGGGAAGACTCCAGCGAATCCATCAGCCATCTCAATGAGCTCCTCAACTGGCATAGAGTCAGTTGCCTCATCCTTGCGCTGACCAAGGAGTGAGGATGAGGGATACATGTTTGTACCCATACCAAGTCTGCGACCAGTTTCTTTGCCAATGGCAAGCTGGTCTCCAGTGATCATCTTGACGTTGACACCAAGGTCAAGGGCCCGACGGATAGTCTCTGCACTGTCATGCCTTGGAGGGTCAAACAAAGGCAAAAGACCAACAAACTCCCATGGGTCTCCTGCACTCTCCTTGCTCTTTTCTGGGACTCTCTGAAAATTGGGACAGCATACGTTCAATTCAGTTTGTTAAGAAAATACCTTAGCTAAGTAAATCATCATTACCAAGTAATATAGGATAATTCACCTGTCTGGCAACTGCCAGAGAACGTAGACCACGGTCAGCAAAACTGTCAATGATCTTATGGGCCTTTTTTCTCATCTCACCTTTGAGGTTACATAGATCAATAATCTGGTGGACAAGTTCAAATTAGATTTCAAACAAAAGAAAAATGCAGTATAGTCGTTAGAAAGTTTTTACAAGACATCTCAAATGAAAGAACATAATTGCTCAAGTGGGCAATTATCGTACCTGTTCCGGAGCACCTTTGCTACTTCTGTGCCACTCACCATTGCTGTCAATGTAGGTGATTGCTGTTCGCTTGTCCACGGGGTTGAAAGGCAGGAAATGCACCTCAGTGATTCCAGCTCTGGCCTGCAGAGATAAGAAAATGCAAAATTAGTAGCCTGCTCCAGCTGCTCCAGGATATCTATATTCAACAAATGCTCATGATAGGAATTTTATGCTGTATACCTCCTTGGGATCGCCCAACATCCCAACGATTGAAGCATCAATGGCATCCTGGTTTTCAGTCCTGGCAGCCCTTGCTGCATATAGGATAAGGCCATCTTTATCCAAGTCGTTGACAAACACCTATAATTGTACATATTGATCATAATAAGCATTTATATAGCTCAAAAATATGTAATATTCTAATGAAACTTGTTTGCTTAGCTTAAGTCACCAACCTCCACAAGGTTCTTATCCACTGTAAGCTTGTTGAGGGTGAGAGTCCCGGTCTTGTCACTGCAGAGGACATCCATGCCAGCCATTTCCTCAATGGCAGTCATCCTTTTTGTGATAGCACCTTGCTCCGAGAGTCTATGAGAACCAATAGCCATTGTAACAGACAAGACCGTAGGCATTGCAATTGGGATACCTCCAATAAGAAGCACCAATAGGTTGTCAATACCATCTCTGTAACTCCTGTGCTGGATTGGGTACATCACAATGAGCTCAATGAACATCCCCACCCCAATTGAGCAGATACAGAAGTTACCTATGGATGTCAACACCTGACAAATAAAGTAAACACAATTCAGTATATTCACATATGATAAATTTTGAATCATCAATAGTGAAAAATGTAATATAGAAGGCCAGCCTTACCTTTTGAAAGTGACCAACATTGTTGGTGCTATCAACAAGGTGAGCAGCTTTGCCAAAGAAGGTATGAACACCAGTAGCAATAACAACTGCCTCAATCTCACCTTGTTTGCAAGTTGAACCAGAGAATACCTCATCACCTGGATTCTTATTAACCGGAAGGGACTCACCAGTTAGTGCAGCTTGATCAATTTTAAGTGGATCTCCCTCCAAGAGACGGGCATCAGCAGGGACAATATCTCCTAACTTGATGCTAATTATATCTCCCGGAACCAAAATCTCAGCCTCTTTCTCGCCCCATTTGCCATCCCTCAACACCTGCAATTACAAGCCATATGCAGAATGAGCCAAATTGTGAAAAATGGAATGGAACCAATAGAAATTTATATAACAAGGATGACAGCTATAGTTACCTTGGTCTTGGGGGCAAGACCGGCCATCAAAGCAGCTGCAGCATTGCCTGCATTATTTTCTTCAATGAAGCTGATTGTAGAGTTGATAAGCAACAGTGCCACAATACCAACAAAGTCAGGCCAATCCGGAGGCTTGCCCCCTCCATTGGCTAAAACAATGGCCATGACTGCTGCAGCTTCCATAACCCACGATAGAGGATTCCACATAAATCCCAAGAACTTAAGTACTTTATTCTCCTTTTTCTCCTCCAGCTTGTTCTTACCAAATATTTTCAGCCTCTCTTCCCCCTGCTCTGTTGTCAACCCTTTTCTTGTACATTTTAGCTGCTCAAAAACTTCTTCTACCGGGATTTTTTCCTGTTACATGCACACAAATTAAACAACATTATAATCTATAACAACAGCTTCATTAATTAATGAAAACAAAAAACGAAGAAGGTGGTTCCCTAGTGCGCACAAGATCAACTTCCTCATTTTTTATCTGCTCCAAAGAAATGTCACCCATGATGAAAATTTAAATTAATCGAAGAAGAAAATGAAGAAAATGGTCTCTTTACGAAGAAAGAAGAGAGCTCTGATCAAAGTAACACTACTAGAAATGAAGCTCTCTTTCTTTCTTCAACTTATCTGTTTCCTACTTCAGGCCCCCTCTCTGCCCATTGCCTAAAAACTAGAAATGAGAAGATAGAGAGGAGGAAGCACGCCAAAGTTTTATTAAAGCAAGCCCTTTGGCCTCTTATTCTGCATGGTTTTATAAGACACATTTGATGAGGAAAACAAGAGGGAAAGAGAAGAATCCGGGACTTGTCTGTTTTGGCTCTGTGGCTTCCCGTAAAAGTGGTAGGACAACATAACTGGTCCTTCCCTGCTTTGGCTTTCTTTTTGCTTTTTTCAGGGACATGTCAACCCATTTGGTGTTAAGAGTTGAGTTGGCAAATTGGATAATGTATAGAGATTCATTAGTGTCAAAATTTTAGCCATTCGATCGGATTGTTAATTGGAACTAGAATTGAACAACTTGTGCAGCTGCATTCTATACAATAAACCAGTAGTCAAGATGTTATAGCAACTGATCGTCTGTTTACAGTAAGATCAGAGAGACTACGTATTGGTGAATTGTTTTATCTTATACAAAGTACCAAAGTTAGAGACATGTTTCAAAATTAAAGCCTAAGTCACAACATTCCTGAGTTATAATACGTGGTGATGTAATTTTGAATCAGCATCATATAATAAGAAGTCGCTTCAAGTCTTCAATGTATACCCACTTTTCCCTTATATTGTATAAAGTCCTCACGGAGCACAAGCGCGAGTTCTTGGTCTAAAATCTACGTTTAGACGAGTTATAAACACGTACTACTTTACTATATCCAAGATATATATATATATATTTATAAAAAAAATTACTATATTCTGGCTTAGTCCGATGACACATATCATAACATTAACATTGGCAACAGCATACATTAAAACTCATATCATAACATCGACAAATCTTAACCGAATACCTAACTCATATCATAACCTCAACATTCAACATACCATCAAACTTAGAAAAATTAATTCGTATCATAACATCAATATACAAACATTAAAACTCATATAATAACATTAACAAATCTACCATGTCATTACTAACTCATAGTATACATCAACATCCCTGTAACATAAAACTCATCGTCAAATTAACTGATCGACATATATATTTTAATCACTTCACCAACTTCCTATATAAGCCTGAAATAATATAAAACAAATTAACAACATGGGCATTGCGGACATGAAGACATTTTTCTCTATGGTTATGAGCTTCATCATGTCCCAAGTATTTTCCACATTACAATCACCATCTTCCTCTCCCTCTTCTATTGACTCAGAATCACAAGCAGTTGTTCAGATGGTTGCCGAACAGAACCACAGGCAGCCTATGCTCCAGTGCCAAAATGCTGCGATGCATTGTGCTTTCCATGAGCACTTGGAATAGCTTTCATGTTTGCACAAACTAATTCCTCAGCACTGTGTTTCCTTCTATGTGCTTTCTTTCGCTATCTTGCTTATCTTCCTCTCTCTTTGTTGCGAAAATTCGTTGGCCAAAAATTCCCTACGACAGCTCAAGTGCTGGAGATACTAGCGGTCGTCCATGTTGCCAAAACTATAGTCTTCACCATTGGAATCACTCTTCCGTTTAGCCCCAAGTGCGCTGCCTGGGCTCTCCATGCAATCGTCTTGTTCTTTGTTTTCATTTGCAGATATTGCTTCTAATTACCTTGTTATCATATCCTGTTTTACATTCAAGTTTCTGTATTGTCATGCTTGTTCATGAAAGTAGTCTAATACGTGTCTTTACATTATATGCCTGTATCAAGTTATATAAATATTATATGCGTTGCTGAATCCTGAGAGATTTTTTTTTTTTTAATTTCTTCTTTTAACCTCTTAAAATTTGATGAGGTAGAAAAATACCTTCTTGGTTTAATTTTTCACCACTGAACCTCTGTAGTCTAAAAAAGTTAATCACACATTTATTTTAACTAGCCTTAGATAAATATGCCAAAATTAGTTATATACTATACACTTTTGTTTGGTCATGAGCTTATTCTCACCAACTCTGTAGGATATATTAATAATTACACAATGAGTTGTGTTTTTATTTTGGATATATTTTACTTAAAAAAAAAAAAAACAGTTCATCACTTCCAAAGGAGCTATTTAGAGAAACTAGGGCAAATATAAATTGTTGTATTTGTATGTGTATCCCTTATTCATTTCTTCTTCTTCTTTTTAATAAGATTCACAATTAGTTCAACCATATGGGATAATTATTTTATGTATAGAGAATTTTTTTATGGGTATTTTTTTAATATTTATATAAAAGTGTTAAATTTACTGATTAACGGTTGGATGATTAGTTCATCTGATATGAGATCTACCTTATGGAAATCATTAAAAATAGTATGGAATTCATAAATTTCAGTTGGAACTTAGGTAAGCTTCAGTGTAAATAAGTATTGGAAAATGTCTCTTCTTAAATTTTGTGGGTATATGGAAGTCTCATCGAGATGCATATATAGCAACTGATTAGCTTTTGACAGTATGAATAGAGACTAGGTATTGTGGACATGGATTATTGCTCAAATTATAAAGGGAAAATTCAAAAAATGGACACAATTAGGGGCTCTTGATGAAATTTGGACACATCCTGAAAAATTTTCATGTCATAGACACTTTCTTGACAAAAAGACTCAATTACCTTTATATATTCAATTTTTTCCCTAAACCTTATTTCCCTCTTCACACAAAAATTACCAAAACCCCTCGACATCGCTCAAAACACAAACCGACACGATCATCGGCTGAGGATAGAAGCAAGATGACGCAGATAGAAGCATCCATTGACACCGTGGTAAGTTTATTCGTCGATTTTTTCGTAGTTTAGTGATTTATTTGGTTGTTTCTTATTTCGTTAGATTTGTGTCAGTTTTTAGGGTATTTGAATTAGGGATTTGTGTTTCCGTCGGATTTGTGAACTTATTCTGTGTTTGAAGGAATAAATCTAGTGTTATTAGGTGATTTTTGTGGTTTGATGTATATGAAAACTGTGAAAACCGACGGGCTCGATTGCGAGGTAGACGATGGTTGAGTGTCGGATATGTCGAGATATGCCGGATATCTGACACTCGACCATAGGATGAAAGTGAAAACAATTTTGTCGAGTGTCGGATACATCATCCGAAGAGTTTACAGTGTCGAATTTTGCATCTGATACTCGACAAAATTGATTTCACTTTCATCCGACATGTCGAGTGTCGGCTATCTGACACATCTCGAGTGTCGGGTAAAGAATTTGACACTGTAATCTCTCTTCGATGATGTATCCGACACTCAAATCCGACTCTCAATAAAATTGTTTTCACTTTTATTCGACATGTTCGAGTGTCGGATGAACAATTTTGTCGTGCGTCGAGTGCAAAATCCGAAGAGTTTACAGTACTCGACAAAATGGTTTACACTTTCATCCAACATGTTAAGTGTCTTCTATCCGACACATCTCGAAACTCTTCAATGATGTATCCGACACTCGACAAAATTATTTTCACTTTCATCCGACACTCGACCGGTCTGATGAAAGTGAAAACAATTTTGTCGTGTGTCGAATGCAAAAATCCAAAGAGTTTACAGTGTCAGATTCTTCATCCGACACTCGACAAAATGATTTTTACTTTCATTCGACATGTCGAGTGTCAGCTATCCGACACATCTCGAAACTTTTCGATGATGTATCTGACACTCGACAAAATTGTTTTCACTTTCATCCGACACTCGACCGGTCTAATGAAAGTGAAAACAATTTTGTCGAGTGTTGGATTCGGGTGTTGGATACATCATCTGAAGAGTTTACAGGATCCGACAGTTTTATCGAGCTTTCTCAAGTGTATCAAGCGTTTAGACAGTTTGCTTGCTTTAGCCTTGTTTTTTAGCCTTTTTGCATCACATATAACTATAACAGTTTTTGTTTTTGCAGGTTAAAGCAAATGGCAAGTGAATTTGGACTGTCCTTCACCCTGAAGACACTGTATGATGAGCACTACCATGCGGTGATCAGAAACTTGGCAAGTTTGGACTGTATACAATGGATTCGCGCGTATTTGAGTACAAGGCAACAAGACATGTTTTGTAATACATGTTTTGGGTTTCGTTTAGACATTTGGGAGCGGTCCTTTCCATCTCAGTTGGTGCACAATGTGCTTCTGTGGGAGGTTAACACAGTGGGCTACGATGAAGAGATGTGGTTCCTTATTGGTAAAAATATGGTTTTGAACTACAACGCAGTTAAAAAATAAAATTTCTTTTTTGAGCATCTGGTATTTGTAGTTTTTTTTTTTAGTTACCATTATTAGCATCTTATATTTTTTTCCTTCTTTGCAGGAAGACTGATTCGTTTTTCGGTCCACGAGTTTGGTTTGGTTACCGGAATGACCTTCGCTTTCACCGTGCCACCAATACCGACTGTCTTGAATTCGTGCCCTTTGTTGGATATGTACTTCAATGGCGAGGACATTGAGCTCAAGGAATTCTATGCGAGACTTCGCAAATTAAATGTATCAGCTATGCCAGACGAGGATGTTGTGAAGCTGGCCTTGTACTACGTGCTGGAGAGTTTTTTCATAGCACGGGATCGACACCGAATTGTCTCCCGTGTGTGGTTGAATTTTGTCAACACGCTAGATGATTTTAACAATTATCCATGGGGATCGGTGTCTTTTGATAAGACACTTAAAGGAATAAAAAACGCTTTGGCCGGGAGGTTAGAAAAGTACAAGAAGCGAGTCGATGTGAAGACAGCCCAGGTAGAGAGATATAACTTAGAAGGGTGTCCCTACGCTATTCATGTACATACTGCAAAACAAGTGTGTTGACATGTCTTTTATTTTCTTTGGCGCACAAATTTAAATACATAGTGTCACTAAATAACCCTCATGATATTAAGGTTTGGTTGTACGAGGCCGTGCCGTACATTGACGAGACATATGGGCGAGTGGGCAAGGACTTGGAGGGGAGGAAACCGTGCTTGTTGAAGTGGGAGACAAAGAAGACCTCATCGAAGGACATCGTCAAACATGATGTCCTGCTGGTTAGGAGGCAGGTATGTAAGGTTCCCCTATCTTATAAACTTTTCCTGTTTTCGGTCACAGCGAATCATTATTTAATTTTATCGAATCACTGTTTAATTTGATGGATTATTTGTTGAAAAAATTGAGAAAATAGACACAATTAGGGGGCCTTGTTGAAATTTGGATACATCCTGAAAAATTTTCATGCCATAGACACTTTCTTGATAAAAAGACTCAAATACCCTTGTATAATCAATTTTTTCTCAAAAGCTTATTGATTCCCTCTTCCGACCAAAATAAAGAAAGTCAGTAAACGAAACAAAGAACAAAGAAACCAGTCACTCCTCCATACACTTCACTGTCTGAAACAACTTCAACAGCTGAAGCTGAGCAAATAACGTAAAGCCACAGCAGGAGGCTGTGGGAGGAGCAAGCGGTGTGTACTGTTTGAGGTACATTAAGTTCCTAGCGGGGGGCGTTCCACTGATATCCATTAAGGCATTCACGGAGGATGTCCAACGACAGAGAATGGCGATACAGCTTTAGGCGTATCGCGTTCTTTGATAGGAGAAGGAAGGAGTCTCGGCCATCACAGGACCTACCCAGGTTACGGCCACCACAAGCCATGTTGATGTCGTTTCAGCGGATGTTGAGCCGCAGCCCAGCATGACGCCTTATCAATTTCGTGTCGTGTATATATTTTGTATAGTTATGTATTTTTGTGGATATATAGTTTGTGAATATTTACACATTTTTGTATAGTATCATATTTTGTTTCGTAGCACATGTTTTCCATGAATAGAGATTCAAAAACTTGTAAATACATTTTTTCCTGGATGTAATGGTACATACGTGGATATATACGTGTACATTTATATATGAATGGTTTAGGCACAATACTTTCCATATCTTATACATTGACGAAGCACATAAATTCGTGTCTCATATATGAAGGCTTAATACTTATACAAGAATGTTTTATACCTTGATGAAGTACATAAATGAGTGTCTCATATACTAATATTTATTTCAATGACAAAGCACATAAATTCGTAGCGGGAAAAATAATGGGATAATGAAATATACCTCCCCTATCTTTTGGCTAAATGTCATAAAGATGTCGCTTCTGTATTTTTTTTAAATAGTCCTTACGATTAAGATTAGAAACTACCACAATGTAATTACCAACATAATTACCCTTAAAATGTATATGAAATAAAATAAACAATTAGAGATAAATATGGTCAGGCCAGCACATCTCGTTCAAAGAAGTGAAGTGAAGCTGAAATTTATTGAATTTAAATTACCTCATATTTTTGTGGTGGTTGAAAATGGAATGTAACATAGACAAAAAAAACCCCTTGCATACATTTGGTAGATATCATCCCCTATCATGAAGTGGAACTGGGTTTCGGCAAGTTTGACGATTATGCCCGGAACATCCACATCGCCTGCAAGTTCGAGATGAGCTAGACTCACCGACGGAAAGGATTCGATTCCTCCGAGGATGACCGGCTGGTCTCCTCATGACTAGTGGTAGAACCACTTTGCTGCGAACCTCCTCAGAAACCATCCAATCCTCACTAACTGTAACAGGAACAACTTTCAGAGTATATGCATGTAGTAATGTTTCAGTCGTATACCAATGGGCACAATAATCGTGGCACGTCAGTAGATTCATACGTTTGCAAACAGCTAATACATGTGCATATAGAAGCTGGTCAAGATCGAACACTCAGCAAGTACATGTATGAGCGTGCATGTCAACGATGCTAACACAGTCGTTGCCTCTAACCTCATACATAGTAAAAGAGATACCACTAACCCATATACGTTCTCCCTCCTTTAAACGCTCCTCCATCAACTTGTTAGCCCACGACGAGAGATATAATTCTGAGTTAGCAAATTGTCGATGCTCATAGAACCATTGCTGCAAGTTGGCCAAGTAATAATCTGCTAACAATGTCACCGGGAGGAATCGATGGTGTCGCAAGTAGCTGTTCATTGACTCAGCTATATTTGTTCTCATTATGTTATACCGTCGACCATGAAACTTTGAACGTGCCCATTTCTCGACTCCAATCTCTCGAAGATAAGTTGTTGCTGCTGGTATATACGATTCAATTTGCCCCATATGATAGTTGAAATCAGCACAGTGATATGTCCTTGCAGCTCGGTGGTATATATCCAACAAAATCTTATCCTTGAAAGCTGCCTTCAAGTTACCTTTCAGATGATGAGTGCACAATCTATGCAGTGCATGAGGGAAAACTGCTATAATAGCTCGTTTAATGCTCCGATGACGGTCAAAAATGAAAACAAGATCTCGAACATTTTGTACAACATGATCACACAACTGTCTCATAAACCAGGTCCAGGAGTCATCATTTTCAGAATGCCCAACTCCAAATGCCAATGGGTATATTTGCTTATTTCCATCCATACAAGAAGCCAAACACATTGTACCTCTATATTTCCATTTCAAAAAAGAAGCATCAACTGCGATAACTGGCCTAATTGATGATGCAAATCCAGCAATAGAGGCCCCCATACTCATGAAAAAGTATATAAAATAGTTGTTATCATAAGTTTCTAAGGAAGTTTTGATCCCCGGGTTTGCTTTCTCAATCATGTACATGTACTGGGGGAGTAGTGTGAATGATTCTTCATGAGATCTGTGAAGTTCTTGCAAAGCTGCCTCCTTTGCCCTCCATGCGTTGTCGTATGTGATTTTAACACCCAATGACTCATGAACATCAGACATAATATCCTTTGGACGATATATTCTCGATGCCTCAACGAATTTGCTCTTAATATGTTTGCCAATAACATATACACTTGCCTGTTTGTGATTTGGGTGAAGTCCGGCTCTGGAGCATGTGTGATGGTTCTTATATTTTTTCACTTGGAAGAAATGTGAATCGGCTACCTTTCACTACAAGAAATTTTTTAATATTTGACGCATCAATTTTAACTTATTTAAGGGTTTTATAAATATGCAGTCAAATATTACGTAGCCTCATAAAGTCAACCCACATTTTTACTTATTTGACACCATCCTATTTTAACTTATTTACAAAATTGCCATTCTCTATATATATCTCCTTTCCCTTTTCGTTGTCATTGTTCCCTCCTCTTTTTTCTCCAGCCCGCTTTTTCCTTCACATTGTTCCCTCTTCTTTTTTGCTCCAGCCCGCTTTTTCCTTCATCGTTCCTATATCAGTCACAGAACGCAATGCCTCCTCATCAGATTCGACTACAAATCTATTACTTTAGGTCACCAAAAATCAGTTGGTTGAAGATCGTCTCAGATCTGAAGCAAATCTCTCACTTTCAGTCACCACAAAAGCTTTTGGTTGAAGGTCGTCTTAGCTCTTAACTTCGTTAATGGTAATTTCTCTAATCTGAAATCTCACTTTCTCATTTTTCCTATTTTGTCGAAGGAACCCTTTGATTTGATTGGAAATTAGTCAAAATCTTGAATGGAAAGCTCACTTTGCTATGAACTTTTATAGCCGTTGCAAATCTGCTAGATGTGGCATCATATGAATCGAAATTAAAAAAATAAAAGAGGAATCAGTTAACTATATCTTTTTGGCCGAAATTAAAAAAAAATAAAAAGAAGAGAATAAAGAAATTTCAGATCTGAGATGGTGGTGGTGTCTAGTAGATTTCTTAGGATAGATATTATAAAGAAATTGTTTTGCTTGAGAGAGGAAGGGATTCTATGTAATCTATTTTCTCTTATAATTATTTGATAGCGTATACTTTAAATGAAAGCTTCAAAATTTGAGACTATGAGGAAGAAGCTTGAGGTTTCCCAATTGTGAGTCCCTTCTCACTTTCTTGCTCTTTCATTTCCAACTTACTTGACCTTGCTAGTTTGATTTTTCGATTGGTTGATGATTCTTAATCGTTGCTTCAGTTGATAGGGTTTTCATTTGCGGTTTTTTTCTGACTTCATTATTTGATTTGTTTTGTTGCTTGGGTTGTGATATTTATGGAAATTGGGTGCATCTGATCTGGGTCATGTTGTGACCTTACCTTGGGGCTTGCTAATTGGCGGTTTTGTTGCAATTTGGATATCTAGTAGATCTTGGTTGATGGGTGCATAATTTCTGAGGGATTTGTGTTGATTTATGCTATGGTTGTTTCTATCATAAGGCAATTGCAGTGCGTGGGGGTTAAATTTGTTGGTTTTGATTTGTAGGGGCTTTGAATTTTCTAGGTTTACGATTGGTAATTGAATCCGTACGCTTTTTAGTGTTTTTGACAAGCAATTGAATTTCTGGTGTTGTATGTTTTCGGCTTTGAGTTTTCTTGATTTATGATCGGAAATTGGAAGTTTTTTTTTTTAATCGTGGATTTGATATGTCCAAAACTTTACATGTTAGACGACTTTTTTATCTTTCCCTTCCGCTTCATCAGCTACTTTGTCGATTTAAAGAACTAACAATTAATAATTTTTGTTTCTTTTATAAAAATGTGTCTAAGAAATCTGTTGACTTAAAGAAGCTTGATATTATGCTAAATATTTTTTTCTTATTTGAGTCACTTTGTTTTATAAATCTAGATGGTTGGTTATTTATCCAAAGTTGTTGGGAATAGATAATCGAAAAACAAAATCTTAGAAGAGAATCACTGTTAGTTGCAAATTTAATTTGATGGTTTAACAAAGACAAAATGAGATTGCTGGTTTGGTTTGAACTTACCTCCAGTACCTCCGAAAATATAGAGGACAATGATTGAAAAGCACCGTAACATGAAATAAATGGTTTTAAAATTACAAGGAAAATGTCTATAACATAGATACTATTCACACTGAGATCCTGAAAATATTCAATATGGTGCTATCTGCTTGTGATATCTGAGAACTGATATATTAGTAGAAAGGAACTTGCTAATATTCAGTGTTTATTCCTTAGGATCTTTGCAGATTGTCTTCAATTGAGATTTAATAATCTTGATTCTTTTTAGACTAAATCGTAACTTTTGCAGGTGGTTTTAGTAGAGGCTATCCTGAGAATGCTGGAGCAGCTGGTACATACTTTAATGCATATTTACTGAGTTTAAAAGTTGGCAACGATAATCTAACGACGGAAACAGAAACTTCTCTGCTCGATTTTCCTACCAGCCCTCTATTGTCAACTGTTTTTGTGGAGAACAATGCAAAAGTTTTAGTTCCATTGCTTTGGACCAGAGTTCAGGTTACCGAATCTTTGTCTTCAAAACTAGTACTTATCTCATAAATTTAGGATTTTTCTACTTCTCTGTAATACCATGCAAGGTATTGGTTGAATTGACTTATTCTATTTCTATGCAGTGTTTCCTGCTGCAATTGTTTTCCCTTGGATGAATAATTGAATGACCAAGCATTCTTACTCGTGTATTTGTTTTATCTTTTTTTTTTTTTTCAATTGGTCATGGATACTTGCCTGTGGTTTTTGGTAATAATCCTGTTTGGGATACCTTGTGATGGTTGACCATAGCTGTTTGTTTCCTATATTTAATCACAAACATTAACTAGAGAAATAAAGCATCATTAGTTGCTTTGAGATAGGATATATTAGGGTAGGATGATAGTAAAGCTAAAACACTCAAATTGATAAAATATCTAATAGAATCTGAAGATTATAGATCTTAGAACACTACTGGTTCCTTTATTTGTTTAAGATAAAGACTGCTACTGTTTTTCAGCCTGTAAAGACCAAATTTACATACAAAAAGTAAGTTGCATTTTTAAGAGCATGGTTATTGAAGATGAAGTTCGTCATTGGACTCTAGTGGTTTGATATAGTCGGATTTAGAGAGAGTTTAATGAGGTACCTTCAGAAAGTGCTAGAGATCTTACCATCGCTGTTTTCTTTTTTTGGGGGGCTGAATTTTTTGTAGATAGGAATGTGCTTCAAATCTGTTTGGACTATCTAGCTAGGAGGTTATGTTCTATAGCTTTTTAGACCATGAAAGGTTGTGGGTTCTGATCTACGTCTCTAGTTTCAAACCATTTATAAGAGATAAAGCCAAGGATGTTTTCAGGCATCAGCCAAAAAAAAAAAAGAGCATTTGACAATTTGAAAGCATTGTTTTATGTTAATCAGAGCCTTTTCTTCATTTAAAGGTGCTGGGGGACTTGATACCGCTGTCAAATTTGGCTATTGCTTAGTATTTTTCTTTTCCATGCAATGTCTCTTGGTTTTTATTTTAGATTCTAGTACTCTCTTTATTGCTCTTCTTGTCTAGTTATCTCTTTATTCTCTTCTTATTGATATATTTCTTTATGAAACATAGTTTCTAATATTTATTTGCACCCTTTGATTGTGAAGGTGAGAGGCCAAATTAGTCTTTATTGTGGAGGCAGCATTGTCTTTGGATTGTCTGAATTTCCAGTGTCAGAATTTGAGCTTGTAGCTGAAGAACTTCTGATGAGTGACTCTGTCATAAAGGTATGTTACCTTTGCTTACTTATATGCTTCTTATTACTGTCTAGTGCTTAATTTCTTTAAGAACTTAAATCAAATATGGAAAGAGCTAAATGGCAAAATAGGTTCCTTATATCTGAGAGACCACTTGGATATGAGGATTTGTGAGTCCAGTTTTATATAACTTGCATCCTTATTGAAATTATTTTGAGTATTTAGAAGTCAATTTCAACCTTTTTAATTGTTTAGTTTATTTTATTGTTTGCATTGTTTTGTTGCATCTAGAGAATGTTGTTTGACCCTCTCATTTGCTATTAATGTTGATTTGGTGCTTAATTTATTGCCATAAAATGATGCAATTTGATTATAGTATTAGTTTTTAATGATTATTACCTTTGGAATTTGGAGGTTGAAACTTGTGCAAAAGTGTGAGGGATGTGTTTAACATGGCAATTTCGGAGGAATTTGACAAAAGAAGAAAAAGAAAATGGAATTCCTTTTGAATGGAAATACTTTAAAATTTGTGAATACCTTTGATGAAGGGTCGTCTATTTATATATAAACCCTTTCATTTGTATGAGATCTTTAAGGAATGCAAGTTTCGTGGTCTAAACAAATCTAAGAATCAAACAGATTTTGTTCAATATTGTGTAAAATTCTGTAAAATGAGAATATGTTTGAAAGAACTGCAGAATTTGATAAAATTGAGACCAAGAATTTGATTTGCATGCCTCATGGATTAGAACTGCCTAAATCACAAATCATCGGAAGCCCATTTCTTGTCCAACAACTTCCCATCAATCGATCAGCATCACACTTCATAGGCAGTTCCTTGAACATTAAACCAAACCAATTTACTGACGCTAGTCTTATGAGCTTTATTATTGTGAGTGTTGATGATATTAATGTTCAATTGGTGCACTTTGTTAGCATTCATCTTCGTGGTCTGCTAGTAATTTGATCATCTTCGGAAATATATATATATATATATTTGAAGCTATGTGGTTTTAAGCAGTGCCTCTTAGCTTCTTAATTTATTATCATAGAGACTGATCATGGAAGATTAGAGATGCTGAAATGTGGCAAAGCTTTGTCTTAATGTGGTTCAATCTTTAAGCCATTAGGTTCAATTAATTCCTAAAATGTAGAAGTAACCTTAGTGGTAGTTGGCATATAATTATGGAGGCATAATTATTTTCCTCCTGTATTTTCCCTTTTTCTATGGGAGAGAATACCACATTTCTAGTTGGAACTTGAGAAACTCATAAAATTAATTGGGGTTTGTGGCATGGACAGGAATTAAAGTGGACTTGCTGATGATGCTTTTTATTCACATGATCTTTCGGCAGATGAAGGGGGGCTGGAGTCTTCCAAGTCTCTGAACAGGTCATGGTATGTGTAAATTTGATATGTTAGCTAGTATCTCTCTTTTTTTTTTTCTTTTTAACCCAATAAACCTTCTCCGATTTGTTTCTCTGCAATTTTAATTACTCCCACAACTTCCAATTCTTTACAAAGGGTTAATATGAAAAATTAAGCCTGTATTTTGTTGTTAATTTTTTTCTGGTGTGTCAGTGTAGTTAAGAAGACTTAAAAGAGAAGTTTTCAACTGCCAACTGGGCTGTTTTGTTTTGTTGCTTGCTTGCTTTGTTTGATTGTGCGCGTTGTTAGACGAAGAAGAAGTGAAGTGAGAAGGTTCAGTTGAAACGGTAAGTGTGGTGGATCTTAAAAAAAAAAAAATTTGTTTCTTTGGTTGATGGAATTCGAGAGAAAAGAGAAGAAAACTGTTAAACATTGGTTCGATGTCTGTTGTTTATTTTGTATTTTCTTGCTTTTGCTTCCAATCAAGGAAAGAAAGTTCTTTTTTTTTAGTGACTTACAACTCAATGACAGGTTGATTCTGTCTGGTTTCTGAGAATATCGAGGGAAAATAGATCTGAATCTTGCTTCTTTATGTCACTTCTTTCTTTTTCATCAAGCTTTATGAATGTTCTATTGATAACCGAACAAAGAATCTTTGAATTCTTAATCGATTTTTCAGTTTTCCGTATTTCGAATTTAATTGACTTTTAATTATAATTGGGTTAGTTATTTCAAATGACTTCAGTTTCATTTTCTCTTTCTTTTAATTGATGTTCTGAGAAATGGAAACCGTTGAAAAGTAAAAGCTTGTTATAGGTTTTGCTATGACTTCTCCGCTTGATTGCTTAGTTTCTGTTTCAGTTCTGTACTAGCATTCTGTTTCAATAATGGAATGTAGTGAAAAATTTTCCAATTTTGTTGTTGGATGAAATGTACCATGATCTTTATTCGTATTTCATTTTCTTATGTATTGTTTTGTGAGAATTGGGGATATTCCTGTTAACATGAAGCAGTAAAGTCAAAAGTAGGTATTATTTGAATCATGTTTTTCCAACTGCAATTGAGAGTTGTCGCAACTTCATAATTTCTCCAGAGTGCATATTCCCATCATCAAATCTTTTTAATATATAGCCTAAAAATATTTTTAGGACTCATATGAGCTTATCTAGTACCTATATTTGTTTTACAGGACCACCAATTTACTGATGCAAACATATGGCCACCCTTGGTGATATTGGAGTTGCAGCAACTATCAATATCCTCAGTGTATTTGCTTTCTTATTCGCATTTGCCATTCTTCGAATTCAACCGATAAACGACAGGATCTACTTTCCGAAATGGTATCTGAAGGGCTTAAGAAGCAGTCCTTTGCAAACCGGTGCATTTGCAAGCAAGTTCGTTAATTTGGACTTCAGGTCATATGTGAGGTTTCTGAGTTGGATGCCAGCAGCACTGCAAATGCCGGAGCCTGAACTAATTGACCATGCAGGATTGGATTCTGCTATTTACTTGAGGATTTACTTGATAGGGTATGCTCTTCTGAGAGTTTCTCTTTTCCTGATATTCATTTATTTTTGTCTTAGACTCACTCTTGCCTATTCCTTTCCTGTTTAAGTGCAGGCTTAAAATTTTTGTTCTGATTGCCTTCCTTGCATTTACAGTCATGGTACCAGTTAATTGGACAAACAGGACCTTAGAGCATTCTAAATTAACTTACAGCAGCGTAGAAGCATTGTCTATATCAAATATTCCAACTGGATCACGCAGGTTTGTCAATGTATCTGAAAGCTCTATTGTATTATTATCTTTATTATTTATCTTCTGAATGTTTCCATTTGATAACTGAAACGTATGATCTTCAGCATGACTGCTATATTATTTGCAATAATCAGACATAGTTGAGTTGTTAAAAGTTCCTCCTTTTTTCTTTCATCAGAATTAAGAATCATCAAATTAGATGTTTCAACTGAAAATAATAGAATTCAAATTTTTATGGTAGTTAATGTGACTGGTCTTAATTTGTGACTTAAAGAGTCTCTTACGCACATTCTTAATATTATATGCACACCTTTTGGTTGCAGATTTTGGACCCATTTAGTAATGGCCTATGCCTTTACCTTCTGGACATGCTATGTGTTGAAAAGATAGTATGAGATAGGGGCTGCAATGAGGTTGCATTTTCTTGCATCAGAGCACCGTAGGCCAGGTCAATTCACGGTAAGATCAACTCTATTGATCAAGAAGCTAAAGTGATGTGCATTTATCATTGTTGCATTGTTTAAGGAATGGGAGGTTTTGTCGCTATTTTTCTTGAATAAAGAAGTCTGTTTGGAGGAGTGATTCCATTCAAAGAGTAATTAGTTTGAGCTGTCAGATGAAACACGTATTTTGAGTGAAGCCAAACAGGGTCATTCAGGTATTGATTGTATTAAACTTTACATCAGATGGACTGCATATGCTTATCCATTACAATCTGCCTGTGCTATGTGACACTTTTGGGCTTTATACTTGGGCTCTTTCAGCCTCAGTAGGAGGATGAAGTTGCAATAGGTTTTAGAGACCCAGCTGTTACAAGCTCATGAAAGATCTACTTGAGGTTTTAAGAGTCCATCCAAGACCCTGCTGACATTAGTTGCTGAACTCTGTAACTTAGGCTGACAATAGATAATTAGTTTTGTCCTCATCTCCCCCAGTTGCTCATAAATGGACTAATGATGTGTTTTGCATATTAGAAAATATAATAACAGAGAATTATTTTCCAAACAGCATTTTGAAAAAGTTATGAAATTAAAACACATCATTAGCTTTTGTGCTTCATTTAATCATAGCACTCAATGAACTGTTATCCTCTTATTTAGCTTGTCTCTGATCAAGAACAACTGAACTTGCATGACATAGGTGCATTTTTGTGTGTGTGATATTCCAGTGTTGTATGTTATGTATATTTTTATGCAGCTAAGACATGGTGATCATCAGCTATTTTTACATTCTTATAAAAGTTTTTCAGGGCGCGAGTTTTGGTTTATAAAGTTTTTCATTCCAATTTGGAGCATCTGGTGTTAACTTGATGAGTGCATGTAGCAGCTATCGTGTGTCAGGTTTCAACTTCTACATCTATGAGTTTAGACTGTAAAGTTAGTCAGTTTTCAACGTAATGGCAATAGCCATAAGGAGGTACGTGAACTGCCAACTATGCTTTTAGGAGAGAAGGTTCTTCGTTCGTTTCCTTCTTTTATCATTGTTGTTATGTTAGTCTTACTTTTACTAGATTTGACATTTGAATGACATTAGAGGTGGAACTAATTTTTGTGAAATTGTCATCCCTTGAAGTGCAGTGGAACCCTAAGGAAACCAACTGAGACAATGAAGCTTGTTATAACAACCTTTGTTGGAGTTGTTTTTGGCTTCTTTTTAGGCATTTGCTTTCCAACAGTAACATTAACTAAGGTTGATTCACCTTGTTAATGATTTATGTTTTAAACTTTCAATTCCCTGTACTATGGTTGTGTTCCCACTCCTGTGGTCTCCATGTTTCAAAATAGAGTAGTAGAACTTTCTCTCGTGTTTAAATTTGATAGATGAATCTGCCATCTAGCCTTTTTTCTTCTATTGATCTCACTTATATTGAGGACAAGTACTCTGGCCTTTCAACTCAAGAACTATTGAATGCTTGGTCTACTTTGAAGAATAAGAGAGGCCACTTTTTTACTGATAAATACAATGATACAAAGGTACATTTTTTTTCTTTTTCTGAGATGCTATACATTCTCTTCATTTGAGTATAATTTTCAGTTCAATTTGGCTTCCACCAATTAATTAGCTACTCACGTCACTGATTTCATGGAAGGTTTAATTTCACTACAATTTGTTAGGCTTTCTGAGAACTTAAAAGGCAAACCAAAATTAGCTTTATGTTTACGGGCAGGATTTGTGGTAGGTGAGGGATTGGTGTGCTAACATTAGAGGTGGGGCCTTAACCTGTAGTCTGTGATACTTTCAACAATTGAAGATGAAATTACAAGACAATTAATTCACTTGCATACATACATATGTTGAGGACTGTATTGTCTATATATGTTTGACCTGCATATGGCCTTAATATGTAGTTTATTTGGCATTAGTTATAAACTGTGTGCTTATATATATGGTGAACTAATCTGGATATATGATCTTGAAATTGCTAGTGGTGGCTTGTATGTTTGGTCTAAAAACCTGATATGCTATACTTATTCTACAGGTGGTTGTTGTCTCTAGAGAAACTGGTTGTGGTAAAACCACACAGCTTCCTCAATACATTTTAGAATCTGAGATTGAAGCTGTTCGTGGGGCATCCTGCAGCATCATATGTACTCAGCCTCGAAGAATATCAGCAATAGTTGTTTCTAAAAGAGTAGCTGCAGAGCGTGGGGAGAAACTTGGAGAATCTGTTAGTTTCTTTTTCTGATTCAATTACTTGGATAAAAAATTACGTTGCTTATTTTATAGATTATTGGGGCATGGCTGCTGAGGATGACCTCTAATTATTAAGTTTTTTTCTTCTTTTCGAAGGTTGGTTATAAAGTTCGGCTGGAGGGAATAAAAGGAAGGGACACACGCCTTCTTTTTTGCACAACTGGAATACTATTGAGGAGATTGTTTATTGACAGAACTTTGAAGGGTGTAATGTATATTTCAAAAGTGCCTACAGAGTAGAAGGCAGTTATTTTTGTTGGGTTGAGAGACAACACTAATGTGTTTACTATTTTAATTTTCAGCTCAGAAGTAGTATTACTTTAGTCAAGAATCAACTTCGACAACATGAAGATGTACAGGTAAGCAATTTTACTTTTTGCTGATATTTAGTTCCATGCCAATCATGCACTAAGTAACCAGTCTTAGTTCTACATTAAGTTTCCTCTTGTTCTGATTTTCGGTAGCTTGTGAAGCCCTTGAACAAGCAGCGTTGGCAATGAATGTTTGCTGCCTATCTTTCCTCAGTATTTTTTGAAATTTGGCCTTAAAATATATCACTGCTGTTTGATGGTATGAAAGTTCTTGTTGCACTATTTTTAGCATCTGTTTCTCCTCTTTCTTTATTGCAACTATAGATTTGACAAGTCTAAACCCCATACATAGGTTGCTTAGTGGTAAGTAGTCTTCTTCATTGAGGTCAAGGTTTCAAATCCCCTTGAAGCAACCTACTTGGAACTTATATATGTCTCATATGTTTACCATATGCGGAGCTTGTATCTTTAATTTAACCCTTGCTTCGTTTCCTACTATTGAGTGTCTATTTGAAGTCATATATCTGCCCAAGTTATTTTTTTAAATAGTTGTTGGATGTTTGAGGATACTGTTGAATTACTTGAATTTTGCAATTGACTCTCTGAAATGTATTTTTATAATTGTTTGAAATTTTAATCTGCTTTCGTTTTTATAAGGAAGTATGCAAGTTTTAGTCTAATGATGAAAGTGCAGTCCAGGTGGATGTTCCTTGCTGGGTCAAATAAAATAAAGTTACTGGATCAGAGTATTCTAACGTATCAAATCCAAGTGCAGATTTTTGTGGCAATAACTATGGAGTAATAATTTATGGAACTTCAAGTATTAATGAATGGCATGCAAAATCAATTCGTCCAAACTTACAGGGTGGTAGTGATTATTTACTGGTGAGCATCATTATTTTTGTGCTTTTTGCAACTTAAAAATTGTTTTAATTTCTTAGAAATTGCAACTGTTGGAATGTTGAAATGTTTCAAGGAGCTTTGTTGGATCTCTACACATTGTTTGAGGCTTTGATTAAATTTTAAGCCACAATGTTTTCAATAGAGAAGCTTTTACCAAAATTGGAAAGCAGTAGACAACATCAAACATCTACTCTATATTTTGAGTGTTGAATATTATTACTTATGTGCATATTTTTCCAAATAACAAGTTGTAAACCTCCCTATTTGAAGAGATTTTGTATGATCATTTTGTCTATTTTCACTTATATATAAAATTATCACCTATTGTCTTATGTGTATAATGAAATTGATTCTGTTATGGAGTCATGAAGTAGTTTAGTTGTTTAGACCATATCTTTTATGTTCAGTCTGCATCTTGAGTGCTTTTCTTCTTTGAATAGAATATTGTACTTAATCCATTTTAAAATATTGTTGTGTAGTGAAGTGTTTTTGGGCAAAGTGAGAAGAAGATAAAAGATAGAAGGAGATAAAAGCTGTCCCCACTGCCACTAGTTAAAATTTTTTTTTTAAACTTGTTTTTTAGTTCTTAAAATAGTTTTGTTTTATAGAATGGTTAAAAACAGAGTTGCCAGTTACCAGCAAAAACCAAGTCTTTATCTCAAGCTGTGCTTAGTCATCTTTCACCAGGGAGAGTGTTGTCATGATTAGTAAAAAGGTTGTTACTTTGAGGTGAACAAAGGGGAAGAAAGAAGAGTGGATAGAGAGAGATGAAGAAAGCAGATTGTACTGAACAGTAGTTGATGAAAATTAAAAAGCAGATTGGCAGACAACTATTGGAGTCTGTAACATGTGTGTGGACAATTCTTGCACTGTTTTTATTTTTATCTTATTTAATTGATGCTTATCTAAGTAGGAAATTGAGATTCAGGCATCAATAGAAAAGATCTAGGTTTCAATTTTATAGAACCTTAAGTATCTTTTGTTTGGATAAGCATCAAGTGATGGTTGAAAATGTCTATACCTTGTGCTTCTTGTTCATTAATTCCTATATTATGTTGATGGGGGATTTGAAAATAACGAAGCTGAATATGAAGAAACTCACAACATTGTTATATTGCCTGATTATGTAACTCTTCCATTTCCTTCTGTGGAGTTGCCAGAAAAGGTAATTGCTGTTTATCATTATTATTATCATTTGTGATGTAACTACCATCTCAAGCAAAAATTTAAATTTGCTTGTCTTGTGTGGAACATTACAGGTATGGTTGGCAGTGGATGCCATCTTAATGGCTGAGGGTGCTGAGAGGAAAGAGCAAGTTGTAGCTTGGACAACTGATAAGAAGCAAACCAGTGCATATGATAAGAGCAGCTTGGACAATTCTTGCACTTTGCAACAGATTGACAATGGTGTTATTGTTCCACCATCTAGGTGGAAATGTGCTAAGTGTGATAAAAAGGAGAATCTTTGGCTGAATCTTACTGATGGAATGATTCTTTGTGAAAGGAGAAATTGGGATGGAACTGGTGGCAACAACCATGCTGCTGAGCACTTCAAGGAAACAGGCTACCCCCTTGCTGTCAAGCTTGGAATAATAACTGCTGATCTGGAAGGAGCAGGTAATGCTTTCTTGCATGAGCGGCAAACTTCTCTCCAAATGTTGTTTCAATCTAATTGTCTATTAATCATACTTTAGGTCTTTAATGCCTATGCAATGACAGTTCAAAATCTTAATGTGAAACTTATTTAAGGTTCTGATTTTATGTTTAGGCAGTGAGTTAAAATAAACAACATTAGGCAATGAGTTATTCTAGACTATGAGTTACCTGGTTGATGTGTGTCCAGTAGAATTTTGTAGAATTTTGCACTTCTTATGAAGATTGGGAATTTAGCTGGTTAAAAGGGAAGTTTGTGATGCTTCCTAAATGAAGAGTAATATATTGTTTTATTTAAATAATCTTGCTCGTCTTCCATATTGCATATTGGCTGTCAAACATAATTAAATCTGATAATGGGTTTTGTCAGCCATAAACTTTGATTGATCACCACAAGTTTGGTTCAGAAGAAGTAAAGTGTTTTGGCAGTCTGAGATAGTCTGCCAAATGACTCCTTATCCAATTAATTTTGTGTGTTAATTTTTGCATTATCTGTTCTCAGATGTATTGAAAACTTACTATAGGTATCGTATCCTGTGGTGATACTTTCATGCTTGTATTCGTTCTAGTGTTCACTGATTGAAAATTTTATAATGTTTAACAGATTGCTGGAGCTCTACTCCGCATGTGAAGCAGTGGTACATGCCTTACTCATTTTGGCAATTTTCTTCCACTAACTTTATTGCGACTAAAAAATTTTAAGGAACGTGTTCTTTAGATCAAGCAACTTAAGGCTGGAATTACTATGACCAGATGGATCTTTTATATTCTTACTGTCACTATTTCCTTGTCAAGTGAATCCCAGTTTTGCTTTCACGCTCACTCTCATCCATTTCTCCATCATCTCCTGTTACTCTGTTTTCTAGAGGTAGTAATTCACTGATTCACTGGTTGATTTATTATTGTTTCGTTTGCTATTTGACTGGAATGAGCTGAGGTTATTGATTGTACAGTACTTCATGTTTATTTGAGTTTGAGCGGCATGTATCGGATTTGAGCAAGTTATTACATAATTTTTCAAATTATTGAGAAAAGTTGAACTCGTGTAGACATTGAATACTAGTTTGGTTTCTAATAGAAATCTTTTCTTCTATAATTATGGTTAAAATTATATTGCCTTTACTATGATAATTTAAGTCTTCGTCTTCTAATGTGAGTTTTGTTCTTGGTTTTTGGTCTTAGAGATTATACTTATGACATAGATGGGTTTATATGCTATCTACTTGAAATTGAGAAAATTTTTCCATGTAGTATCTGTGTTAAGCTTTTATCATAAGTTAAATTCATGTGCAGGTATTATCATTGCCGTTTGATGTACTATTGACAACATATGGCATAGCATTAATGGATCAAGATTTTCTTTCTCAAATACCGTGGTCCTATGCGATAATTGATGAAGCCCAAAGACTTAAAAATCCTTCCAGTGTAAGTTTGGCTTTATGTAGTCAGTAGCCTATATTTCTATAGTGGGCACTGTAGCTGATAGAATCTATTTATCATAAATAATATAGAAGCAGCTAGTAAATTAGCAATTACATGAATACATATTCTGGATGGTTTACATATATAATTGAGTGAGTTTATATTATATGATTAGAAAAAAAAAAAAAAAAGGCTATGTTTCTTGATTTCTTCTGCCTTTGTTTTTAGTTTCTTTCTTTCTTTCTTGAACCTTGTATGATTACTTGTATGAATTCCAAAGAAATTGTGCTGCTAGTTGGGTAAAATAAGACTAGTCTGGGTTGGTGAAAAGCATAGTTTTCTTGAGACATTTTCCCTTTTCTTTAGGATTTCTCATTGGCAATATTTTATGGTTAACCTTAACAGGTTCTATATAATGTTCTTAAAGAGCGATTTGTCATGCCAAGAAGATTGTTGATGACAGACACACCTATCCAGAATAATCTTACTGAACTTTGGGCCTTGATGCATTTCTGTATGCCTTTGGTGTTTGGGACACTGTATCCCTATCCCACCTGCAATCACTGTCAATGAAACTGTTGAGAGCTTTTTCAAAGAGTATCATCCTTCAACTTATCTTTAACATTCTGTAGTTCATCGAACAAACAAAATTCAAGAACTCACTGTAAGCATAACTTCTTATTTTTTAAAAACTGTCAAGTATGCTTCTTTAGCACTAGAAAGTTTCATTTTATTTGGGTTCATTTCCTGCAAATGAATGGAATACTGAGAAGATTTGTTATATTCCAATTTGTTATCCTCTGTTTCCAAACAGAACCCTTGATTTATATTATAATCAACTGCACCCTTGAAGACTTGCTAGGAAGTAAATAATAGCCATGGTACGTAGTTATTAACTAAAATGTATCAACCAATTCTATTTGTATTATGTAGAAAGACTATAATTTTTTTGAAAAATATTTATAAAATATATGTATACATACTTGACGGTTCTGGTTCAATATTTGGCCATTCCTAAAAAGTTGACAATACAAACCGTCAAATATGGGTTGAATATGTCATATTTGACGGTTACCTATTAATAAACAGTCAAATATGAGCTAAAAATTGGGGTAATATTTGACACAATAAGTCAAAATATGAGTTAAAATATTTGTCGGTCAAAAAAGAGTCAAATAATAATACTGACATACTTGACGGTCAAAAGGAATCAAATATGGAAAAATTAGGTTTTCATTTTTGTCATACTTGACAGTGTTGAAACGGTCAAGTATCAAATATTATTTGTCATACTTGACAGTATCGAAAGAGTAAGTAATGCTCACATATTTGACGGCCAGAAGCAATCAAATATGGAAAAAATTTTGTAAACTTGACGGTTACTGCACAATACTTGACGGTTATAAGCAGTCAAATTTTTGTAAGTTCATAATATTTGACGGTAACCGTCAAATATTATGAACAAAAATTTAAATAATTTGATCGTTACTTTGTCATATTTGACGGTTAATGTCAAATATTTCTTCAATAAACCGTCAAATAAGGCCTAAAATTTGAATACAAACTTGACTGTTTTGTAAGAGTCAAATAATGCTATAGTGAATATTTGACTGTTTGACCAACGATCAACTATTATCATATTTGACGGTGACATATATGACACGCAAAAACCGTCAAATATTATCATATTTGACAGCTAAAAACAGTCAAATATTTGCTTTTTTCTTGTAGTGTTTGTGGCACGTAAATGCCATTTACAAGATTCAGCACGGCAGACAACCTCAAACCTTGTTGCATTGGAGTTTCTCACCTTGAATTGAAAGTTTCGTCTTAGTGCCAAATTCGATAACTTCTCACGAAGCTCCGTTTTGTTGTTAAACATTTGTCCAACCCCAACCTCAATCCTATTAACTACAAACGAGGAAGCATCAACGCCATCTGTGGATGATGAATGCACAATAGGCGGCATCCACCTGAATGTGTTAGCCCGACGACTGTCATTCTCACACCCTAAACTAACTTCTTCATGTCTACGATTTGCATCCACTCTCGGCTCATTATTTGACACCGGATGTTGCTCATGTCTGTATACTGGAGGAGTAGGTGCGGAGCAAATTGGAGAAGGAACGGTACACGGCACATCCTGGTTCACATCATTCAAGATCTTCGTCTGTTCATCATTATCAAAATGTGAACCGTCTACATCCTGGCTATCAACAATAAAATCATCTAAACCCTCAACATCATTCTCAATACGAATGGTGCAATCATCATTGTCATCGTCAACATGCTCACTAACATCATCACTACCATCATCATTATCGTTGTAATCTTCATCACCACCATCGTTATTATTAACATCATCACTAGCATTATTAATATCAATATTACCTAAACTCTTAAACTCTCTAATGCTATCGAGATGACGTACCAATCTTGATGGCATCGACGAGGGCACCCCTTCTTCATTTTCAAGTAAGATCCCACCTGAATCATGCCCTGCATGCCGTGAATACTGCTTAAACTCAATGCCAACATCATCATTCAATTGTGGTTGTGCACAAACAGGAGTGGACTCACTTAATTGGTTGCTTCCACTTGTTGAGCAAAACATTGAGGGATGAGAAGATCTTTGTCCCTTACGTACTGCATCGAATCCTGACCTCTGTCTTCGCTTCTCTCTATCTTCAACTTTCACAATTAATGGTGTATATGACTGTTGGTCCTCCAAACAATGTTGTATCAAGAAACGAACATCGTTGTCAGTCTTAATAGGAGTCGGCATTGACGGAAGACCTTTAAAAGCAAATTGAACCTCTAAACTTATGTTATGCTTACGAAGATCCCAACCCAGTTCAGTACTAATACAGTCAACCAACTCATTATAGGTAGCAGACCTACGAATTATCAATGGCTTCGCCCTCCCATTGGTGTATAAATAACCACCATTCTCTTGCATAGTCCAAGAACTATTGTATAGAATAAGTATGTGTAAAGTTTCTATAGCCTGCAAGATAGAGACATATCATATAAGTCCGTGAACAATAAATCATTACAAAATTGCTTAAAAAAGGCACAAAAACGACATTTCTGTCTAAACGCTCGATGTAACTCGACGGTAAACACTCGACACTCGACAATGAACTCTACGCATGACGATCGAAGCTCGACTATCTCGACACATATACTTGACACACAAACTCGACAAAATTGACATCCGACACTCGTCACGTTCGGCACTCAACTCGACGCACTAACACGACACTCGATCCTAGACTCGACACAACCCTTAGACACTCGACACGACCATCCAACATGTCGAGTGTCTATCCGACACAACCGCTTGACACTCGATGTAGCTCGACAAATCTCGTCTTCTTTTCCGTCGACTGAGACACCAGATTTTCTCGTAAAGAATTCCAATTTTCGACAAATGTTGATAAAAACGACACTATCTCTAACCTTAGTTCACATGTATATCCCTATTTTAAGCTACATCATGCGGTTGACAGTTACTGTAATAATAAATAACCAAAATATTATAACCTATTGAAATTTTTAAGCCATTTAGAGAAAGAATAACGAAAGTTTTTCTCACCTTGTTACTCAGCTTCAGTTGTTGAAGATTATTTCGGATAATGATGTGTATGAATGATTGACTGATTTCCTTGTTTCGTTTATTTCTTTTTTTTTCTAAATTCAATTACATAAATAAGGGTAAGGGTAATTGAGTCTTTTTATCAAGAAAGTGTCTATGGTATGAAAATTTCTTAGAATGTGTCTAAATTTTATTAAGGGCCCCTAATTGTGTCCATTTTTTTAATTTTTCTAATTATAAAAAGGAGAATTTCTAGGGACCCGCTAGTTTAGGTCAAAGTTGCATTTTGTAACACTTAGACCCCCAATTTCAGCCGCCGTTACAAAAAATTCACTAACGTAAAGGCATTATAGACATTACAGAAATAAAATAAAGATATTGATAAAATACAAATAAAACTAATTAAAACACTCTATTTTCATCCTTAGGTCTATGGTGGCGGTGAGATGCGATGCTCTAATACCCGAAGTCGCGGAGTCGCGTGCGATGCCCAGTCCTTTTTTGTTTTGCATATATTCTTCATCTTCTCTGTCTATCGCTATCTTTGAGGACAACCGGAGAACTCTAACAAAGGTTTTGAATCCTTAGGATTTAGAGGAAGCCAGCCAGCCAACATTTTGTTATTTTTGGAAGCACGGGCTTTTGTTAAGAGTTGGATGACATGCAGCTTTTGTAAACGACTGCAGTTCGTATATATTGAGTGAAAAGTCTGAATGCTAGTATCTCTGTATTGGTTTCAGACATGGATCGATCTTTTCTTGCTTTGCTTAGAGGTGAACAGGGTGCAATGGAGTGGGTTGAATGGATGTTGGGTGTTAGCCGCCGGGTTGTGCTGGTGCCGAGCGGCTATCGATGGCCGTCAGATGTGTGATGAAACTTGAGGCTATCGGCTAAAAACTATTTTTAATTTTTTTGTTATTAATTAAAATTATTTTTTCTTTAGTAAGATTATTATTACAGTTCAATTAAGATTAACATTTATTTTATTATTGTTCCAATTTTTTCTTTAATAAGATTTTGACTAGAGTTTAATAAGGATTAGTAGAGTTTAATTAGGACTGTGTATCATCAAGTTTAATTTTTTTATCAAGTCTGAAATATTTTTATAATTTTTTATTGTCCTATAATATTTTATTATATTTTATATATTACTATTTATTAAATTTTGTCTTGTATATAGAACTTTTGTAATAATTTATCGTTACAAATCTCATTATTTATCGGTATATAGATTAAAAATATATTATTTTGCATAAGACAAAAACGGGGTTAAATATGACTTTACGCATAAGATCCTCTTCCCACTACGAGATTCTTTTTGATCAAAACTAGCGGTTCCCAATAATTCCCCTAGTTAGAGTATGCATGAAGGATGGCAATTTCACAATTAAATCCGTTTCAGAGTCATAATATAAATGTGTAAGTTTGTTTTATTTTATTTAAAATTTTATTTTAATAATAAAAATGCTATATTACCTTCTACGTATATATAACCCTCATCAAGATGCCATAGCAACTGATTGACTGTTTACAAATTAAAAGTCCAAAGTCTAGATATTTGGTGAATTAATTAATTTATCTTATAATACCGCCAGAGATTGAGAGATTTGTTGTAACATAGCATAGCCAACCTTGGAGCAATGACTTTTAAAATAATTACGAAATTAAAAGAGAGGATGTTGGTGAGGTAAAGGAAGTGCAACTGGTTAAGCAGTGAAAGAGAGGTGGTGCGCCAACGGCTGTAGTGGGGCGGACGGAAGAGGTCGTGCAAGGTGCGGCGGTGCGACAATGTAGTTGATGGGTTTTAATTTTTAAGTTTATGAAAATTATATTAGAATAAAATAATTGAAATCTATTTAATTTTTCAAATATTTTAAAAAGGGTATACTAGTCATTTTGTGCTTACACCTTTGAGTTAACAGCAAGTAAACAATAGCAAGATCATTCGAGGCTAATTTACAAACCTGGATCATTCATTATTTTAGCCAAACCCCAGAGTCATCGATGAAATCTTTTTTTTATCCCGTAAAAGTGCCAGGTATTGAGAAATGTGTTGTAATATAAATGTTTTGGAGGAATTTAGGGGTGTGCAAATTAATCCGATCTGATTTGACCCGATTAAGTTTGACGGGTTTAGCGGGTTTTTTTCAAGTCAGTGATATAAAAAAACCTGAAGTCGGGTTACATTTATCGGGTTTATTGACAATCGGGTTAAAATCGGGTTTGGATTTGACAACCCGAAATAACCCGACCCAAATGAAATTCTTTATTAAATAAATTTTTTGAACACGTGTCGCAGTGTGACTTGTTCTTAATACTTCTTACTGTAGACCTTGCAACACCAGAATACTAATATAAATACAACTTTAACATCCAATCCTAAAATCAATTTCAATCCCTAATCAAAATTCCAACCGACAACAAACCCCTCCTCCTCCGCGGCTCCACGGCTCCACCTTCGTCGGATTCTCATCCTCCGTGACTCCCCTCATCATCCTCCACCTCCTCCGTCGTCAGCTCTTCATCCTCTGTGACTCCCCTCATCATCCTCCACCTTCTCCGTCGTCGACTCTTCATCCTCCGTGACTCCCCGCATCATCCTCCACCTCCTCCGTCGTCGGCTCTTCATCCTCCGTCACTCCCCTCATCATCCTCCACCTCCTTCGTCATCGACTCTTCATCCTCCGTGATGTGGGCAGAGGCAAGGAGAACAGAGAAGTGCTTGGACAGCTCACATCTGTGTAGGTTCTTCACTTCTTCTTCTTCGATCCTTCGTGCTTCCTGTAGATGATTTATGAAAGACTAGTTTTTGCATGTAGATGATTGTACTCGAACCAATTGCTACTAATTTGGTGCTATAAAACGGGTTTTTGATATGAACCATTTGCATGTAGATGTAGATGATTGAATACTAAACATCCAGGCTCACGAAGGCTTGGCTGAAAACTATATAAATAGATTTTGATATGAAAAACCTAATGATATCAAGGGAAAATCAGTTGAAGGTTAGTTCTTAATGCAATATATTTTAATTCTTCGTGTCTTCTCTTTCACTAATGTGTATTGTTGGATTGGGTTGTGAGGATCTATCTAAGGTGTGAATAATAAGGCAAAACTAGTGCTTTAAGTTGTCTCTTAGTTACTTGGAACCTTTGTGGCGGCTTCTGTAACTTTGGCTGTTGGGTGCTATTGTTAGACTTGTTTGAGAGCTTGGATCCAATCTGGCATGGTCTTTAGTTTTTGACGTGTGCTTTTGGATTGGACAGTGAGTGTTTTTTGGCTTAATTATTATGTTTTATGTTTGGTTGTTTTTAAATGAATTTCATCCTTGTTTGGAAATATACTAGTAAATTTTTTGGCTTAACCCAACCCGAATGACCCGAGTAACCCGACCCGACCCGATAAACGGGTTGCACATCGGGTTACAGACTTAAAAAACCCGACCACGGGTTAAATACCTCCAACCCGATGATGTATCGAGTTGAGTCGGGTTGGGCTAAACCCGACCCGACCCGACCCGTGTGTACCCCTAGAGGAATTTATAAAAAAAAGAAAATTATGGAATTAATTATGAATGGAAATACTTTAGAATTTGTGAGTAGGACTCTTTAATTAATCATATTGTAATACCTAAAATACAATATTCCTTAGGTGCAATATGGAGTGACTATGATAGGCTGATAATAAGAATTTAATTTAGAATCCCGCTTGGCTTACTTAGGAGAAGTTTTTTTTTTTTGTCAGAAATCTGAATATATCTGAATACAAAAATTTGAATGATATATTTGTTTTTTTATTTTAATATCTGAATTGAAATATCTACAAACTAATAGTTTTAAACATATATCCCTATTTATATATATTATTTTTACTTGTGATTTTATTTCATATAGTAAAATTATTTGCATGCCAATATCTATTATAAATTTAATTTATTTAAATATTTATAATTAGGTGAAGAAATTAATTTTTTGTAAAACAATTTGATCATGAAATAATTTTAAAAATATATAGAGAACCATAATACAAAATTAGAAATAAATAATAATGTTTCAAAATTGTTTTAAAAAATTAGGCTATGTACAAATCTGTCATAAATGAATTTGGGTAAGGGCATTTAAGAGAATTGGAAAAGTAATAAATGATTTAAATATTTGTATTCAGTTTTTTCATTTAGATGAAAATGCCTTAGATTAAGTCTTAAGTCAAAAAACCATGCATCATGAAAAGATATAAAGTTTAAAAATAAATTAAATTCAAATTTTAGACCGAAAAACAGTCGTCCCTCAGAGAACGTTGCTAACTTATATATTAAACACCATCCTCCGATTTTTATGAGATCGTCAAGGAACACAAGCACAATAGCTAAGCACATGTAAAAAGTGGCCAAAGAAGATTAATATTACTGTAGCAAGGGAGACTACTACAGCAACTTCAGATATCATCAGATATCAAAAAGTAAGAGCAAGGGAGAGGCAGGGAGAGACAAGTAAAGAGCAAGGGAGAGACAACTAAGATCTAAAAGTAAGAAAAAGATTGAGGAAGAAAGAAAACAATTGAGGAGAGGAGACTATTGAGCGATTACTGTAGCACCTTCAGGTTTGTATTAGTATTGGCTTATATTATTATTGGTATAAGTACTGGCATATGTCTAGTTTCCTCTTCGGTTATCAGCTTCATCATGTCCCCCCAAGCAGATGGTATGAAGACAGTTTCCTCTTCAGCTATCAGCTTCCTTGTTTCCCAAATCCGTTCCAGATTACCAACATCGTTTCCCTCTTCTATTGACTTGGAATCACAACAAAACGACAGGCAGCTTATGCTCCAGTGGCAAAATGCTGCAATTGCATTCTGCTTTCCATCTGCACTTGCAATTGTTGTCCTGTTTTCACAAACTAAACCCAAGCACACTGTTTCCTTTTATGTGCTTTCTTTCGCTATCTTGCTCATCTTCTTTGCCTCCTAGTTGCAAAATTCGTCCACAAAAACTTCACTACTACAGCTCAATATTTGGAGAAAATAGTGATCATGCTTGTTGCCGAAACTACAGTCTTCACCATTGCAATTACACTTCCATACAGCCTCTAGTGCGCGGCCTGGGCACTCTAGGTGATCGCCTTGTTCATTATTTTCATCTGCAGATGTTGCTTCTAAATTCTAGTTATTAGCTCATATACTCTTTTGCATTCAATTCTTGTAACGTCGTTCTTGTTCATTAAAGTAGTCCAATAATTGTTTTTACATGACATTCCTGTGTCATGATATATGAATTATTATATTCATTCCTGGGAGATTTTTTTTTTTAATTTCCTTTTACCTCTCTTAGAATTCGTTTAATGAATAAGTACCTTAATAATGGTTTAGTTTTTCATTAATGACCTCTGTAGTAGAAAATGTTTTAAGCAATTTTATAATTTTGGAATAGGATGATTATACAATTAAATTTCAGATTAATAAAAAAATTTTAAAAAAATTAGCGGCTTATGTATTTTGGCCAGTCTTAAATAAATATGCCAAAATTTCTTTGCCAATGACTTCTATATAAATTGAAGGAAACTTGAAATGTTATATCAGACAAACATGGACATGGGCATTGCAGATAGTATTAAGGCAATTTTTTCTTCAATTATCAGTTTCATCACACCCTAAATCCGCCCCAGATCACCATCTTCCTCTTTTGTCAATGCGAAACTGCATGCAGTTCTTGATATTATTGCTGAACAGAGCCCTAGACAGCTTATTATCACGGCATTATTGCTTCACAAGGGGAGACCGTAACGCCTTAGGCACTAACACACGCAAAGTACACCTAAGCAAGCCTTAAATTGCTAGAAGAGAAATTCAAGCAAAAGATAACAAGGACACTAGAGGTTTGGGTGAGGAAATATTTATTATACACAAAGTAGTTTACAATGCTTACAAGACACTTAAATCCCCGAGTCTGGCATAATTTACCTACAAATGAGGACTCACCCTATTTATTGGCATGCATCTCCTCAATCTGCAGCTAACATTATGCCACATGTCAACCTTTTATTGGCTAACTAATGTACCTAGAATATTCATACTTTAGATCTTTTCTAGATATTTATAAGCTTACTTGTTGTCCAAGTATCTCTAGAGACATCCACAAGTTGCTAGACAACACTATACAATACTAGGGGAATTCTACCATACATAGACAACCTTAGATATCTCTAGAATGTCCTAGACTCAAGATATTTTTCCAAACTTTCGGAATCTTTTGCAGCCTTCCATCACCTTCCTGTCACTTTTTGAACCTCCTTGAGTTTACCACACCCTTCTTGTGCCTTTTGGTACCTTCTGGTGGAAACTTCTTGAACACCACGCCCATTCTTTGAGCTATTGAACTCCTCTTGACATGAGGATCCCGAATCACTATAACACTTGCTCCAAAATCACATTCCTTGGCATGCTTTTGAGTAAGCTTGACGTAGAGCTGTGCTCGTCTCGTGCAAGGCATGACATTAAGCTCTTGCGGCAAAATGCCATGATGGCATTCTGCTGCAAACTTCATTGGCCAATTCACATTCTTTTCACTTGCACCCTTGCGTTACTATTATACTAATCTTTAATATTTCTAGTTTTACATCAATTTTAAATCTACAAATCTAGATGTGATTTGAAGATTTAATATTCCTCTGCAACAGGTAAAAATTTTCAAGAAAAGGAATTCTATAGATCTATATAAAGAAGCCTAAACATTCCAAAATCATTAATACGATGGTCACCCTCTTGATCTTAGAAGCAGAAAAATGTAAAAGTTTGCTTCCTGGAAGCACTAGTAGAGTGTGTTTAAGACAGTTGTGCTGTGAAAAATTGTTGTAGGAAAAATCCGCTGTTAGTTGTGCTATTTCAAAAAATTTAGGGTGTTTGGTAAATTAGCTTTTCAAAATTACTGTGTTGTTTAGATGCTATAAATTTGTATTTGGTAAACTTGATTTTCAAAAGCTAATTTTTAGTAAAAATATAAAATAAATAATTTTTTAAAAAGAGATATTATTAAAAATATTAATAAATTTAAAATTATAAATATTAAAAATAAATAATAAGTTAATAATATAATATAAATTTTATTTTTAATAATAAATTATTGAAAATAATAAAATTAAAAAATAAAATTCGATTTCTAGAAATCGAAAATAGCTATCGGACGATCGTCGTTGCCGTCGCTAGCCATCGGTCCCCTGGCATGTTCGACGACACCGTCATCATCATCGTGCTTGCCATTAATCGTTCACCACAGACTTGTACTTTAATCGTCCAATCTCATTGATCAGCACGATGAACGGCTAAGACACCGACAGATCCATGGTGAGTGACAGACGGCGAGCATGGTGATGAACGGTGGTGTCGTCAGGCACGCTAGGGGTTCGACGATCGATGAGGGAAGCGACTACCATCTAATAGCTATTTTTAGTTTCTAAAAAATGTTTTTAAAAAATAAATTTTAAATAAATTAGATTTTATATTTCTAAAATAAATAATTTATTTATTAAATTTAAAATTTTAATATATAAAGGGTATTTTTGGATTTTAATTATTTTATGAGATAATTTTGATTATTTCTTCTATCCAAAATTTTAGCTTTTTAAAATCAGATTTTTCAAAAGTTGCTTACTACTTGTTTTTGCAATTTAGTACAAAAATAGATTCTTCCAGCATCAGCTTCTTGGACAAGCAGTTTTTAAGGTGTTTACCAAACACTCTCAATAGCCCCAAACACACTCATACTCTTTTCCTAGCGTTTGGAAACTTTTATTTTATTTGAAGCAACGCAAGTCTTAGGTCAGATTGAAAGTAGATAACTTTGTCATCCACAACTTAAAACTTTACGTTTAAATTAATTCAAAATCATGGTGTTATTATCACTCCTAGAGCCAAAATTAGACAAAGTTTTATATCGAGAGAACGTAAGCTAATTGTAAATATTCCCGAGAAAATTACAAAAATGTAGTCATTCCAAATTTGTTAAACTAAAATGGACACAAAATTACTTTTTAAGATTAACAACAACAACAACAACAACAACAGCAATAACAATAATTGTTAGGATAATGCCATCTGAACTGCCATGTGTCTTAGTCAATCTATGTAGTGTTAATGTGTTGGTATTTTGAGAGAAAACAAATCATTTGATATTTTACTTTGTTACTTTCATGTTTTGAACTGATATAGTTATGTGTTACTTAACTGAATATTGTTTTCAAGATATGGATTTGGATTAGGAAAGATTTTATTATCTTTCACTTTAGGAAATGATATATATTGTGTTTATTTATTTAATATTCTAATGTGATTTAGCTTTCCCATATTTGTAAGATTTATAGGATGATTGTACAATATGGAAAGATCTTGAAGAATTCTTGTTCAATAAGGAAAGTTGGTTGATCATATTTAACTAGAAGTCTTTTACTTATAGTGTTTAACGTTTTTGTGTGCAAGTTGTTCTCATTAAGCTTGAGCAGTGATAAAGCTTTATACTTATCATGATTATGTATGTCTAGAAAGGGTTATCATCTCTTTGGGGATTTGTAATACAATTTGAGAAGGACTTAAATTATGAGAAGTAAGTGCAGTGAAGATTTAGGAGTTGGTTTGCTATGGATGGAGTTCTAGGTGGTTAGAATGCTATTTATATTGGATAGGTAAGTGAGAGTGAATGTGGGATTCATCAACTGTAAAGTAATAGTCCTTATAAACGTGAACATCATAGTGAATTACAGCTTGGCTACTCATGCATGTAGGCTTAGTTAAGCTAAACCACGTAAAACTCCTCTACGTAATTTTATTTAAGTTTTGTTACATTTGATATAATTACGGTAGTTTTGTCTTACATAACTGATTCTGTAGCTTCAAAATTTACAATAATACCAATCTTTACATATTTGTCGTTTCCCAAACTTCATAATATCCATCTCAAACTTTCTTCTTGTTCTTCAACATTTCTTCTTCGGATAATCCACACTATCACTTTTAACATTTTATTCCCATTAAAAATTAGTATTCAAACCATGATTCCTACTACTCTACCATCTAAAAAGACAAAGACCTACTAAGACCTCCCTAGTGTCACTATTTGACAATTTAATTTAACAAAAAAAAATTATAATGATAATAATACTAATAAAAGATTTGAACTTGATCAAATTATTAGAATATCTTATTTAACCACTATCATTTGGTGAATTGATTAACTTCATCTTACCTAATATAAGAATTTTAACAATCATTAGATTTTTTTTCATCCAAAACCCAACCAATTCCATTTATCCACACGCCTTCTTCTATGTCAATGTGCTTTAATGCAAAGAAACTTCATAATCCACACAAACAGGATGTCAATATTTGCCATCGCGGCTTTTTATACCGATGATTTCTCCTCCACGAGGACCTTGGTAATATTCATGATAACAATACTCACCCTCAAAACACATTGCAAAATTCATAAATCCTTGAAGGGTCATCTCTTATTCATTGAACTTATCCTTAAAAAAATTAGCATCATACTTGATAACAGTTCTTTCCTTGACATGAGACAAAGCCAGTTTTCATGAAACTTGTAATATCCGATTCTTATAGAAACCATCTAATCTTTATTGTTGTGTAAAAAGTTATATAAAGATCAACAACATCTAAAATCTACTTTTACTCCCCAATGAGCACTTACCAACAATATGTAAACTATCAATAATACAAGCCTAGTGATCATTGCACTTACAACTATCCTATTAGATTTCAAAAGTTAAATTTAACCACTATTTATATATATAAGGCTTCTCCCTCTAAACTTGAAGATACTATCTATATAAATTGTATACTTGAATTGTCTATTTCAAGTAGAGAATATGGGTTCTTCTTCAACATTTGAAGAATAAAAGTTATACCTTGGCTCTTCATGCAACTTCCCAAATATACTTTTAACATCTTTGGTCTACTTTGATCCCAACAATCCAACAACTTTGTGTACATTTATAGTAAACTAATCATCAAAAAACCCTTTCTCCAACAATCTAATACTTGAACTTTAAAACTAAAATTTAAGTACATTCTACGAATCTCTTCCCCTTGCTTCTGCTAATAAAGGTAAGTTGTGCATCTAAAAAACTTGGAAACACACAATTTCCATCCCTCTAGTTCTCTGATACTTTCTATAGACCCCCCCCCCCGAACCCCCCCCCCCCCCCCCCCCCCCCACCCCCCCCCCCCCCCCCCCCCCCCCCCCCCCCCCCCCCCCCCCCCCCCCCCCCCCCCCCCCCCCCCCCCCCCCCCCCACGAAAAAAAACAAATAAATAAATGAAAGAGAAGTAGAGCAACAAGCATAAATGAAAACAAGAAACAAACTTAACCATCTCTTATTAAGATTGATTGGTTAGGTCAAAACCACAACTTCAAATACTAAAACCATAAACAAAATAGAAAAATGTTTAAATAAACTCATCCATCTTAAAATCCTAGCTCGCATTGTACGTAAAAAGGAATGAGGATTCAGATGCATACCTCGTGCATGGAAACTACTAGATCAGGAGATTAAAGTTAAAAGAAAGCTTATGGTTTTCAGCATAAATTTTGTTTCAATCTTTAGAAATTTGGGTACATTTTTTCACAAAGATTTGTTTTGATATCAGAAATATCACTTCCTTCAGAAGACTTTAGACTTGGCAACATTTACTTGGTAGGTTTGCTGTTGGACATACATATATATATATATATATATATATATATATATATATATATATATATATATATATAACACATGATACCACTTGTTGAGACTGTGGACCTCCTAAGACTCCACATTGATATGATTTTGTCCAGTTTAGGCCTAAGCTTACAAAATTTAGCATAAACTAACTATTATATAAATCTATGAAAAAATTAAATAGAAAAACTAAAACGAACTCATGACACAAATATTATAATTCTTTTATAATAGTAATTAACTGTCACATGCCACAAATAAAATTTTGTCTAAACTATTTATAATATGAATCTATTGAAAAAATTACAAATAAAAACTCAATGACAAGAGTTCAATTAAAGAAGTTAATTATAATTCTTCGATAATTGTAAACTGTTAAATGTGATAGATATAAATTAAACTAAACTAACTATCATATAAATGATTAATCTATTGAAAAAATTACATGAAATCAATGAAAAGAGCTCAATAAAATAAATTAAACAAAAAAAAAGTTCTAGATAAGCCCATTTTTATCCATGTTACAACCAACACCATTGTTATATAACTTATATTACAATATCATTTTTTTAACCCTTATATAAACTCAGAACAACCCAATACTTATATTCATCAAATAATCTATTTAATCAAAATTTGAAAGCCTAATTTCTATTTTTTTAGATTCCAAAAACAAAAATAAAATAAAATAAACAATTATATAGTGCATATCTCTATAGACAACTTATTCCATTGTTTCACTTGAGAGAGAATGGAATTGAGAGAAATTAGAGATTATATTCATGGGGGTTTTGAAAAACTTTTGAGGGTTGAAAAGAAGTTAAAAACGAGGTTTTTGGTTCTGACTTGCTGGAGATGAAGTTTTAAGTTTGATTTGGAAAAGAGGAAAGTGAGTAAATTATGTTTAAGACGAAGAGTGAAGCAAGAGATGTAAAAGAAAGTTTTAGATTTTAGTAGCGTGTTATTATGGTGTAAGTAACCAGTAGTTTGAAAAGAAAGAGAGAGAGTTTGTTTATTGTAAATAAAGATAAAAGTTTTAGTAGGCAAAATGTGGGCTTATTTAATGGGTTTTGAAGAAAAATTTTGGTTTCTGTGACAACAATAAAGTAAGAATAAATATTTAAATAAGAAAAATAATGTAAGATAAAAAAGAATGTATACGCAAATTTAGTGAAATTTGAATCTTTAGTGGGGTCAATTGCCCCTTCTTCACGTAACGTGGACACCCTTTGAGAGAACTGTTGATTTGTGGCATATGAGATGATCCAATCGAGCATAAGCAAACCAAATTCACGCTCTCATTTGTGCTGAGGAGATGGTAAAGAAATTCATCGCTAGGCTCAGAGGCTTGCTTCATTGATTGACTTGTATGCCAAATGTGGGGATTTGACTGGGGCAAAAGGAGTTTTTGATAGAATGCAATCATTGCTGAATTTTTCCTCCATGGATTGTATGTGTCACAGCTCAACCCACCGGGGATATTGTCTGTTTTGGCCCATTGGGTCGCACAGTTTTGTTCTGGGGCCACCGGTCTAGCCATCGACCTATCACAGACTACACTAGACTACACCCAAAACGCGTCCTTGGGCCTAAAGGGCCCTTATGAGACCAATGCATACTCTCACTTATATACCTAGCATCTCTCCTGTGTCTTGCCAATGTGGATTGGCCCAAGGGTGTGCGCCCCCAAAACACCCCCCCACCCCCCCTTTCTTTTAGGACTCAACGTCCTCACTGAGTTTTGTCCCACCACCACACAGAGAACACACGGGGATGCTGTATATCATAACTGTCATAGCACGACCCACCGAGGATATTATTCGCTTTGGTCCATTGGGTCCCACCGAGGATACTGTTCGCTTTGATCCACTGGCCCATCACCGGCTACACTAGACTGCACCCAAAACACGTCCTTGGGCCCAAGGGGCCCTTACGAGACCAAGGCATGCTCCCACTTATATACCCAGCATCTCTCCGGTTTCTGGTCGATGTGGGATTGGCCTAAGGGTGTTACAATATGATAGCAGCTTTTCTATTCATTAAAATGCAGAAGGAATTTACCTCAATTCTTCAACAATTGTAGTTGTTCCTCTGACTTTCTATAGGAGTTCTGTTAATGATGTGATAGTTGGAACTAGGCTCTTGGATATTTATGCAAAGTGTCACTGCATACCTTAAGCAAAAACCATTTTTATCTATTTACACTCCTTTTCTAAATGTGGTCACTGTTAAATCTTTTTAGAAAAACTAAAATTTTATCTAGAATATACGAATAATTTTAAAAATAGCATGTATAATTAACATAAAATTAATAGATTACAGTCAAATCATGAGAAAATGTAATTAAAATATAAAATTTTTCTTAGAAATTGAAGAACAAAGTTATTCTCTAGAAAATATGATTTTATTGATAATTCATTTTGTTCTTAAAAAAATTATTTTGATATTAATTTTTTATTAAATACAATAATAAGCTATTGAATTCTCGAGCTTGGTTTTATAAAGTTAATGTTAAAATAATTTTATTTTTGAATAAAAAAATTAATTGTAATTTTAAAATGATGACTGCACTAACATGGATGTGGATTTCAAGTAGCCCCACCCTCAAATAAATGTTTGACAATATGGATGAGTGCATACATAACCAAGTTTGTAGGAAGTATTTTAAAAATTGACCAAACCTTTTCTCTGTTTACTTTGTTGCCTAACCAACTGACAGGTAATTAATGGCCTCCTGCCTGTTATACATACTTAGTGATGGATAATTCAGTTATTAATCATAACGATCTAGCTATCAACTCATTAAAAGCGTAGTTTAATGTTTTTCATTTCATCTTAAGGATATTTTTGTCATTCACAATTGAATTTGGTAAGACAATAAAAATAATACTGTACTTATGAAAAATTATAATCATCTCTTCAATTTGGTTATTTCCTCTAATTTTATGTTGAAAGTATAAGTTAATATTTTGAATAAAAAATCTACATTGAAATATCTCAAACCCAATTTAATACTTAAAATTAAAAAAATAGCATACAAGATAATTGGTGTGATGAACATTTTCAGGGTTTGATATAATTGATCCTTTTTATTTTACGTAAATAATGGTTCATCACTTGCAATGGAGCAATCTAGAGATACTAGGAGAAATATAAGTCGAAATATTTTTATTTTTATCCCTTGTTGATTTTCCCCCTTTTTTTAACGATTTACGATTAGTTTGAATATGTTGGATAATAATTGTCAAAACCGAAAAAGTTTTGATTGGCTATTTTTCTAATATTGATATAAAAAAGTTAAATTTATTGGTCGACTTTTAAGTTTGGATCATTTGCAATCAAATTTATATATACTCTTAACTTTATATATCTGTAGTTTTTGTAATATCTGCTTGAAATCAGTCAAAATATGTTAAAATCATCTATTTAAATTAATGCTTAGGCAAGCCTAAGTAAATAGAACCATATAAAAATGTTCAAATTTGTTTAATTTATTAAAAAAAAAGTAGTAATAACCACACGTAAATGTGATAATTGCTCCAGGTATATATAACTTGTTAGGAATATGCCATAATATGGATGTTTTTCTATAATATGTAAATATTGTTGTTATAATTGAAGAAAAGTTATTATTTATAACTTACCCGAGTGTGATTGTATCAATTACTAAAGGTTCCAGAACTTATACATTGACAAAGCTTATATATAGATGAGACATATTTGAGACATAGAACTTTATCATAGCTTAAAACTAATTCACAACCTATAAACAAAAGCTAGGTGCTTTGTTTGGACAAGGTTATTGTGTCATTTGTCTTCAATAGAGAAATGATGAGTCTTTAACTATTTGAAGTATAGACTTCAGAACAAAGATAGTTGTGCATTATGAATGCATTAAACACGGACCACGTAGAAATTATCCATTTGGTGGAAATATTGTGACCGAATATGAATTTCTATACTTGAGCACTAAAGACATTCCTATCTTAATCCTGAGTGGGTAGTGTACCTCTAGTATACAGGTTAGAGTCTTCACTAGAATAAAAAGTGAGATCTAAAAGAATAAGGTTAATACCTTTGCTAGCTGGGATTGTAAGATCTGTATGCTAGTAGACACTATATCATAGATATGAAATTCATGACTCTGAAAGGATTACAGAATACCACCTTACTGGTTTTACAAAATTTTATTTGAGAGAATCTTAGCCGAGTGTTTAGCGAAAGTTGTTTATGAAACTGAGATTTATTTTAATAAATCTCAACTCATTTAAATAGTGTAAAACTGGTATCAAGGGCTTAAGATATAATTGGAGGGGTAACACGATAAATCATACCTAACTCCAATTATTGATATTCTATGTAAGGTATTTATGTAAACCTGATGCTTAATGAATAGAGTTTAGAGAAATAATTTAATTAGATTAAATTATTATGTTTTCTGTAAAGGGTATTTAATTCAAGAGTACAGCTTGAGAACTATAGTGGAATGGACCAAAGTTAATAATTGGAACCCACTATAGTTATGAGATAACATGATATTAGGTCAAACTTATTGGAGCTTGTAATAAAATATATCCATCAAGGTCTCTTAGGTAGCTGATATAAATTGTCTAAATAAGGATTAAACTTGAAAAATTAATTATTTAATTTAATTAGGTTTAATAGAGAATAAAACTCAGGTATTAAATTAAATATATTTGACTAGCAATTAAGCTTATTATTTAATTAAATTAATTAAATAATAAAGTATTTGGGCCAATTTAATTAATTTGATTAATAGGCTTATACTTAATATAATTATCTAAAAGCTTACACAAAATTGGGTTGGACCTAATTAAGTGTTAAAAGTCTAATTAAAGACTTAATGAGATTAAGTTCCTATATAATTACGAATACTAGTTTTAGAAGCCTAAAAAAATTAGTTAGAGTAAGCCTAATATGATTAGCTTTAGTAGTCAAAATTGGATAGGGATTAACAATGATATAAAATGATGAATTAGATCAATACTGTGAGAGTTTTTTAGTGAACAAGGAACAAGCTATCACTATTTACGAAGTACTGTTTAAATGATACTGTTCACCTTTTACAGTCAACAGAATACTATTCATAAGCATTGTTTATCTATTAATATTCACCTATCATTGTTTATCCGACATAGTCTAGTTATTTTAAGACGCTCACACGTCTTGTTCACGCAGTTTTCAGACATATCTAGAAGTTGAAGTGGTGAGAAAGCAGCATTTTGAAGCTTGTACTCACATAATTCTGGTCCCGAAGGCTATTCCGCGATCCTAAAGTGTTCAGATTTGGCACCGGATTCCTACATAACTCACATTAAGATGCCTTTGCAATTGATTGAATTTACAAAAAGATCATAGACTAGATACTCGTGAATTATCTTATCTTGTGCAAAAGTGTGAGGGATGTGTTGTAACATGGCAATTTCGGAGGAATTTGACAAAAGAAGAAAAAGAAAATGGAATTCCTTTTGAATGGAAATACTTTAAAATTTGTGAATACCTTTGATGAAGGGTCGTCTATTTATATATAAACCCTTTCATTTGTATGAGATCTTCAAGGAATGCAAGTTTCTTGGTCTAAAAAAAAACTAAGAATCAAACAGGTTTTGTTCAAAATTGTATAAAATTCTGTAAAATGAGAATATGTTGGAAAGAACTCCGTGGAAAAGTGAGAATATGTTTGTAAGAACTGCAGAATTTGATAAAATTGAGACCAAGAAATTGATTTGCATGCGTCATGGATTAGAATACTTGTAATTCCATAGATTCTCCCCTCCCACTATGTAAAAGTGTGGCTTTTATGACGAAAGAATTTGCTAGGAATACATTCTGTCGAGATTATATAAGGATACCATCGGTTTTTCTCAAACAATATAACGCAAACAACATGGGCATTGCAGATAGCATCAAGACATGTTTCTCTTCAGTTATGAGCTTTATATTGTCCCATATTCGTTCCATATTATCCACACCATTGTCGTCTTCTGTTGACCAGGAATCACAAGCATTCGTTCAGATTGTTGCTTAACAGAACCACAAGCAGCTTATTGTCACGAGCTTAGAGTTTAGCGCAGCTGCTCGTGCGGCACTTAGGCAACTTGAACCCGAAAGTTGCTAAGTAAGCCTTGATGATTGCTTCTCGCTCAAGGAGAAGTTAGGACCGTTGAGCCAAAAGAGCTTTAGAGGCTAGAAGAAGAGATGGAACTTAGAGGCAAGTATTGCTAATGCAAATGAGCTTTGTATTACACAAGAGAACTCTTACAATGCTTTGTGTTGTAATCGCTCGGTTTAGCTTGGATGCCTTACAAATGAGCTATGGAGGGGTATTTATACTAATCCACCTCCCAAATGAATGGCTAGGATTCAATACATCCAATGACCATAATTGAGTCCTACCTAAATTAGGTGTGGTAGGTGAACCACCTTTGACTATGTATATTTGCATGTGCTAGTTGTACATATTTGACTTGCTTAGAGTTTCTAGAAAATGGGCTTGGGCTTGTAGGCTTTCTAGAAACAAGGTCAAGCCTTTGTGTAGATTTTGAGCCACTCTAGCAAGCAAGTTGGATGGGCCGTAACATACTCTCATTCCTTGGTGCGTTTCTTCACTAGCTTGGTGCAAACCCGTGCTCACGTCGCGCAGGGCGTGACATCCTCCCCCACCAAATTTCGCGACGCCCTCGTCGGGCCTTTGAGGATGTATCACCAGCTGCGAATGAGTGGTCTTGCCTCCATGTCGACGCTTCCTCTTCGCGCGCTTGGATGGCTTCTTGGTTGCCTTCTTTGGTTCCGCGATCGTGGGTGGCATCACACGGTGAGGCGCTATGGATGGAGGTTTGGTATCGGGCTCCAACTTCATTTGGTCAGCCTCTCGTTTTGGCGGTAGCCTCCTTTGTAGCTTTTGGGTAGTAACATCCTTGTACTTCTCAAGGATGGCCTGGATTTGCCTTGGAATTGGATCCTTGGCAACGGTGGTGTCCTCCCCATCATTTACCTCTCGAACGGTGGCAAGGAAGCTCGGATCTTCCTTTATTCCTTGCTTGAGTTGTAGTGCGGACATCATCTTGTTCTCGACTTTGGTTGCACGTTCCGCCATGACCATGCATGATTGACTCCCATCGAGGATGTTGAGGGAGTTAGATGCTGGTATGGGGAAAGCATGGCCTTAGTCGAAGAACTCCATGCCCAACACTACTTGGAAATCATCCATGGGAACAATGGAGAAATCAAGCTTACCGTTTCATGTGCCAAGTTGTACCGAAGTTGCCTTGCACATTCCCAAGATTGCCTTGGCGGGTGAGTTTACCGCCTTGATGGTGCCACCTCCGTTGGTGTATTTGAGGCCTAGCCGTTTGGCCTCGTCTTCCGAAATGAAGTTGTGCGTGGCTCCCATGTCAAGCATCGCGCGCACATCTTTGCCATTTATTGTGGCGCTCACATACATAAGACCCTTTTGCATAGGTGTGGGTCTTTTGAGTGCGCCAATTGTGCGGAGAGAACCCATCCCCGCTTGTGGCTCTTCATTATTTACACCCTCATGTTGGGCAGCAAGGGCGTTAAGAGTCTTCCTCTTTGGGCAATCCCGAACCCAATGAGGACCATCACATATAAAGTAAGGACTTTTAGGTTTAGGGGCTTCGAACTTACCTTTGTTAGGCGTGTCTCGTTTGTCCCCTCCGAAAGCCTTGCGTGCACCACCATCCCTTCGGTCTTGTCCTTTCTTGGCATTCCGCTCTCCCCCACCTTTGCCATGGTTGGGCTTTCTTTCCTTCGATTGGGATGTGTAGTCAACAAGAGATTCGGCCACGGCTATGGCGTCATCAAGGTTTTGCACGCCACGCCTCTCAAGCTCAACCCTTGCCCAATCTTTGAGCCCATCAAGAAAGTAGAAGAGGGAGTCTTTTTCGGACATACCTTCGATTTCAAGGATGATTGTGGTGAAGTCTTTGATGTATTCGCGAATGGTGCCACTTTGCTTCAAACGGCGGAGGCGACCCCTTGCCTCTTTTTCCGCATTGCTTGGAGAGAAATGCTTCCGTAGCTCTCTCTTGAAGTCCTCCCATGTGCGGAGGATGACGATGCCTTTGCCCGCGTCGCCATGCTTACGATGCCACCACAATTGGGCTGCATCACGAAGGAAAGTAGGCGCAATGCCTATTCTCGAAGCATCATCATAGGCACCTTTCGCCTCGAAATATTGCTCCAAGCCGAATAGGAAGTTTTCTACTTCCGTGGCGTTGCGAGTGCCATGGTATATGGCGGGAGTTGGCACTTGCATGTTGCTTAGCCCACTAGGACTTGAGTAAGAGGGGCTAGCATGTTCGCAACGGTGCCTCTCCCATTCCGTGCGTGATTCTTCAACTTCCGCACGGATTGCCCGCAACTCACGCTCCACAAAGCTTCGTAAGCTAGTAAGCTCTCGTGTGAGGTTTTCACTAAACTCGAGTATTGTGGACTTTGTTGCTTGGGTGATCTCTCCATAATCCGTCTCTAGACCTTCGAAACGATCGGAGAGACCCTCGATAGTATTGTCCATACTCGAAAGAGATTGCTCTATGCTAGCAACACGAGGCTCTAAGGATTCCGAGGAGGGAACTTTGGACTTACCTCGTTTTCCTTGTGGGCGTGGTTGAGGTTGAGGTTGTTCCTCACGTCCACGGACTTGCTCTTCCACATTCATCTCCATGTCGGATGCCATTTGCTCTTGTGCTCGAACCGTGCTCTGATACCAACTGTCACGAGCTTAGAGTTTAGCGCAGCTGCTCGTGCGGCACTTAGGCAACTTGAACCCGAAAGTTGCTAAGTAAGCCTTGATGATTGCTTCTCGCTCAAGGAGAAGTTAGGACCGTTGAGCCAAAAGAGCTTTAGAGGCTAGAAGAAGAGATGGAACTTAGAGGCAAGTATTGCTAATGCAAATGAGCTTTGTATTACACAAGAGAACTCTTACAATGCTTTGTGTTGTAATCGCTCGGTTTAGCTTGGATGCCTTACAAATGAGCTATGGAGGGGTATTTATACTAATCCACCTCCCAAATGAATGGCTAGGATTCAATACATCCAATGACCATAATTGAGTCCTACCTAAATTAGGTGTGGTAGGTGAACCACCTTTGACTATGTATATTTGCATGTGCTAGTTGTACATATTTGACTTGCTTAGAGTTTCTAGAAAATGGGCTTGGGTTTGTAGGCTTTCTAGAAACAAGGCCAAGCCTTTGTGTAGATTTTGGGCCACTCTAGCAAGCAAGTTGGACGGGCCGTAACATACTCTCATTCTTTGATGCGTTTCTTCACTAGCTTGGTGCAAACCCGTACTCACGTCGCGCGGGGCGTGACATTATGCTCCAGTGGCAAATTGCTGCAATTGCATTCTGCTTTTCATCAGCACTTGGAATGGCGGCCGTGAATGTACAAACTAAACCGCAGCATCCCTTTTCTTTTTACATGCTTTCTTCAGCTATTTTGCTTATCTTGCTTTCTCTCTTCGTTGCAAAATTCGTTGGCCAAAACTTCACTACCACAGCTCAATTGCTGGAAACAATAGCTGTCATCCTTGTTGCCAGAACCATAGTCTTCATCATTGGGATTACACTTCCGCTTAGCCTCAAGTGTGCAGCCTGGGCTCTCTAGGCAACCGCCCCATTCATTATTTTAATCTGCAGATATTGCTTCTAATTACCTTGTTATCACTCGTTACGTCTTTCATGGTTATGATTGTTATCACTTGTCATGTCCTGCTTTACATCCCAAGGTTTTATGTCCTGTTTTAGTCTAACAGTTACATTTCAAGGTTTTCACGGCCTGTTTTAGTCTTAACAGCTGCTTATATTCCTTTATCCTCTCATACGACATATTATAAACGTTATCGACAGATTAATTTCCTTTTAGCCTCTCTTATAATTTGAATAACATAAAGAAATATCTTCTTTACGTGAAGAAATATCTTATTGGTGTTTGCTGTAGGCCTCTCTGGTAGGTGAGAAAAGGAATGCTGTAGATTTATCCGTTTGATCTTTAAAGTAGAATAATGTACAAGGCTTCTTCCAGGAAGCACGTCTATTCATTTCCTTGCATTTGGTAAGAAGTTCGAAAACACCATATATTGGAAAAACGCGGGCAAACCATCTATACCGCTGTGTGGACAATTGGACGAAGAAATTTCGTTATAACAGTAAGTTAAACCCCGGGGAGCAGGCAGGTTAAAAGATGAGATTCCTCTCACACCTATACACCTTGCAACTATCTCATTAGATTATCTCAACGACTCTTCGGTAACAGTGTCACCAATGCTCGGTGCTTTCATGCAGGCAGGCATAAGAGAAAAGGTGAAAATTTAACTGATAAAACAGCAATACAAGCATGTCATTTATACGCATCTTCTTGTACTTATGGCCATGGCCAGGGAGTTAATGCAAAGAAACTTCATAACACACACCTAGGAAGTCAATATTTGCCAAGGCTAGCTTCTTCTTACACCATTGATTGCTCCTCCATATGGACCTTTGAAACATTCATAATAAGTGTAATACCCTCCACACCACCAAAACACACTGCCTAAATCACAAATCATCGGAAGCCCATTTCTTGTCCAACAACTTCCCGTCAATCAATCAGCATCACACTTGATAGGCAGTTCCTTGAACATTAAACCAAACCAGTTATCCTAAGACTTGCCATATCCGAATCTCATAGAAACCATCCAATCAACTATCGTGTAAAAAGCAATAATTGATCAACAATACATAAAATTCAATTTTCCTACAAAAGCATGTACAACCAGTATAAACTGTCTATAATACAAGCTAAGAGATCATTATTACTTCCCACTTACGACTACCCTATTAGATCCCAAAAGCTACCTCTACCCACTATGTTTACATATGCAGGCTGCTGCAAACAAGGTTTCATACTCTAAACTTCAAACCTACTTAAATAAATTGTCTACTTCAAGTAGATGATATGCTCTTCTTTATCTTCTTAATCTTTTGAGGAAATATATATATATACATATATATATAACACCTGACTCTTCAACCAACGTCCAAAATATTCTTTAACATCTTTTGTCTCCTCTGACCTCTCTCCACTTCTCTAAAAATTTCCTGTAAACTAATCATCACAAACCTAGTTCTCCAACAATCCGCACTTTAAACTAACTTTTAATAATAACTTATCAAAATTAGGTTCAGTGTCTAATAACCTTGAAACAAGGAAGAAATTTCAAATTTCATCCGTCGTTCTCAGATATTTTGGACACACAATAGTTGTTCATTCTCTTTAAATAAATATGCACCCCTATAAGACTCTAAAATCCCATTATAAATAATAACTCAAGAATAAGTAATTAAACCTCTCCCAGTAAAATTAAAAAATAAACAAGATACAGAGCACAACCATAATTAACAAGCATAACATACAACCATAATTAACAAGCATAACATAGCTGAAAATAATATCTAGAATGCGTAGAGAAAAGCAACTTAAACATCTCAATAAGATAGATTGGTTAGGTCAAAACCATAACTTGAAATATCAAAAACATACAATAAATCTCAGAACACCAATCTCTCAGTAGCTCCAAAAATTAAAATAAAACTGAAGTCTTGTAATTAAACTAATAACACTTAACAATAAAAAAGCTCAAATAAACTCATCCATCTTAAAACCCTAGCTTGGTGCGGCGCCAGTGCCTACGCTTTGCATTGTACCTAAAACAAAACAGAACAATCCCATCATTACAAAGCCATACAACTAGTCAAAACTCCAAAAGCAAATATAAAAGAACGCAAAGTGATACCTGATGGTGTTGTCGGTGCGCATGCGGATCCAGTGAGGGATGGGCCTGTTCTGCCTCATCTTCTTCGCCAGCTTCTTCTTGATCATGAACGTCTTGTGTGACGGCTACAACCACAAAACAACTTACATCAAACACTTCCTTTCAAGTAAACAAATAAACCAATCCAGACAACAAATGGCAAAAACAAGCTCGACCCAGTAACCCAAGGATCTTCAATCACAAGGGGTTTTACCATTTTGGCGATTAGAGCCTCTTCCGAGCTGCTGCTGCTGCTGCTGCTGTTACAAACTTACACCGACGATGAAAGAAACCCTAGTTTGAGAATCTTGGCTGTATTTATATACACTGCAGCCAGCCGAGTCATGGGCGGCAAGTTTATTAATTGGATTGGGCCCATTCTTGGGTTTAGGGCCAATAAAATGTTCATGGGCCAAGTAAATAGTAAAGCCCGTTTTAATTTACAGATGTACCATAACCACGCGAGGGGCAGCGCGTGGGCAAGAAACGTAGTCGAGAAGGAGATCGCTGCGTATGTGCGTGTATGTATAAATAGGGAATGAAAGGTTTGTGCTTTCGCCTGGGAAACACTCTACTCTTATTTCTCTCTTTCAATCCCAAATCTCAATCTGGAATCGCTATCAATTAATCTTTTTTATCTTGGGTGGTCAAATTAGGGTTTTGGGGTAATCAAATCAGGCGGTTGTGATTGCTTCTAGTGATTTCTTTGACCTTTGAGACTTTTTTGTCATCAAGAAGGAAATCAAACGGCAATGCCTCGTGCATCAAAGAGAAAAGCTTCGACCCCACCAAACCCTTCACCCGTCAAATCATCTGAACCCCGTTCTGGTACCACTCCTACCTGCTTCTTTTTCTAATCTTTTAATTAAATTTTTTTTTTAAATTTTAGTTTTGAAAAAAAAAATGTATTTATTTTGTTTGATTGGTTGCTCGGAAAGCGCGGGAAAGTGATGAAGAAAATTACAGAAGAATAAAAAGAAAAAAATTTGAAACTACTAGCAGCCGTTTAAACTTTTTATTTTATTTTTAACGTATGGGCAATTTGTTAGGAAGATTGTTGGTTGATCAGCAAGAAAATTCCTTAGAGGATTAATTTGTTGTTTGTGTTTTCAACTTATATTTTGCTTTTTTATTCGAATTACTTGGGTTCTATTGTAGTTGCATTTCTATTGAATAATTAGGGAATTGAGAGGTTTGCTCTAGTTAAGACTTAGCAGGGTCTGGGATTTGGAGTTTTGGGTTTTGAGTTCTGACTTTTAGTTGAGTGATGCTTCACTGACAAAGTAGTTATAAAATTTTTCTAAATTATGATTTGCATTGATATTGATCAGGAGAATGGAATTTTTGGTATTTATAGTAGTGTATGTAGTGGAAGCTTCATTGAGCTAGGGCTGTGTTTATTAAGGTATAATCTGATGGAAGCATATGTTAATTTGGTTAGTTTATTGTCAAACTTCTTTTATTTGCCATTATTTGACCAAATTTTTTGTTTTGTTTTATTATCTTCTCATTACCTGGTGTTCTTATTGTACGGTACTTCCTTTTTGTGACAGGTAAAGCTAAAACGAAGGAGTTGGGGCGAATAGAGAACATGTTTAATAAATATGCAAATGACGGCATAATTGAGTATGTGTACCGTCTCACCTTTATATTTCTTTATATTTGTTATGTTTGTTGTGTCAATGCATCAATTGCTACAACTCTAACTTTTTTTTTTTAATTTCTTTCATATTTAATATCCAAATTCACAACTAAATTTTCTATTGTGATGCGTGTTTTTGTTTGTACTGGTTGTATATCATGTTTACTTTTTATTTTCTTACTCATTAGCCAAAACGGTCATTTTTTTCTTTTATTTATACGATATATGTAAATTTCATCTCACTTGAAATTTAAAAAAGGAAAAAATAATAAAAGAAAGGATAAATCTTTTATCAGTCTTGATTGTTACTAGAAAGCCAGCCATCTTGAGATGAACTTTTACACGAAGCCATCATGTAATGTAACAATTGTTCGGAAGTTTATGTGTGCTTGAATAGGATGCAATGAAGTTGCTGTGATCGTACATGCATTATTTATATTATTATTGAAATTTTCTTTTGTTTTTATATGCTTGAGCAGCCCAGATGGAATTATGATTCTTTGCAAGGATCTGGGTATGCAGCACACTGATGTCAGGATATTGATGCTTGCTTGGTATGCATTACGCTGAACAATCATTGCTGGTTTCATAATTAATGATTTCTTTTAACCTACCTTATAAATTTGCTGGTTGTCACAGGAAACTGAAAGCTGCAAAGCTTGGTTATTTTACCAAGGTGAGCAGTAGCTTTACAGCACCACTGTTATCGGTGTGTATTATGCTATAGTAGAAATTATTGTTCCGTAAAATTTCTTCTTTCTCCTTGTTGTCAAGTGTGTGGTATGCTTAAATATATGTGAAGTATGAATTACCTAATATTGAACTTATAATGATTAACTGAGATCCGTTACTGCATGTGTATGCTCTGCTTTGTGCATGCTTGAACTAAGGAGTGAAGCAGTTAAGGCAAACATTCATGTAAAAGTGAAGATAACAGTAGAAACTAACATCCAAAGTTAAGAAAAGAGCCTTGCTATTGTTTTTTATGAGATTCTTCTATATATTTATTATTTCTTTTATAAGAGTAATTATTAAACATCCTTTTTGAAGGTACCTTCTTTGTAGGAGTAATAAACCAGTGAGATATACAAGTTTCATCATCTCAAGAGTGTAACATGTGGTGTTGCAAACCCCCAAATGATTTTATCTGGACAATAAAGGATAAGGAAGAAAAATGATTTTTATACTGAAAATAAATTTAACACCAATAACACTACTACAACTTCCTGAAGAAAAATTCTGCAGATTAATTGTAAGAAATCCAGAGCTTGTACATGGGGTTAGAAAGATTAGAGCTACTAACTTTTGAAGCTTATGGTAGGAAATCCTGCTGGACAATTCTTTATCATAAAAGTAACGTTGCTGGGCACAAAAAAATTTGGTGAATTCAAGGCCCATCACCATATATTGAACAAGTGACTTAGAATCTCTTATTGTTGCTATGTTATTTATTTTCCTTGATTTCTCTAATTTCTGGATTTTTTGTTGCCTTTAGACTTGCAATCTTGTTTTTATTTATATTTGATCGCGAAGAATGTACTTTAGAATCATTTGGCTATTCAGAATCTTTTTCTTTTTATTATGTAATGACCAATGATTCAATGTTTTTGTCAGGAGGAATGGCAGACAGGTCTGAAATCCTTGCGGGTTGACTCTCTTAGTAAATTGAAAAAAGCACTGGTAGAAATGGAGAAAGAGGTATTTACATTCTTCTGTAGTTAGTGCAATAACTTTAAATTTTTATTTCTATTTGATATTGCATGCTTTTTATACTGGCAATTGAGTGACAATATTTTATCTTTTAATATTCTGATAAGGTGAGTCAACCACCAAATTTTGGGGATTTCTATTCTTATGCATTTCGCTACCACTTAACAGGTGAGCTTACCAGTGTTATGATGTGCTTTTAATCTTAGGGAATTACCTCTTTTTTCAGAAACTTTTCGATCTACACATTATTTTCTAAACATGCCTGACATTGTTTAACTGCCTCAGAAGAGAAGCAAAAGAGTATAGACATTGAGACCATCTGTGAATTGCTAAATCTTGTTCTGGGAACCCAATTTCGTTGCCAGGTTGATTTACTAATTGACTATCTAAAGGTAGGCAGCAAAATTAGTGTATCATTTTTACTATTTAAGCAGTCGTTCTTTGTAGATTAACTATTCAGTTAGTTGATGCTAGTGCATTTTGTTCTCAGACTATATTTGTCGGATAATATGTTTCACTATGGTTTGGTTTTGTTTTCCGGTCAGATTCAGAGTGATTACAAGGTGATAAACTTGGACCAATGGGTGAATATTTTTCGTTTTTGCAGCGAGGTAAGTTGATCATTTGCTGCTATTAATTGCTTCAGGCGTTCCACATATTATGTTGCAAAAATTCAGACATTAAGTAATTCTAAGATTGTAGTACATTGCAACATAAAAGTGTTCCTAGCTTTTGACAATCTTTAAAGTTCTTCGCAGATAAGCTTCCCAGATCTAGAAAACTATGATGAAACCCAGGCTTGGCCCTTGATCCTTGACAACTTTGTTGAATGGATAAGAGAAAAGCATAGATAGTTTTGGCGTTTTGGCCATCTGGTCTCTTTCTATAGCCATATGCTTCTACTTGCACAGGGTAAGCATCTGTTGCTATGCTACTTATTTGCTACATGTATAGAATTCTGGATGAGTATATGAAAGAGGATCTGTATTTCTGAATTGACTTATTGATTGGATTGGTCTTTCTGCAGGACTTTGTGACATTTCTAACCATGGTTCTCTTTTACACAATTATACTGGACAATAAGTTGAGATTCTCTCATCGCAAGACAAGAAGAAGAGGCCACGGACATTGTCATTACCTGAATTGTTTTTGCAACAACTATATTTTTGTCATTCTATTGATTGGTTCACCTCTTATCTGTATCCAACTGTTTGAAGTTACAACCGATTGTGGCAGCTTACTAAGGGAGGAAAAATCGTAAGAAGCTAAATATGTTTCTCAATGGTTGTAACATTTTTGACTGCTATAGTTTTGTGAGATCAATCAATCTCAATTAGAACAGGTTGGGGTCATAATTAAGATATTTGGAGGCTACATGGAGCTAGTTCACCTTAAATTAATAAATAAATTTAAATATTTTTGTAAAAGCAATTGATAGATAATGAATTGATTCAAGTCACACCAAGATAATTTTTCTTAAAAATTCGAAACTAACTTCAATAACTAATTAATGTTATTGGAAATGACAAAACTTTCTACTAGTTCCCTTCAATGAAAAGGAGAGAAGTTATGCAGCGTAGCCAACCAATCAGAGGACATGTGGTGCCTGTTCATTATCTGCACTGCATTGCAGGGGAGCATCGGCTCTCCATAGGAGAGGGCTTAATAATTATGTGATCAATGAACTGACCATAAAAAAAAAACAATGACGTAAATCTGTGGTAGATGCACGCTACGGGATTAACAGTTTACAGGTAAAAATTGTTAAACATAGTCAAGTCAACAAGAATCGGTACATTAGATGCATAAGTTAAGGCCCCCTATCAGAGATTCAGAATCGGTAGATTAGATGCATAAGTTAAGGCCCCCCATCCGACGGCTTAAAAACCTGTTATATGTGTACTGCAGATTGGTTACAGTACTGCCCCATAATAATTTATTGATATACATATATCGGGAATGACTACGATACATCCAATGTATTAATATATCTTTTTAAAAATGATATAAAAGTTGTAAATATATGTATAAAAATTAAAAATGAGTAAAATAAAAGTTATACGAACAACTTTTATACAATTATAATTTTATAACTTTTATATAGTTATTTATAATTTTTATTCACTCATTTACAACTTTTATATAATATTTTTTGATGTACCACTACGTCTCATGTACTATAACCATTCTTTACTTATATCATGTTCATTTGATCCCTTTTATTATTATTATTATTCAAAGAGAATATATAAATAATGTTGTGATATATATGTATGGCATTCCACATTTTCTTCTATCGGTAGATTCATTTGCTTAAGAACCCTTGAGTTTTCATGGCTAGACTTCGCAGTGATCATTCATTTCTATCTTTTTTTATAGAATAATACTATATCTATAATTAACTACTTATAACTTGAGTTAATAAAATTCTACTAGACATATAACTTATTTTTTATTTTTTATTTTTTTTTATCTAATAAATTTTTATCAACTCAAATTATGAATAGTTAATTGTAAGATTTGGTTGTAGATATTGTAGTGCCGTTTCTTGTATCCTTCTATTGGTAGATTCATTTGCTTTAGAAGTCTAGCCAGTTTTCACTGGTTAGACTTGGAGGTTTGGCTACAAATAGCCGCCACTGAGTTCAGCAAATGAAATGTGTGTGTTGAAGTGAATGAGCCACACAGCAATAAAGTATGGGCTCTCTCTCCCGTTCTCTTTATTTTATTAATCCTTTTTGTTTTAGTGCTCCTCCCAGCATTTTGGTTCACTCTATTTTTGTTTTCTTTCTTGCATCCCCAATGTTTTATTTGTCTTGCACTTGCACCCGTAGAAAACTAATATTCTTACCATTTAATATTTTAGTTTTACAACAAATGAAATAATGATTAATAGACTACAATAAGGAGACGTATCCACCAAAGTCATTATTAGTAAAATTTATCAAATCAAAACAACCAATAACTTTTAATAAAAAATTTACTTTTAAACGCTCTTTCACTATAAAATTTAGTCCTATAAAATCTAAATAAATAAATCCAAATAAAGAGACTGAAATTTTTTATAAATTCACAGTGTCTTTGTTTTCATCTAAAATTATGTTTATTTTATTTTTATCAATTTAGAAAAAATTACTTTCTAAAAAATAGTTATATTTGACATTTTTTAAACTATTTTTAAAAGACGCCAAATAATTGTGACAGGTGGTAATTTATTTTAATTGCTTAGGGTCAAGTGTTTTTGTTCTGTTTGAAATAATTGTCAATATTACTTGACAAACTTTAGGAAGTGACAAATACATTTCATATTTATTTTTGCAATGTGTCAATTATACTAGTTCACATTTTTGTATCCCTTGCTAAATAATGTTACTAGCTAGAGGATGAGCAAAAGATGATAATTCAGGACATAGCCATCATTCAAATGATAAATAACTCAAATCCACGTAGGCACTAACATCGATGACGTTAGAATGAATATTAAAGCTGCTGTATCATATACTTAACCTATGATGAGTACTAAAAGGCTTATATAAATATGACAAACGGGCCTAAAAATATCTAATTAAGTTTATGAAAACCATTTCTCTTATGATATTATATATTTAACTGAAAAGGCTGAGGAACAATTAGCAGGAGATAGTATAATCATTTCGTAGAATATGTACTTCTCTTTGCAATCAATTAACTTGTGTAATTACATCTTCCATGCTTTTTTTTTTTTTTTGAAATAAAGGTTTGTTGACAAATTCAAATCGCACATTCAGGTCAATCCTTAAAAACTGGTTCAAAAGTGATGCCATCACCTAGTATTATCCGCATGTCAATAAACCATACATAGCCTCATATTTCTTCGTTTCATCACCTTCATCTATCACACTTTCTTCTCAATAAACTTCACAATAAGTTTGCATGAAATCAACCAACTTAGACAAACAAGGAGAAACAAAAGAAACAAACACAAGATCATACATAGAATTTAACTGAGAAATGGCAGGACCGGAACAAGTAGCCCAGCAGTCAAGTGAGGTACTGGGCCAGCGTAAAAGTCTAGGACAATGTCCCATGAAAATGGCCCTAGTTGGTGTTGCATTTGCTGGTATCGTTGGTTACTGCGTCTTGTACTCCAAGAAGAAGCCCGAGGCCTCCGCTCTAGATGTTGCCAAGGTCACTACTGGTGTTGCTGCGCATCCTGCTAACACTCATCCACGCAAATAGATCATTTCACCATATCATTTTTTTCTTTTATCTCCCGTTAAAAATTTCAGTACTTTCTTTTTTCTTATATTGTTATATGATTCTTAACAAATAAGACACGACTTAATGTATCTTCTATATATTGGGTTTTTTTTTTGTATTTTTAGATAAAAATTAATGTCAATTTATTTCATCAACCTGTGAAACATTGAGTTTATACAGATTCCATAAAGGTTTCGATTTCTTATCAGAAATGCTATCACACAAGAAATGGATCCATCAACGCTAGCTTCCATTGTTCGGGGATAAAGGTTCAAACTTGTCAGTCAGGTCATGCTTAGTACTAAATTGAATAATATGACAATAAGAAGATTTATAAAAATTTTAGGAGAAAGGAAGATTAACCAAAGTTTCCTTTTAATGCTGCTGGAGTTATAGAGGAAAAATGAAGTTTACTGCCTGTAAACAACTGAGTTGTAGTATTAGGAAGTGGGTTGCTTGTACAAGTGTCTTTTCATGGTATGAGCCTTTATTACGTCATCAGTATATAATAAGTAGATTATGCTTCTGAATACAAATTAAAAATGTTGAAGATGTCAAATCGTTCCTTGTTTTCCTGTGTTGTTTTTATATCAGATTCAACTCTATATTCTGACAAGAATGACGCTAGACATATGGTGTTCACTTTGTTAGACTTGGACAATACTTTTGACTCTGTCTAGAAGGATAAATCTTTAGCCAAATATCCAACATATATAAGATCCAAAGAAAAAGACTAACCGGCCAGTCACTGTGTCTCACTCGTAGAGAATGGGCTCTATCTAAGTGCTTCAGCGGCATTGCTTGCTCCTCTGTCTGAGCAGTCCTCGGATTAGATTTTTGAACTACAGTACCCCCATTTTTTGGTGAATTGGCCGACACTTTTTTGGCCAAATTCCCAAATTTTTGGGGGAAAAAAAACTGGATGCACCCCATGCACCCGATGCACTGTAGTTCAATCCGAAAGAAAGACTTATTTTATAAGAATCCCTTAAAGATTTGATAATAAGAACAAAAGGTATACATTTCCAGGCAATCATATCTTGACCAGAATTGACAAACAAGAAAGCCTATAAAAAGGACCGTAACTACCCAATTGGCACTCATGGAAAACTACAGACTAGTACTCGTATTCAAGCATAATATAACTAATTTGGCCCAATAAAATTTATATTTCTCTTCGCAAGTATCCAATAGCAAACATCTTCAACTCCAGAGCTTCGAGTATATGACCAGGAAAGACATAAATGGTGACATAATCATAACCTTACTGTACCTTAACATCCTGACAAACAAGCATATAAAATATACCTCTTCTATTATAATAAACTAAGAGAAGTGTCTATATAAGGATGTGTTAGGGCCATGCCCGTAGAACATTCAGACAATGGCTGGCCAGTCACTCTTCTGGACCATTTTCCTCATTGCTTGCGTACAAATCTTTTCCCTCTCCACTGCTTTTCCACAAGATATGCCATGGCATTTGGTGTCGGCCCCGTCAAGTCCTGCTTACCGTGGAGAAATTTCACCGCATTCACTGCCTATAGCATCGTCTCCTCCGTCACAATCTAGTTATAATTTTTCATCTCCATCACCTGTGTCAGAACCTAAGCCTGCGACACCCTCTACTCCCAATACTACCATACCAACAATTGCATCTCAAACTAAGAATTAGGTATGCTTTCTGCCATTTCCAACAATCGCATTACCATGCATGTTCACTCATCCATTCAATCATCAATTAATTTAACTTAATTTCCACATAAAAATATTATTTATTTAAGTGAATGGGGCACATATCTAGGTTTTGTTAACTTAGACATGATTTATTTATAACTTTTTTTATAGTTATATTCTCTCAAATACTAATCCATTTTGCTCAACATTATGATACATAAATGAGGGTAGAGATATACGAAGTGAAACATCAATGATTTCTCTAAGATGGATCAAAATGGTATATATTCAATTTGTAGAAATTTCTTTTGAGTGAAAATGCATTTGTGAAAGTAAATATTAGTACTCCAAAATTGTACTTAAGTCCTTGACAATCTGAAAGAGGAATTTAACTTCTAAAAACCATATCAAAACCGCTTCCAGAACACTAAACACTCTTATTACTTCTTAATTTCTCTAACATGATATATATATATATATATATATATATATTAGACTCAACTGAATTAATAAAATGTTTTGTCTTGATAGCTTCAAACACATGCGAATGGTAGAAGCCAATTGTGAAGATGTCACTTGCTTTCCAAGTTCTCTAAATAATGTAATAGTACCGCTAGACGTACTATTAGCTGGAAGCCTTTTCATAGAGACAATGAGTGTCCCTCATCTGGAGGACATGTCACATATATATGTATACTAAAATATCTGCAGAAAAATAAATGGTTTTTTATGTTTTCTTTTTAATTTTTAGGGACATGAAAAAAATTATTTTAAAATAAGGAAAGTTAGGTTGTTCGTTTAATGATTATAATTAGTTTTCTAACCGGCCAAGCAGCCCAAGATCGGCTCTAGTTGATGAAGCACCACCACTTCAGTCATGAGAATCCATACCTAGAAACTGTGTTCATAATTATTTATATATATATATATATATATATATATATATATATATATATATATATATTTTACAAAATCTTTTATACCAGGTGGTATGATATGACATGATTGAAAGAATAAATTTTACAATCAAATAATACTAATGAAGGGAGAAGATATGATAATTATTCAATAACTTTACATCAATTTATACTATAAATTTGGAGCAAATGTGTAATAGTAAGACGTAATATGGAAGGTGACTTTGAGGTTTAAGCACTTATTAATTTGACCCTACCATTAGTTAAATCGGTATTTAAAATTAATGGTAAAAAGGTGAAGTAGTAAAGCCCTCGTCATCTCATACTAGCCTTTAAATCACCACAACCCGAATTTTAGACATTAACAAGAAAAAAAATTTAAAAATTTAAAAAAGTGAAACAAATTCAAACCCAAAATAAAAGAAAAATGAAAAAAAATTATTAAGCCTGACACTAATTAATTAAAAGTTGAAATCTCAAAATAATAAAAGCTCCTGATAATTAAAAATTAATACTTCTATCTCTTCGAAAATCTCGCAACAAATGAGACAGTACTAGATGTATGTATCTTGTGCACAATTTATTGTGTTTCTTACAAAAATCTTGACATCATGTTCGTTTCTTTTATTTCTTTCATCAGGCTACTGAAAAATTGAGATTTGATCCAGATGACAAAAACAAGTTTTACATAATATTTGGTAAAAGAAAACAAGGTTTCTTTCTTTTAATACTGCAGAGTTGTCGAGAGATTACAAGTTTTCTTCATACAACGCAAGTGTTAGGATTATTGGGACGCGATGTGAGAAATTAACTACAAATTAATGCTTGTAAAGAAGTCTCTTCCACGGTATGGCTCATAGTCGCAGCAGTAGAATCAGAATAATATGCTTCCAAATACCCATGAAAAATTTTGAAGATGTGAAGCGTTTCCTTGTTTTATTTTGTTGTTTTATGTCAGATTAAACCCTAAATTCTAATAATTAAGAAAGATCCTAGCTAGATATCTGATGTTTAGTTTGTTAGACTTGGACAAGTAATTTTGACAGTGTATAAACGGAGGAAGCTTTGGAAAAATATCCAAATAAGATCCAAAAAAAGTACTAAGCTTTCACTGTTTCACTCAATAGGAAGACTTATAACAACCACTTAAAAGATTTGATAACAAAACAGCAACAGAGGTCTCTGAGGTTCATATATATGTTTCCGGCCAATTATATGTAGATCCAAATTGACAAACAAGCAAGCCTATAAGAAGCACAAAAACTACGCAACGGTACTCAAGGGAAACTATAGACAAACGTAATATTAGTATCAAGGCCTAACATAATGTTAGGATCAAGGCCGAATAAATTAAAATTTAGATTTCGGTTCCATTGGGGCAATGGTCTAAGCACACGCATCCTTTGATCAAGTCATCGAAAGGTCCAATTATTTGATCGAAACAGACATAACTGCGATACAACCGTAGCGTTATTGTATTATAATTACATCCTAGTAGGTAAGCATACACCTCTTATGATTAAGCTAACTCTCTATATGAGGATATCTTAGGGCCTTGCTTGGAAGAAACGTTCACACAATAACTGCGAAGAAAACAGCGTCACTGTTCTCCACCATCATCCTCACTGCTTCTGTACAAATCTTTCGCCCCTCCACTGCCTTTCCTTGGTTGAGAAGCAACGGAGAAGAAGTAATTTCCTCTTCTCAATGGCCTTGACCTCGGTTATGGATATCCCGAAACCCCAGAAGACAGGTCAAACCTCGCAATGCTGTTGAAAGAGTGGCGTGAGGCTGTTGAATGTGAGTCTAAAACACTCCGGCAAATCTCGTCTTCTCCTCTCTGCCGTAGTTTTCTTTTCTCCAGATTTTTTCTTACCTGATGAAGTGCCCAGAAGCTACCCTGGTGTAGCTATCAGAAGCTATCTTGATTTTGTGAATACATTGAATTTTGACTATAATGGATTTCGGAACACTTCAGTAACTGCTGAACATGCTTTGCTCTATGATAATTCTAGCAAATTTGCACAACCTATGTCATGGACGCCTGGCTATGGCTGGAGTGCCTCCAGGGATGATAGTAATGGGCTTGCCATTGCACGCAAAACCTTTGAACTAATGAACCCTAACACAAATGGAATAGGCGCACCTGCCGTTTGGAGTTGGCCCTGGAAGCGGCCGTATGTCCTACAATAATAGCGTGAACTCCAACCAGAACAATGGTGCCAGTGTTGTGTATGACAATAACACAGTTTCCACGTACTCATATAAAGGTACAGATTGGATCGGTTATGATGGACCCGACCCACTCTCGAGGAAGATTGACTATGCTAAAAACTTAGAGCTTACTGGGGGTACTTTTTCTGGCCCCTTGGCGATGACAAGGACTGGCGTCTCACAGAATTAGGTATGTTTTCTACCATTTCCAACTAAAAATAGCATTACTGCCATGCATGCATGTGATGCTCATCAACGAATTTTAATTATTTTATCTTATTTCCATATAAAAATATTATTTATTTAAGTGAATGATGTGATATATTAGATTTTTATAGGGCTTTCATCAATTTGGATCCAATGGATTTAACTAATAACTAATCCAATATAATATTGATCAGCTTCATGATTTTTTAATCCAATCCAATATAATTAAAAGTGAAATCCAATCCAATTTGATATTATATAAACTATCATCCAATTTGATTTGATCTTATCCAATCGATGACTTAAAAACTTTTATTAAAAATAGTCCAATATGGTCTAATCATAAGACACAATTTAATGTAAAATGGCATAAAACATAATGACAAAGTATTGATACAAATTTAAATATGAATAGTAGCTTATAATATAAGACATAAAAATTAATTTCTAAATTAATTAAAGTGTCCAAATAAAAATAACAATAAAAATTTAAATCATCTTACTACATAGATTGTAATTTAAGACCATGCATACATAATGTGGAGCAATTTATTTTTTACATTAACGTCAATGACCATGCATATTATAAAAATATCGTATTCTTTAGTTGTTAATTTAGGGCTAAACATATTTTATTATATTAAACTTATAAGCTCTTACTTGTATTTTTTAAATATTACATTTTACTCTTATTTTGTTTCATTGGATTGGATCGCTTTATAGTCGATTTTTCTAATAGGACACATCATCTAATCTAATTAATTCGATTTTTAAATATTCTAATTCAATTTAATCTATTAATTAATCAAATTCAATCGAAATTGAATTAGTTTAGATTGGATCGGTCGGTTTGGGTGGATTGATTTAGATTTTGATCATCTCTAGTTTCTTATATGCAAGATTCTTTCAACTTAATTATGAATTATTTATATTTATTTATTTTAAAGTTATATTCTCTCAAATAACTAATCTATTTTTCTTAACAGTACGATGTAAAATGAGGGGAGAGATATATGAAGTGAAAACATTAATAATTTTTAAGACTCATTACTAACAGTACTCTGTTTGGAATATAAGCTAGATGGATCAAAATGATATTCAATTTATAGAAATTTCTTTTGAGTGAAAATTAAAGATTTGTCAAAGTATTTTATTTTATTATATTTTTAAAGATACTCACGCTAAAATATACCTAAGTTCTTGAAAATCTAAAAGCGAAATTAACTTTTTCAAACTATATATATCGAAAGTGCTTACAGAAATTAACACTCTCAGATCATGTTTAGTGTGCGACATTGTATAGTATTATTTTTAATAATTACATTATATTATATTGTATTGTATTAATTAATGTTATGCATAATATAGTATATGTTTAGTGAAACATTGCACTGTACTATTTTTAATTTATACTATACTATACTATGCTATATTTATGTTTGGTGTATTTTTAAATTGTATTACATTATTTTTCATTTCAAAAATAAACAACATATTATTAAATAAATTAAATATTATTTTTACACTAAATTAAATACTAAATAGAATAATTATAACCTATAATTATAAAAATATATAATCTTCCTTATATTTAATTTATATAACTTTCACAAAAATAAATAAAAATCATACAAATAACCTTAAAAATAGTATAGTTGAAGTTGTACAAACTTTTATAATGTAGTTTACATAACAAAAATATAAACAAAAGAAATCCATTTAGAACAAAAATAATAATGAAAGCGCAGCTATTTTCCAACTATCTTCTCTAAGTGAACGCATAGGCACTAACCAAAAAGCCACTACCATTCCAACCGTCGTTACAACTGTCATACAAATAGAAAATATATGTTAGTGAGGATCATAAAGGGTTAACTGCTAGAAAGTTAGCAATTAAAGAATATTTATGTGCCTTCATCTTTGACTCTCAATTACACAGATGAATCGATTGCAATACAAGCTATTAAGTAGAGGTTGTCTGAGGTTTTAAAATGGAATAACCATAGCTCTTTCACAATTTACGTGAGAAGAATAAGCTTGACAAGATCCTAAAATAAATCAGTCTAAAGTGAGATTAAAAATATAACTGTGAAGTTAAATCAAAACCTTTTGGTTGGCCATGTGTTCATTACTGATACAATATCCTTCTCACTGTTCTGTGCAGACTTTGTCCCATAATGGGATTTTTTGTGTGCTGAGGAAATACTCTATTAATACAAATCTTGTTACTTCTTATAAAAATAAAATAAAATTAAAAAAAATTCAGAGACACACCGAAGCATAATTTCTGAACCAATATAAGTTATATCCTTACTTGATTGTAGCAAATGGGCTTAGTCAAAAACTGATTAAATTCAGTAGCAAAGAATATAGTAATAGAAACTAGAGCAAGGCTTAATCTAGCAAAACACAATGTTGTTCTGGTTTCATTGCTATACATGTATTCAAATTAGCAAATATAGAAAATGACATAATTTTGAAGCTACGTACAAGGCCTAACCATCAATGTGTCACTTATGCATGACAACCCTCCAGTCAAAATCTCTAGTCATAATGATGGCACACCAAATTTGAAATAAATTAGATGTATTTGATAGGGTCACATAAAGTTAGAAGAACTTACAGAATTCACAAATAAATCACTCTTTCACAATTTGCTTCATCATTAAAATATCTGAACATGCACACTTCAACTCAAAGTTATGCTCCTAGTTGCATTCTTAGCTAGCCTAGAAGCAAAACACAGAACAAATTACATCGTACTCATCTGCATCAGTAAATTCCGCCGAACACTAGAGAGAAACACATGGCATTCATTGCAGGTAAAATGTTTGTTGCCAGAAGGAGGAAAATTCTGACTTTTTGCCAGGTAGGAATCCCTGAGAAATCGAACAAACCCTGAATCTTGTGGCAACAAACAAAAGAACTGACCAACTCAGACTAACCCTCAAGGTTAGATATAGAATCCTATCTAATCAAGTCTCAATCACATCTTCTAAGAAACTTAACCAAGAAAACCACACAATTTTCTTCCTTTTTGATTCCACCTTTCTCTATAACACTGTAAACGCTCTTGACATTCTTGAAGAATGAAAACTCTTACTCTACTCACAATATCAAAGTCTCTTGGTTATAACCTAGCAAAATGCAGGTGTCATAACATTGCTGTCTTCCATACTTTTAACATTAAAGCAAAATTACACGATAAACAATAAACTCAAGATAAAGCTTTCAAGCAGACTACCACTAATGTAAAACTCGTGATACTCAGGTAACAAACAGAATGATCCTTTCAACAGCAACAAAAAATGATAGCAACATAAATTGCATAATAGTAAGCACCTGATCCAAGCAAGAAAGCGAGGAGCAGAGTCCTAATGAACCAAAAACAAGAAAATAACACTAAAACAAAAAGTAAAGAAAAAAATTACAATTTGCAAGTATATTGTGATTTTATCATATGATTTCATCGACCCAAAAAAAGGACGGCCAATTTAGTCGCTGGCTCCATAAAATCCAAACAACCCAATGCAACCGCACCTCTAAAAGCATCACACCAAAAGCCAAACCCCAATACACCTACGTAAACTCACAACTAGCACAACTGCAACACGAGAAGGGCCATAACCCTAATTCAAATTGACAACACAACCAGCCACCGATCTTTTGTAGAACTGCTGCCAACACCACCATCCCTTATACCTACGGCAAAACCACCAGCTTTCTTCACTAACACCACCACTATTCTACCACACAAACAAAATCATCTAATCGACTTACACACAGCGAATCACCTATGACAAACAAGGAAAAAAAAGAAGATAGAAAGATAGAGAGAGGGAGGTGAAGATACCTGAAGACGTCAGAGGAAGATGGACAATGACGTCGACAGAGACAGCGATGGAAATGAGAGAGTGTCGAAGGCAGATATGAGAGGGATCCAAAGGTGGAGATGAGACAAAGTCATGGGTAGATGAGAGAAACGCAGATCAGAGGAGGAGATAGGGATTCGAAATATATGAAAAATTGTATTAATTTTGTGCAGTGTAAAGTAATGCAGTGGTTTTTCTCTGCATTAGATAATGTAACGTTTATGACATTAATTTATGCAATGCATTATTTAATACAATGTAGAATTTATGTCAAACATAAATATTGTATAAATTAATACAATACAGAATTTTTGTACAGTACAGTATGGGCTGCCAAACATGTCCTTACATCTTAATTTCTCTGACATTATATATATGAACTAACAGGATTACTTGCATTTTTTTCTTCCATTTTTGATAGCTTCAAATAGATGGGATTGGTAGAAGCCAATATTTGTGTGAAGATCTACACGAGCTTTGCTTTTCATGTTCTCTAAATAATATATATGTGTCGCTAGATGCACTATTAGCTATAAGATTTTGCATATAGATATTAATTGTCCCTCATATGGAGGACATGTATGCTGAATCTTCAGAAAGAATAAAAAAAATTAATTTCAAAAAAGGAAAGGTTTGTTTTTATTTTTAGAGTTGTTCTCTTCAGTCACCATTTTTGTTGTTATTTTTTTTGACAATTTTACCCTAACATAAAAATACTAATAAGTACAATATATCAATTTTACCTTAGATAGACAACTGTAAAAGCACAATAGATTGAAGCCTATCTTCGCATTTTCAAGGTTTATCTTTCAAATCATTCTCAAGCTACTAGAAAGCTGAATATTGTTGGGGATGCGATATACACTCAGAACAGAATTTGGGAGAAAAATGACTTGTATTAATAGAGAAAATTCATATACAAAATTTACACAAAAAACTCCCCTAAATAATTATCCTGGAGCTCTCCTGGCTCTCTAATTCCTAAACTCTCTGGTTTAGTTCCTCTCTGGGATGCATACAACCTTGTAGGACGTCCTCTATTTATAGAGGAGTCTGCATTACAATGTCAAACAGGTTAGATGGGTAGTTCACCTAACCCTCACCTCCCTTTGACATGGGAGGGATATCTAGAAGCTCTGCATGTCATGCATGAGCTCAGTAGGGTTCTAGAACTCATGCATGTCATGCATGAGCTCATCAAATATCACGTAGCAGTTCCTTTGTATCATAGCTTGAGTTATTCCCAAAAGACCTTATAACTTGCGATTTTCCTGAGGAAAATTTTTATTTTTAAAACAGCGCTAGCATTTATTGTCAATTAATTTTCTTTCTTATTGCTCCTAAAGAGAAGAGGTTGTTCTTCTCGTAGTCTTTCTTCTTTGTTTTTTGTTGGTTTCATGAAATTAGTGCCCGCTTTTAACGTTAACGGGAATGAATTTTTTTTCTTTTAATTAAGTTGTAATACTCACTTGCAAATGATTGGTGTCAGAATTTTTCACTTATTAAGTGTGACCAGTCTCATCCGTGTAAGAATTAAGAATTACTCTTCCAACTTGTCCAGGTTACCACGAGGCTTCTTCTTTGTCTGCGATCAAAAGGTAAAAGTTGAGAGTTGAACTTTTCATTCCATAACTTGATGAAACGCTTGTGAAAAGAAGTTTTCATTCCAAAACCCAAAAGAACGAAAAGGGCTGAAACGCCTCATGGACTCATTCTTTTTCTTTTAAGAGATGAGGATTTTTTTTTTATTTTATCAAAGATAGATTGATGGCAAGACCAAAACTTCCATAGCCTAAAATTTTCAAGTTTGATCCTTTGGAATATAGTCTGTTACCCTTAAGACGAAATAGGCACTTTCAAAACCTAGAAAAAAGCATGACTTTCAGTCAAAAACTGAACCTTGAGTCCATGTCATGGAATGGACTGTAAAGATCCAATCTATGCAAGTAAGTCAAGTCGCATGTCCATGAGAAATCGCATAAATTAACTTAATAACTTGGGAACAATGAAAAACACAATATACACTAAAAGGGTGGTTTGGCAATCAATTGGGGTTCAATGAGAAAAAAAAAGGGTTTAAAATTTTTAATAAGGTGTATTTAGAAGTAGGGGGTAAGGAGTTAAAATGTACGGGTTGAATAGAACACTCATTCTTTTAATGATTATAGTTAGTTTTCCATCTGGCCATGCAGCCAAAGATGGAAGCCACTTTTCTTGGTTGAAAGGCAAAAAGTGGAAACAAATTAAAAGAGATATCAGAAGTAGGTCATTATAGTTGATAAAGCACTACTACTTCAGTAATCGACAATCCATGCCCTAGAAATTGTGTTTATAATCATTTATAAATATCTTAGAAGATCTATAATATGATATGACATAATTGAACGAATAATTTTTTTTTAATTAAATGAGACTAGCGAAGAAAGAAAGTATGGTGATATTATATCACACAATTATTTCATCAATTATACAAATTAAATAATATTTTAGGGTAAATATATAACTTTTGATATTCGAATAAAACCCAAGATCATCATTAGTATTAGGCTTTAATTTAGGTAACTTATAATATTTGTCCATAAATTTATTAATATAACGGGCAATTATTATAGGCAAACCTCCTATTATATGGCGAAACATCAATCTGTCACTGGATTTTCAAAAATATACACAACCCCCAAGTGTTAGTTTCCATCAGTTAAACTTAACCAATAAAAATATGATAAATTTACTTTCTTGCCCTTCCCTTTCTTCTTCTTCATGCCCTTTCTTTTTCTTCACCTATGCAACTCTTCTCTCTCCTCTCTCTCATTTCACAACCAACCTTTATTGTCATCTTCGTTCTCGAAGCATGCTTTGGACATATAGTATATTACAATATTCCTTTGTTTTTTCTGTGAAAGTTGAATTTCCTGGAAAATTGATGTTTCCTGGAAAATTAACAGTTATGAGAAAATGACTCTGAGAACTTGCCATGGAACTTCTAGAAGGCTCTGATACCAAGTCAAAATAGAAAGAGAGAAAATAAATCTGAATTTTGTTCTTGTTATTTAACTAATGATCAAGCGTATATGACAATTTTTACTAACAGAGTATACAGCCGGCACGTACCCTGACTAACTAGCAATAACAAAGTAACAAGAACAAAACTAACAATTTTTCTGACTCTTATTCATATTAGTCTAATAAGAAACAACCTAGAAGAAGTTTCCTCTTCTTTATGGCCTATGCCTTTAACCCTGGGGCTATCGCCTGCATTAACACCCGCTCACCCTTCAGAAATTTCATCATATAATGCCAGAACCTATTCCTCCAACTCCATCTACTCTCAGTGTGGAGTCCAGCACCAATGCCACCTCCCTCCACCGGAATCAAGGAAGGATATGGGCCTTTCTGGTTAGCCCAAGATTTTCCTCCCAACGCCATCCCTACAAAACATTTGACACATTTGTTCTATTCTTGCGTGGTATTTAATGAGGTTACTTATCATTTTTTTGTCACTCCAGTCCATGATCTTTGGATGAAAAACTTTACAGCTACTGTTCATGCCCAAAACCCACCACTGAAAGCTTTATTAGCCATTGGAGAAATTAAACTTTACGCTTTCTTTAGCATGTCTAGTACGAGTAGTAGTCGAGCTACCTTTATTAATTAACTCTGCTATTCGGATAACATGATTATATGGTTTCGATAGCCTTAACCTTGCTTAGCTATATCAAGACCCTAGAAGAAATGTGAAACTTCTCAAGGTCCTTGGAAGAGTGGCGTAAAGCTGTTGAATATGAGTCTAAATCGCAGGGCAAACTGCGTCTTATCATATCTGCTCTAGTTTACTTTTTTTAAGATATTTTGTTACATGATGAAGTGCCTAGAAGCTACTCTAGTGTTTCTATCAGAAGCTTTCTTGATTTTGTGACTACTGTGAATTTTGATTATTGTGGATTATGGAATTCTTTAGTCACTGATATACATGCTTTGCTCTACGACAAATCTAGCAAAATTAGCACAAGTTATGGCATGGACGTCTGGCTAGAGGTGGGTGGGTTAGAACGAGGGAAGATAGTGATGGGCTTGCCGTTATAATTTATATGGTAGAACCTGAAAATTGAAGGACCCTAATATAAATCGAATAGCTGTACATGCTGTTGGAGTTGGCCCTGGAAACAGTCGTATGTCCTACAAATATCATGAACTTCAGCTAGGAAAATGATGCCACTGTTGTGTATGATAATAGCACAGTTTCCCCGTAATCATATAAAGGTACAGATTGGATCAGTTTTGATGGACCCAACTCGCTCTTAAGGAAGATTGAGTATGCTAAAATTTTAGAGCTTTGCTGGGTACTTTTTCGGGCCCTTTGGCTATGACAAAGACTGGAGCCTCTTAGAATTAGGTATGCTTTCTGCCATTTCTAGCATAGCATTACCATGTGGGTACACTTATTGGTCTGATCAATTAATTTACCTTCTTACATATCGGTATTAAAAAAAATTTTATTTATTTAAGTAAGTGATCCATTTATTATATGCAAGACTCTCTATTTCAATTAAGGGTGACTGGTGTTTGGTTTTTTTTTTTTTTTCTGAAGTCTAAGATTAAGATAATTTTATCCAGATGAAAAAAGATAGTGAAAATTCAAAAAAAAATGGCCCTAATTAACGGGTTTTATTGAAAAGTGACTCGCTATGTCATGACATTTTTTATATAAAATTACTTGCATAACCCTAATAATTTAATTAATGTCATGGCCCTAATTAAGTAATCGAATAGGAGAAAACCTACCAGGTACTACGTGGCTGGGCTGACGTGATACAGCCGGCCAATGGTAGCCTTGTAAAGTAGGATGAACAAACAAAAAACACTATTTCTCCCACTTTGAGAGAGCACCATTGGCTGGCTGGCTGCACCATGTTAGCCCAGCCACGTGGTACAACCGCTGTTTGGTAGACTCTCTCATAGAACATCTCTCTTATCTTCTTCTCTCTTTTTCGCCATTTCTCTCTCTGCAACTCCAATTAAACCCTCAACCCTCCTCTTCTTCTCTCCTCGACTCTCACCATGATTTTGGATTTAATTAATAAACATGACTATAGTTAGAGAATGATCTTCACGCCATACTGGCGCTCTAAGATCAATAGATTCATTGCTGTCTTTGCTGTCCAATTTTGTCTTTCAATTTCATATCTCAGAACAATCCTTACCAATGGATAACATGTTCATATTAGCTGATACTCTATCCAGAGTTGTAATAGTCAATTTACCATGAAACACTCGATATTGGTTCATTGTGGAGACAATAAAAAGGAGAGGCGAAGAGACATACAGACACACAGGAAGAAGATTGAAGACGACTAATCGGCGGACACGACTCGACTTTTGAATCCGACACTTGACGACAAGAGCCAACTGATGCTCGATACATTGAAATCAATGGTGTTTAACACAGTTGATAATATTTTTGTTTTAAGATCGATCAATCAAAATGATATTCAAATTATAGCTGGAAATTGCTTTTAAGTGAAAATATATTTTAATCTATTTTTGAAAGATTCAATAAAATCGTAGTTAAGTTCTTCACAATCTGAAAGCCGTTTTAACTCTTAAAAATATATCAAAAGTGCCTCCAAGCGCACTCTTCTTAAATTTTCTGTCTTATGTATAATGTTATACCATCTGAATGAATAAAATGTTGTGTTCCACATTTGACAGCGTCGAACGCATGGGATTCGTAGAAGCCAATTTGTGAAGATCCACGGACTATGACATATGCCAAGCATCATGATCACCAGCTTATTTGCTTTTAATCTCCTCTAAATAATGTACTTGTATCGCTGTACACAATTACTATTAGCTAGAAGCCTTAAATGGAGACATTATAAATTGTCTCTCATATGGCGATCACATATATACTGAATCGTCAAAAAAATAAATGGATTAATTTCCATTTTATGCTCATAATTCAAGGGGCATAATTAAAAAAAAAAAAGGAAAGGCTGTTCTTTAAATTTTTATAATCAGTATCCTAGTTGGCCAATCAGCTGACCATCGGGCTATAATCTCTTTTATACAAATTGGTGTATACAAACTTAAATGATGCAATAATTATTGAAAAAGTTTTACAATTAAATCAGATTAAGTAAGAGCGATTATATGACAATTATATAATAATTTCATACCAATTTATACAATGATAATAATGAGTTTATAAATAGAAACATTCAAAAAATTAACAATATTGCAAATAAGATATAAATTTTGTTTCTTGAGTCTTTCCAAATCTTACAATATGTTTAATACCGTTCCGCAAGAATACGGTAGAGAGAGAGAGAGAGAGAGAGAGTGGCCGTTATAATTTATGAAAACCGAAAGGAGAAGAAAGGATGCAAAATTTTGCAAGAGTTTGCTGTTTATTGGGCTTTCATACTAATGTTTCATAGCTCGGTGGGAGAATACACTAACGTTCTATTTCTTTGTGTAATTTACATTTAGAATGATGATTTTATCATGTACAAAACAAAAGTTGAAGATTTAGTTACGATTATAAATAGACGTGTTCTATCTTTATCATTGGATACCTTATTTATATTTATTTAATTGGAAGTATTGATCTAGTTCCAAAAAAAAATTATTTTTGGTAGTTTCATGATCTAAATTTTTTATTTTTAATTGATTATTGGATACAAATTAAGGGAATAGATTTTTTCTTTTTTCTGTATGTTTCATTTAGAGGTAAAGGATTCAAATGTAATCGTATTAAGAAATCAGAATTTTGATTAGAATATAAATTAAACTGAAGACCCTTAACTATTAAAGTGATTAATAGAACGAATTATACTTTTGCTATCAAACTATGCCCTTATAATACAGCTATTGCACATAAATGAAACTTTTGTCGAAAAAGGGAACCTGGCATAATCAAGGAAGCACAAAAATGGGAAATCGAGAGTTGGGCCTCATTAACAAATTCTTCCGTCTATAGCATCAGTCTTCTTCTATTTATCTACCTTGAATGGATTGAAGAATGAGAGCCCAAAAGAAGCATCCACGATACCACGAAATCTAAGGGCCCGAGCGAAACGATTGTTCGCGGTGGTTGGTATAACATGAACGTATCTGATCCTCGTTGAGTTCACCAGGGAATATGGTGAAGGATACAATGCTCATATATACCGATAAGCACTCAAGGAGAAACTTTAGAAAATAACAGTCAGTCCAAGGCTGATGCTTTAACTCGTGTCTTAATCCAAGTTGACAAACAACCTGGCCTATGAACAACATAGGAAACTACAAAATTGACCTTCTTAGCGAACAATGCAATTTGGATAGGTTAAAAATTTGTTGGACAAGTAAAGTCAGATTTTCTCTTAGCAAGGATCGGAGCACAGAACTTCAAAGCTCCGAGAGTATATTACCAAAAGCAGCCATAAATGGCGATTAAACCATGGCCTTGTTCTACCGTCAACATCCTGATATATAAGCATATAAATAGCTAGATACCTCTTTTATGATAAATGAAGACAACTCTAGATATACCGATAACTTAGGACCTTGGCCAGTAAGAAGATTCAGACAATGGCTGCACAAGAAACTGCTGTGACACCCCTCTGGACCATCTTCCTCATTGCTTCTGTATTCTTTTCACTCTCCACTGCGTTTGCTTCGTTGAGTACTAAGGCCGAGGAACTTCCATCTTCTCAACATATTTCACGTGCTTCACAGCGGCTACAATATTATAGTCCAGTTCCTGCTCAACCAGCAATGCCACCTTCTATGCCTCATTTTCCTAGACTGCCATTTCAACCTCCGCAACAATCTAGTCCAGTTTCTTCTCCACCACCAATGCCACCTTATATGCCTCCAATGCCACCACTGCCACCTTTTATTCCCCCATCTCCGGAGCAAATGCCATATCCTACGCCATCTTCTATGCCTTCACCTCCATCAATGCCGTCTCCCATCGCTTCACCACCATATCCTCTGATTAGTTCCCCACCACCAGTACAACCACCAATGGCTTCCACGAGGGGAATCAAGGGTGGATATTGGCTGTCGTTGTCAGCCGAAGAGTACCCTCCCTCCACCATTCCTACAAGATATTTCACACATTTGTTCTATGCATTTCTTCCTCTCGACACGTCTACTTATCAGCTGTCCATCTCTCAACTAGATGATCAATGGATGGCAAACTTTACAGCCACGTTTCATGCCCAAAATCCACCTCTAAATACTTTTCTATCCATTGGAGGAGCTCTTTCACGCCCTGATACTTTCTCCAAAATGGCTAGTAGCAGTGTAAATCGAGCTGCGTTCATAAAATCCACTATTGAGGTAGCAAGAAAATATGGTTTTGGTGGACTTGACCTTGATTGGGTATTTCCTGATACCCCAGAAGATATGTCAAACCTAGCACTGCTCCTCAAAGAGTGGCGTGAGTCTGTTGAGCAAGAGTCAAAATCCTATGGCAGACCTCGTCTTCTAATATCTGCTGCAGTTTACTTTTCTCCCGATTTTTTCATACCTGGTAGTGTGCCCAGAAGCTACCATGGTTTTGCTATCAGAGACTATGTTGATTTTGTGAACACTCTGAACTTTGATTATCATGGAAGCTGGGACCCTTCAGCCACTGCTGAACATGCAGTCCTCTTTGACAATTCAAGCAAAATTAACACAAACCACGGGATGGATGCCTGGACTTTTGCTGGAGTGCCTCCAGCGAAGATAGTAATGGGCCTGCCAGTATATGGCAGAACTTGGAAATTGAAGGACCCTAACAACAATGGCATTGGTGCACCTGCTGTAGGAGTTGGCCCTGGGGTCAATGGTATAATGCTCTACAGAGACATAATGCGCTTCAACTTCAACAACAGTGCCACTGTGGTGTATGATGATACTTCAGTTTCCACATACTCCTATTCGGGAACAGATTGGATCGGTTATGATGGACAGAAGTCAATTGCGGCAAAGGTTGAGTATGCTAAAAGCGAAGGCCTTGCTGGGTACTTCTTGTGGGCTATTAATTATGACCGTAGCTGGGTCCTCTCAGAATGGGGTATGTTTCTTGTCATTTCTTTAAAAAATATCATCGCAACTTACCCATAACTACAGGCTTTCTATGTCCATTGGACTTTTTCAGGATTCTCTGGCCGCGATTTAGTTATATTTTATATTTCTTAATTATATGTCATCAAATTACTTGTCCATTTTGGCCACAATATGATGATGTATAAAATGATTGGAACATTGGTATATATAATTACGTGGACAATTAAAATATCTTTCTTTTGAAACACATATTAAGAGATACTCAATTGAGTTGGGAAATATGTTTCCAAAGAATAAATATTTTGACTTACAATTACAATAAATTTGTGAAATTATTTGAATGCATTTTAAGGATATATATAAGTTCTGGGTCATACTACAGTGCACTGATTGTAATGATGCACCACTTTTCAAAATTTTTGTAAATTTAGTGTAAAAGTTATAAATCTTTGTATAAAAATCGTAAATATAAAAAAAATATATAAATGAATATTTTTCACATTTACAACTTTTATATAATGATTTACAACTTTTACACTCATTTACAAAAAATTAAAAATAGTTTTACAATTTTTTTTTACAGTTTTTTTTACATTTACGATTTTTATACAAGAATTTACAATTTTTACACAAAATTTATAAAAATTTAGAAAAGTGGTACACCGATAAAAACGATGTACCGTAGCTAAAGTCATAAGTTCTTCTAAATCGTCTAAAACACTTCTAATTATCATAAAGTGGAAATGACAGTTTTGACAATCCGAAAGTGGTTTAAAAATATATGAAAAGTATTTTCAAACAGTATTTTCAAGCTTACTCTTCCTTTCTGACTTGTAATTAATAACTAATAATATTAAACTAATTGAATGAATATTGTGTTCCGTATTTGACAGCTTCACTCACATGGGATAGCTATAGAAGCTAAATTGTGAAGATTTGATGCTAAGCATGCAACAAGAGCTATTGCTGTTCATTTACTCCATATATATCCATCTATACTTGTATAAGATCATTGGTTTGTATCATTTTGCAAACATTATTCCCTCCCCTACGCGGAGGACGTATGTGTGATGTTGCATATCCTTTGAAAAATAAACGGTATATATGTCTCCAATTGTTTATGTTGCAATTGTATTTCTTTATTTAATTTCTTAAAGAGGGGTATGAAGAAAGGAAAACTTTATTTTGTATTGGTAATCATCATTTTCTAAATTGGCCAATATTAATGTACTCTTATACCGGTATAACAATATTTAAACTAAATAAAAAAAAACAAAGAGAATTATATACCTACTAATTTTATATGTTGGCAAGCTACATCAAAACTCTACCATTAACACATGATCTGATCAGAAGAGTTGCGGGCGCAGTGCCTGCAGCCTTCTACCATACCATTAACTCAGTTGATCATTTGCCAGGCTTCAGCATCAGCTTGCGTGATTTTGAACCATTAACCTAAATAATACGAGTCCCAATCTCCCAAGCTTGGTAATGGCTGATGAAGCTCCATTTCAATAGTTAAGAAATCCATGCCCTGGAAGCTGCATATCTACATCATCAAGTACAACAACAAAATCTTAGTTAGCTTTAAGCAGCTTTTAGATGGGTTGCTTTGGATATAGGAAAGGTACAGTAGCATTACCATAGGTTGAGATGCTTCAATCACTACCAAATTCACAGCCCAGAAGAAGAACCCACGAAGTCGACGGGCCTGAGCAAACGCAGTCTTCCCACTGTTTGATCTTGCATCATCACATCCAATCCATTTTGAGTTCACATGCGAATACAGCGATACACCTCTCGTACGGTATAAAATGTGAATTAGAATCCCCTCCTTAACCTTATCTAATAGCACCACTTCTATTGGTTAAAATGCTCCATCTGGAAGACTCAGCAAACCACCTACCCCTGGGCCAATACCAACAGCTGGTAATGCAATTCATGTGAATGTGGGCCTTTGAGAGTCCAAGTCTTTACTTATAGTGGCAACCCCGTAACCAATTTGCATCTCACACCGCAGCTCGGACCCATGAAGCAAGCCCATCGCAGGTGCTTCTCGTGTTGTGGTATACGAAGATCCATGACAATCAAAACACGGAGGACTCGATGGAGAAAAGTGTCTTCACCAGAGGATTCTTCTGATGGAGGGAGGTGGTGAACATACTTTGCTATGATAATTCCGGCAAAATTTGCACAAGCTAGGGCATGGACGCCTGGATAGGCTAGCTATGGCAGGATTACCTCCAGGGATGATAGTAATGGGCTTGCCATTACGTGGCACAATCTGGAAACTAAAGGTAAATTGAATAGGCGCAGCTGCTTCGGAGTTGACCCTCACCAAAACGGTCTTTTGTCCTACAACGAGACTCCGTGCCCTAGAAGACTGCGTTTAACAAAATATTAAAATATAAATAGTATAAACTTATAATGTCTTTTTTACAAATTCAATCATGCAAATTTAAATGACAAAATGATGATCGAAAGAACTCTATAATTGAATTAAAATTAATTAAGATAGATGATATGATAATTATATAATAACTTTATCATTTTTGTATAATGAGTTTATGAATATAGTCATTCGTAAAATATTACAAATAAGATATGAATCTTGATTCTTGGGTGTTTCAAAATCTTATAATGTGCCTGATTATTGTTTTGTGATAATGCAGTAGAAAGAGTGGCCATTATAATTTACAAAAGGAAGCGAAAAGAATGGAAATCAACAGAGTTTGCAAGAATTTGCAGTGTCCTAGGGCTTGTAAACTGATTTTTCATGAAAAAGACTTGCACAAACATACCATCTCATAATAATGATTAGTGTGATTGCTCAATGAGATGGTGACACAAGATAATAGGCTGGATTAAAAAAAATATTGAAAAAGATGTGACAATTTCGTAACATATCTAACAAAATGATGGCGTAAATATGGATGGTGGAGAAAATTGAGAAAAAAATCGACAAATTAATATTTTAATGTATAACTAATTTTTAATGCTTAAGTAAAATATCTCAATTCTATATAAGTACTTTCCCATTCAAAACCCACAATGGATTCGATTCTTCGGTCTTCACATAAGGTTTATCTCATGATTTAAGTGAAAGATCATGACAGTATATTGTAGTTACACTAGTTTCTCTCAAAAATTAGTTGAGATACGATGTAAATTATACTGAAAACTAGGGGTGGTCAAAATCCAATCCAATCCGCCTTAACCGATTGATCCAATTCAAACCGATCCAATTTTGATTGGATTTGATCAATTGACGGATTGGATTGGATTGAAATTTTTAAGAACCGAATTAACTAGATCGGATAACGGATTCTATTATAAAAATCCATCATAAACCGATCCAATCCAAATAATAGGTAACAAAATTAACTATGTAATATCTAAAAATTAAAATTAATATTTGATGATTATTGATGTAATGCATCTGTGCTATATGTACGTGGAAAGTATAAATATAACTTAATTATCATTATTTTTTAATTTCATGAATTATTTTTTCATTCAATTATATTTATCTCAATATAAAAACTATTAGTTACTTATTAATTATTTATTCATGTTTGGAAGACATTCTTTAATATGTATGGATGACATTGAGTTAATACAATTATGTAGTAATAAATTTTTCCAATTTCCATTTTATGCAAGGTAGCTTATTGCATGGAGTCCTATAAATTTATTTAAATTACAATATTTGTATTGGAATGATTTAAATCTTTTTTTGTTTTTTTAGTTAGGAACATTAATCAATTTATAAATAAATTTTTATTTATTATATTACGGTTTACCAGTATTTTAATTTGCTTGGTAACTTTATGTTATCATTATTTTTATATAATAATTTGTGTTTATTATTGAATCATATTGGATTTTCTCTTTTTTATTTAAATTTTTTAAAGTTCAGATTGGATCGGATCGGATGATTTTTTTTTTAAATCGGATTGGATTGGATTTCAATATTTAATTGGATCAGATTGGATTGAAAAATCTCAAAACCAATCACTATTGGATTGGATTGATTATTAGCTAAATCCATCGGATCTAAACTGACGAACACCCCTACTGGAAGCCTCGGTGACAAAAAAAAATCCCTTTTATAGGAAAATTACACGAAGGCCGCGGTCCATGTGTGATTTACCTTGTAAATGACATGTAAATTCATGGGTCCTATATGACATCAGACTTCTATATATCGACCATGAATGGATTGAAGAATGGGAGCCCAAAAAAGTATCGACGAAGTCTGAGTTCCTGAGCAAAAAACCATTGTTCACAATGGTTGATATAACATTAATTCATCAACGTATCGAATCCTGGTTATAGTTCACCAAGGAAAATATGCTGTGGATACAATTCTCATACACGTGTGCAGCGCTAAAGCCGGATGCTTTCACCATATCTTAATCCAAGTAGACTTACAATGTGGCCGATGAAAAACATAAGAAACTACAAAGTCGACTTTTAAGAAAACCTAGCAGACAATGTAATTTCTAATTTGTATATGTAATTAGTGCCGGCTCAAACTCATTGGAGGCCTAAGGCCGAATGTTAAAGTAAGTCTCTTTTAATTGATAAATAATTTTTATTATTTTATATTAGATAACGTTTCAACTAAAACTAAATTCTACCTATTCTTTGAGATGTAATTAAATTATTAATAAAATATTGATTTTATTTTTTAATAAATAATATAGTTAATCCATTTATCTATTAATCTGTTTTGATTTAAAAAAATCGTGCAAAAGCAATTATGATTGAGAAGAACATAATGTATAAACACAAAATAATAATAAAGATGCGACTATGATATCAATCTACAATATTTTATGAATGAAAGAGAGAAATTAAGATTATAATATAAGAAACTTGGAATTTGATTGAAAATCTTAAAGCGAGATGAACGGTATATGTATGTATAATTCCAAACGCATATTAAGAATTAAGAGAATTCATCATTAACTTAAAAGAAGAAAAAGATAGACTTTTAAATAAAGTAAGGTTATAAGATATATAGAGGATAACATTAGTTTTTATTTATTAGAAAAAAAAATTGTATTAATCATGATATTTAATATCATTTAATGGTTAGAAAGATGATAGAAGATAATTTACAAAGAAATTTTATTGAGAATAAGTACTATTTACTTTTTAATAAATAAAATTTAATACAAAACAATTTAGAAGTGTTGATGAGCATCAAGCTAAGCTGGACACAGATGAAGTCAGAGCTTCTACAGGTTGATGCATTGCTGATGGAAGTTAGTATTATTGTGTCAAAAATCAGTTAGTTAATTAGCTGCAGTTGTAGTAAAACATTATGTTAAAACATGTATAGGAATATTGCTGAAAAGTCAAGTGATAGCTGACTTAGCAAGGTTGTTAGGCAGTTAAGCTTCTTTCTTGTATGTATATATATTGATGTACGGTTGCTTAAATATTAAGCAAACTTTTATCCAGAAATGAATAAGAAATAATTCTGTCTTCTCTTCATGGTATCAGAGCCAAGAGACGAAAGTCATGGCCAATTTTCCTTCATTTTCTCACCTGCCAAACAATCCTGACATATCAAATTTCAATTTCTCACAAATGAATTTCTTGAATCCGCCACTACCTAGCTTACCCTCTCTATCTTTCAAACTTAATAAGAGCAATTTCAGCTTCTGGAAGTCACAAATCTTTCCAGCTTTGAGTGCGTATGGACTTGAAGACTTTCTCACTGGAGAAAGAACCTGTCCTCCATCAGTTGTTGAGATCCAATCCTCTGATGGATCCTCTGTTATCTCAACTCAAAATAATCCAGAATATACCTTATGGTGTCGCATGGATAAACTGATTCTCAGCTGGCTTTTAGCTTCAATTTCTGAAACAATGTTTGGATATGTTGTTAAGTGTAAAAGCTCCTTTGAGGTATGGCAAACTCTTGACAGATTATTTGTCTCTCAATCTAAATCTCAATTAATGAATTTGCGTAGTATGCTTCAAAACACAAAGAAAGGCTCAATGTCTGTTGCTGATTATGTTCTAAAAATGAAAGAAATTGGAGACAAGATTTCTGCTACTGGAAATTTCATGACTGATGATGAGTTGTTAACATACATCTATGGAGGCTTAGGTCCAGAATTTGAATCTGTTGTAGTTAACCTTACTTCCAGAACTGATTTCATCACCATTGAAGAAGCTCAGCTGCATTTAGAATCTCATGAGCAAAGACTTGCTCAGTACAATTCGAATTATAATGTTAATATGCAAAGTGCTAGTGTAGCTCACTTCTCTGCTACTGGTCTTCCTTCGTATTCTGCCAACTTTGCTAAGAAATTTAACAGTGGAAATCAGTACTCATATAAGCAGTCATCAGAACCATTTCATTCTCCATATCCTCAATTCTTTAGAGGAGGTTCACAAAATAACAGAGGCAGAGCAAGAGGAAAGAACTTCAATAGAGGAAAAATTATCTGTCAAGTGTGTGGAAAAGCTGGACACTCAGCAATTCAATGTTATCATAGGTTTAATATTCAATATCAAGGTCCTATATCTCATACAAACAGAACAGGTGTGGTAAGTGCAAATAACAATGTGGCTGGACCTCAAACAAGTCAGAATTCTCAAGGCTTTCAAGGCAATTCTCAAGCATTTGTTGCTAGTCCTTCTACTGTGAATGATGCATCCTGGTACATGGACAGTGGAGCCACAGATCACATTACCTCCAATTTGAACAATCTTACAGTTCAATCAGATTACAATGGTCCTGAGCAGCTCATTGTTGGAAATGGTAATACTCTTCCTATTCAGCATGTTGGTTCTGCAGAATTAAATTCCTTATATCCTGGTAGAGTTCTTTCTTTAAACAAAATTCTTCATGTTCCTAAAATAACTAAGAATTTACTTAGTGTATCTCAATTTACAAAAGATAATGGTGTTATTGCTGAATTCTATGATAATTTCTGTCTTATTAAGGACAAAATTTCGGGGAGAATCTTGCTTCAAGGAACACTTGAAGATGGCTTATATAAACTGCATGTGCCAACTGCTGGATCTTCTTCACTTGGTTTTCTTTCTAAGTCTGTAAATTCCTCTCAGAATTGCATTTCTATTCCTACTGCTATGTTAAGTGTCAGTTGTAATCAATTTGATCTATGGCATAGAAGGTTAGGACATCCTAATTGTCAAGTTGTATCTAGAATATGTAAACTTCTTTCTCTGGATGTTACAAATGCTACTAAGCAAAGCTTTTGTTCATCATGTCAGTATGGTAAAGCTTGTCAAGCTACATTTCCAAGTTCAAACAATAAAACAAAATTTCCTTTAGAACTTGTTCATTCTGACATCTGGGGACCTGCTCCTCTTTCTTCTGTAGAAGGTTATAGATACTATGTGCACTTTGTTGATGATTTTACAAAATACACTTGGATATTTCCCCTTCGAACCAAATCTGAAGTGAAACAAATCTTCATTAACTTTCATACTCTTGTTGAAAAACAATTTGAAAAGAAACTTAAGTGTGTGCAAACAGATTGGGGGGGTGAATACAGAAGTCTTTTGCCTTACCTCACAACTCAAGGCATCCTTTTTCGACATCCTTGTCCTTATCAACATCAACAGAATGGGAGAGCTGAGAGAAAACACAGACACATTGTAGAAACTGGCCTCACTCTCCTAGCTCAAGCATCCATGCCACTTCATTTTTGGTGGGATGCCTTCCAAACTGCAGTGTATCTAATTAATAGATTACCATCTTCTACTCTGTCACATTATTCACCTTTTGAAACTCTTTTTCATTCCAAACCAGATTATTGTTTCCTGAAAGTTTTTGGATGTGCTTGTTATCCATATCTCAGACCATATAACAAGAACAAGTTCAGTTTTCACTCTTCAAAGTGTGTTTTCTTAGGTTACAGTCCAATTCATAGAGGTTATAAGTGTTTAAGTTCTGATGGGAGAGTTTATATATCAATTAGTGTCAATTTTGATGAAATGGACTTTCCTTTTGTGTCAAATTTCAGTTCTCAATCTGATTCTTCTTCTAAGTCTGATTCTCCTTCAAATTCTACTGATTGTAAATCTTCCTCTTGGATTTTTCCTACTTCATTTTCATATGGAGCTCAAAATCAGGATATAAATTCCAATACAAGTCAGTCTCCTTCTATGTTGGCATGTGCAGATCAATCTCCTTTAACAAATGATCACATTATTTCTTCTCATACCAGGAACACTCATGCTAATGATCAGGTACAATCAGATAAATCATTGTCTTTTAGCTCCCAACCATCAAACACTCATCCCATGCAAACCAGATCCAAAACTGGTCATCTTAAACCCAAAATACCCTACTCTTTCTCAGCCATCTCTAGTCTCTCTACTATAGAACCAACTACTGTCCAGGAAGCATTATCAAATCCTCAATGGTTAGCTGCAATGCAACAAGAATATAATGCCTTGATCCAAAACTCTACCTGGACTCTTGTTCCATTTCATAACACTATGAACATTGTTGAAAACAGATGGGTATATCGGATTAAGTACAATGCAGATGGCACTCTTCAAAAATATAAAGCCAGGCTAGTTGCCAAGGGGTTTCAACAAACACCTGGTCTTGATTTTTTTGAAACTTTTAGTCCAGTTGTTAAAGCTTCAACTATTAGAATCATATTAACATTGGCAGTTTCTTATGGCTGGGATATACAACAAGTTGACATCAACAATGCTTTTCTGAATGGAGATTTGCAAGAAGAAGTATACATGGCTCAACCAGAAGGTTTTGTTGATGCTACTCATCCATCATATGTGTGCAAACTTAATAAAGCATTATATGGATTAAAACAAGCTCCTAGAGCTTGGTTTGACAAACTTAAACAAGCCTTGCTGCAGTGGGGGTTTAGTAATTCTGTTTCAGACAACAGCTTGTTTATTTGTCATTCTTCAGGAAAGAGTCTATATCTTCTGGTATATGTGGATGACATTTTAATAACTGGAAATGACTCTTCACTCATAAACAAAGTAGTATCTGACTTGAACAAGTTGTTTGCTCTTAAAACCCTTGGATCATTAAGTTATTTCCTGGGATTTGAGGCTTACAGAGATGCTTCTGGTTTATATTTGACTCAAACCAAATATCTTAATGATTTGCTGATCAAAAACAGAATGGCTGAAGCTAAAAGTAGTCCTATTCCTGCATCATCCGGAACTAAACTTTCTTTGCAGGATGGATCTCCATTTGAGCAGCCCTCTCTATATAGAAGCATCATTGGTGCATTACAATATCTTACCCTTACAAGACCAGACATTGCCTTTATTATTAACAAACTTAGTCAGTTCCTGCAAGCACCAACCTCTCAGCATTGGCAAGCATTGAAAAAGGTGTTGAGATATCTAAAAGGGACTGCAAATTTCGGCCTTCACTTCAAACCAGCAGCACAAATCACTCTAGAAGCATACACTGATACAGACTGGGCAGGAAACTTAGATGATAGGAGATCAACAACTGGTTATTGTGTATTTCTTGGAGGAAACTTAGTGCAGTGGTGTTCTAGAAAACAAAAAGTTGTTGCAAGATCTTCTACAGAGGCAGAATACAGAGCACTAGCAGATGCTGCAACAGAAATTGTATGGTTCCAAAGCTTACTAAAAGAACTGAAGGTTGATCTAGTGACTTGTCCTATACTCTGGAGTGATAATATTGGTGCTGGTCTGCTTGCTTCAAATCCTGTGTTTCATGCCAGGACTAAACATATAGAGATAGATGTGCATTTTATTAGAGAAAAGGCGACTGCTAAGCAACTAGAAGTTAGATATGTGCCTTCTGAATATCAAACTGCAGACTTGTTTACCAAACCACTTGCTGTAAATCAATTTCAGTTTCTTAGAGACAAATTGACTGTTAAAGAATCAGTGCTTAGCTTGAGGGGGCCTGTTGATGAGCATCAAGCTAAGCTGGACACACATGAAGTCAGAGCTTCTACAGGTTGATGCATTGCTGATGGAAGTTAGTATTATTGTGTCAAAAATCAGTTAGTTAATTAGCTGCAGTTGTAGTAAAACATTATGTTAAAACATGTATAGGAATATTGCTGAAAAGTCAAGTGATAGCTGACTCAGCAAGGTTGTTAGGCAGTTAAGCTTCTTTCTTGTATGTATATATATTGATGTACGGTTGCTTAAATATTAAGCAAACTTTTATCCAGAAATGAATAAGAAATAATTCTGTCTTCTCTTCAAGAAGGGTCAGTAATTTAAAAGAATAAAATATTAATTTACAACTTATAAAATTCAAAAGGAAACTTAAGGTTTTAATTAAAAAGATATTAATTATATTAATTACTATATGTGGATTTAGAGGTGAGGTATTGTTCTAAAGTAAGACTCTAGCTAATTGTCTCACTTGCCTGGGCGTCTCCGGACCTTATTCTAAGGTGAGATCGTAGCCAATTGTCTGAGTCTCCCTGGGGGTCAAGCCGGCACTGAGGATGTAATTAATTTGTTAGACAAGTAAAAGGCAAATTTTCCTATAGAAAGGATCGTAGCACAAATATAAAAATTTCCGAGTGTAGTACCAGAAACGGCAATGGCGATTAAACCATAGCCTTATTCCATCGTCATCATCCTGATATATATAAATTATAAGCATATATATACCTCCTTTATGATAAAATGAATTAAGACAAGCATTGATATAATCATACCGTAGGGAACTCGTCCAGTAAGAACATTCATACGATGGCCAACCAGAAAACTGCTGCGACACCCTTCTGGGCCATTCTCCTCATTGCCTTTGTAATCTTTTCACAATCCAGTACCGCCTTTAAATTTCCCTCATTGAGCACCAACCCGAAGAAAGTTTCAGCTCTATCACGGCGGCTGCAATCTAGCCTAGTTTCTGATCAACCAGCAATATCACCTTCTATGCCTCCAATGCCATCACTGCCACCTTTTTTTATGCCTCCAGTTGCAGCAATACTGCCGATTCCACCCTTTCCGCAACAATCGAGTCCTCAACCAGCAATGCCATCACCGCCGACTTCTATGCCTCCAGTTCCATCACAGCTGCCAATTGCCTCTCCACCACAATCTAGTCCAGTTTCTGCTGATCAACCAGCAATGCCGTCAATGCCAACTTTTATGCCTCCCGCTCCATCGCAACTGCCATATCCTACGCCTCCATCTCCACCAATGTCATCTCAGAATTAGGTACGTTTCATGGCATTTCTTTGAATAATAACATCAACTTACCAAGTGCAACAGGCTTTCTATATGTTTATTGCACTTGTTCAGGACTCTATAAGCCTAGCAGCCATTTGGTTATAATTTATGTATTGAAGTTATATTTACTAAATACTTCTCCGTTTTGGTTGAAAATATTATTGGAGCTGGATAAATAGAACATTGGATTACTTGGACAATTAATATAATATCTCTGTTTGAAATATAGATTAAATGATCAAAATGATATCCACGTGTTTGTGAGTATTTCCATGGATATATTTTTTGAGAGTACAGAAAACAACACATTTAATTTGTGGAAGTATTTGAAATTGAAGGTATTTTTAAGGATATAAATTCTTCCTGATTTTCGAAAAGTCCCCTTTTGAATATCATAAAGTAGAAAAAATAAATTTGACAATTTGAGAGTGATTTAATAAAGATACGAAAAGTATTTTCAAACATACTCTCTGACTCAAAATATTAAACTAATTAATGATAATGTTGTTTTCTTTATTAGACAGCTTCAAAATAGCGGGATAGCTAGAAGGCAATTTGTGAAGATTTATGCTAAGCATCAAGAGCTAGTGATGTTCACTTTCTCTATATGTACTTGCATATCTTTAAGATAATTAAATAATAAGCTTCATATCCTGTCTATATTTCTACAAAGTTCATTGCTTTGCATCATTTTGAGAACATTATTTGCCCTCTCCTGTGGAGGACGTAGATGTAATGTTGCCAACATTGTTCGAAAAATAAATGGATTTATATAAATGTCTTCAATTGTTTGTATTAATGTAATTGTATTTTTCATATTTCTATTCTTAAGAGGGTATGAAGAAAGCGATGCTTAATTTTATTGATAAATAATCATCATTTCTAAATTGGCCAATATGAATTAATATACTGTGTATTGACTGATAGCGCAACATTTAAGCTTAGAAAAGAAAGAGAATCGTACAACCCCTAACTTTATACATTGGCCAAAGCTAGCTACACCTAAACTCTATCCATAAAACACATGATCTGATAAAAAGAGTTGTGGAATTTATCGGCACAACGCTGCAGCCTTCCATCATACCATTAACCCGGTCATTAGCTAGGCTTCATTCTCAACTCTCCGAATCTCCCAAGCTTGGTAATGGTTGATGAAGTCCATTTCAGTCTTTAAGAAACCCATGCCCTGGAAGCTGCATATTTACATCATCAACAGCAAAAAAATCTTAGTTTGGTGCCTCGATGCAACTTAATTTTAGATGGGCTGTTTTCATGGAGGAAGGTATCGTAGAACGCAACATTACCTTGGGTTGACACGTCCCATTCTCTGTCAAAACTGACAGCCCAGAAGAAGTACCCACGAAGCCCGAGGGCCTGAGCGAACGCAATCTTCCCAGTCGTTGATCTGGCGTCATCAAATCCGATCCACGATGTGTTCACATACGAATAGGTTGATACACTTGTCATGTCATACACCACAGTGGCACCCGTTCTGTTGTTAAAATGCTCTATCTGGGAGAATGTCAGTACACCACCTGATCCTGGGCCAATACCAACAGCTGGCGATCCAATTTCATGTAAATTTGGGTCTTTGAGAGTCCAAGTCTTTCCATACAGCGGCAGTCCCATGACCAATTTGCTTCTCAGTACCCCAGCCTGGACCCATGATGTGAGTCCATAGCTTGTGCTTACATTACTCTTTGGATCGTATAATGCAGCGTGGGCTCCTGTTTTCGTGGTATCCCAAGAACCATGATAATCAAAACACATTGGACTAACCCAATCCAAATTTTGATTAATTGAATCAACTGGGTATTTCCGATCGATCTCGCTTAGGAAAAAGTTGACGGAAAAGTATACGGCGGCCGTGAGCAATAGAGGAGCTCGGTGTGTGGCCTTGGCCTCCCTCTCAATGGCGAGCCGCCAATGTTTGAACAGTAGGCCCAAGTCAGACATCTCTTTTGGGTTTTCAGGGAACTCCCAGTCCAGGTCCAGCCCATCAAACCCAAATCTACGTGCCACCTCTATAGCCGAGTTTACAAAAACTTTGCGTGATTGAGCATCGGAAGCTATCCGAGCAAAGAGCGAAGAATCAGAACCGCCACCACCGATGGAGAAAAGGGTCTTCACTGGAGGATTCTTCTGATGGAGGGTGGTAGTGAAGTTGGATAGAACGATAGCCATAGAATCCGAGATTTCAAACTTGTAAGTATCATTGCTAGGCATGAGAAAAGCATAGTAAATATGCGTGAACAATGATGTGTTTATGCCTGATGGTTGGACAACCTCCGACCAAGAAGGCCAATAACCAGCTTTCACTACTGGAGGCGATGCCATGACATGGCCAGTGCTGATGGTTTTGACGCAAATAACTAGGGAGAGGAGAAAAACATAGTTGAGATATGCCATGTCTTGAAGGGTTTAATTGGTTCTGAAGTTAATGCAATAACCTAACTTGAAAGGGTTGGCTTATATAGTAGTAGAAGCAATAATTGACATTTCTTTATCAAAGTTTTGGACGGTTGTGTTTATCCGAAGGTGGAAGGGCATTAAAAATGTAAATGCATAGTGTTAGCCAATTATTGATAACTAATTAATATTATCAAAATTATAGTTATATATGAATATAGTTGTCTTGACTAGCATTAGTTTATTTAGTGTATATATAAGCATAAGCGCTCTTAACATGGAAAGCCACTTTTTAGGGTAACCAATTCAAAAGGTTTACTATAGTGTTGGAAAAGTCAAAAGTGGACTTTGTCCAATACTGTGGCTTTAAGCTTAAAATTCATTGGATTAACAACTTGAAAAGATATATATATTTTTTTCAGTAAGTTTGAGATGTAGACTTTGTAGTTTATGCTTTTCACATCAATATGCGTTGTTTTTTTAAAGAATTAAAAAACGAAAATGGAAGAAGAAGTTGCTAAGTTATGCTCACGGGAATTGGTGTACTTTGAAAACTTGGTTAATAAGAAATTGTATTCAAATGTATCGGCCACATTTCACAATTTAAAATGTCTTCAAAAATTTTGTTTTCTGATAAAAATCGTTTCAAGATATTAGTTGTCAACCAAGTGGGCGATGAGATATGCATTAGAAGCTTAGGAAACAGGTTAAGTAAAATACAGTATTTAAACAATTAATGTATGTTTAGATAAATACTCCTGGTATTTTAAAATTGAGATCAAAGAAACATGAAACGCAAAGAAGTCCTCATAATTGTCTAATCTTCTTCTCTGACTTGTAATATTGTTAAGCTAACAGTGTAAATGTTGTGGTCCATGTTTGACACTTTCAGTCACATGGGATCGCTATCTTATTTATTCCACTTTAATTTGCTAACCTACCTAATATCATGCTATCATGTTAATTTTGACTTATCCAACATCGGAAAATATAAGTTTAGACTAAATGGTTTACAATCACAATTTTGATAATGAGTAATTTCAGTTAATATGATATTTTGTAGATCCGTGATGAGAGGATCATTTTTTGTTTTTTTATTTTAATTAATCATATAGGAAGTTAATGCCTTCATCCATATCTAACATTTCATTTTGAGGATTTAGAAATAGAAGGTGGTTTGTCTCCCTCTCTTGTCTTGCAGAGCCAACTCCACAGGCCTCACTTTTGACCATTTCTGGTCAAACAAGACAACCACTAATTAAGGCCTCAACCTCATATTCCATTATTTATATGAGGTTGACTTTTAAATTACATGATATCAACATGGATATGTAACAGATCCAATTCATAAAGGTTGGCTTAATTTGTTGATTTCTGACAATCACTAGGACCTCAATTCTGAAGATTTATGCTAAGGGAGTAAGAATACATCAACGCTATTATGAGATAAATAAGTTTCATGTTCCATTTATACTAGTAACGATCATTGTTTTTTTTTTTTCGGTTAAATCATTTTTCAAATATTAATTATTTTCCCCCTCATATAAGTTCATGAAATGTTGCATACATGGTTTGAAAACTAAATGGATTTATAAAAGACTCCAATTGTTTATATTGTATTTGTATTTTCTCTATTCCTTTGCTTAAAGAGATATGAAGAAAGGCAAGCTTTTTTTTATTTTTTAATTGGTAATCATCATTTTCTAAACTAGGCAGTATGACTACACTCTTCACTCATATTATAAAATTTAAGCTCATAAAAGAAAGAAAATGGAAAAATTGAGAAAATAGACAAAATTAGGGGGTCTCATTGAAAAATGGACACGTTCTTAAAAATTTTCATGTCATAGACACTTTCTTGACAAAAATACTAAAATACCCTTTGAAATTACTTGCATGTGATTACTTACATCCGACACTCTTTTTGGGGATGAAATTGTTAAATTACAAACTATAGGGACTAAAAAGAAATTAAAAGTAAGGATATATTTAGAGCATTATATCACGCGGAGACGACACTCGACACAACTCGACACTCGACATTTCACCACTCGAAAACACTCGACACTCGACATTTCACCATTCGACAAACTCGAAACTCGACATTTCACCACTCGAAAACACTCGAAACTCGACATTTCACCACTCGAAAACACTCGAAACTCGACATTTCATCATTCGATAAACTCGAAACTCGACATTTCACCACTCGAAAACACTCGAAACTCGACATTTCACCACTCGAAAACACTCGAAACTCGACATTTCACCACTCGAAAACACTCGAAACTTGACATTTCACCATTCGACAAACTCGAAACTCGACATTTCACTACTCGAAAACACTCGAAACTCGACATTTCACCTCGACATTTCACCACTCGAAAACACTCGAAACTCGACATTTCACCACTCGAAAACACTCGAAACTCGACATTTCACCATTCGACAAACTCGAAACTCGACATTTCACCACTCGAAAATACTCGAAACTCGATATTTCACCACTCGAAAACACTCGAAACTCGACATTTCACCACTCGAAAACACTCGAAACTCGATATTTCACCATCGAAAACACTCGAAACTCGACATTTCACCACTCGAAAACACTCGAAACTCGACATTTCACCTCGACATTTCACCATTCGAAAACACTCGAAACTCGACATTTCACCACTCGACAACACTCGAAACTCGACATTTCACCACTCGAAAACACTCGACACTCGACATTTCACCACTCGAAAACACTCGACACTAATTATAAAAGGAACTAAGAGAGGGAGATGGGTTTCGGAAATGAGCCTTTGGAAAAAAATTGAAAAATAAGGGTAATTGGGTCTTTTTATTAAGAAAGTGTCTATTGTTAGCCCTAAAGCTACATGATAATTTTGATGATAACAATACACATTGATTAATTGAGATTTACTAACATGTTTATTTATGTGCAAGAGTAAGATCATTGAAATAATTTTAAAATCAAGAAGAGGCTTATTAAAATGAAGTGTTGAAGCTAAGGACAAGACTACATGTTAAAGGCACCAAAGTTTAAGAACAAGGATTGACTCAAGGAATGTGACACATGAGCAATGTTCAATCAATTGGTCATATATATCTCTATAAATATCCAAATGATGTGATTCTTGAGCCTTTGGAAAGCTTACTCAATTTATAACATTTCATATGTTTTAAAGAAATTCAAATTTTAAGTGCAAGATCGTCCAAATCATCATGCAAGTTGAAAGACAAATGGAAGCAGCTGACATGAGCACCGAATACTCTTTGGACATATCTTGAGCTAGAAAAATCAAAATGACTTGATTCTTGCGGAATTGGAAAGATGACTTAATAAGGAACATTTCATATGTTTTGAAAAAATTCAAATTTCAATCAGAAGGCCGACATAATTGACATGCAATTCGGTAGACTGACACAAAGAAGAAAAATCAACTCACATGAGTACCGAATGGTGTTTTGGCCATTTCTTAAGATAGAGATATCCAATTGCTTTGATTCTTAATGTTTTGGAAAGCTTATTCAAATATGAAGATCTTTTATGTTTGAAGAAATTCAAATTTCAAATGGAAGGCTGACAGAATTATCATTCAAGTCAGTGGACAGACACATGGAAGAAAAATCAAGTCACTTGAGCACCGAATGGTGTTTTGGCCATATCTTGAGCTACAGATATTCAAATGACTTGATTCTTAATGCGTTGGAAAGCTTATTCAAATGTGCAGATCTTTTATGTTTTACAGATTTTCAAATTTCAAACGGAACCTTGACAAAATTGGCAGACAAGATTACGGTTTTTATGGTGGGCAGAAAATTTGGAGATGGTGTCTTCACTTGATTAAGTTCATCTCATTTGCCTATAAAAGGAGCCATTCTCCCATGCATTCAACAAGTGTAAGAGAAGCATTTTATCAAGCAAAAAAAGCAAGAGAAATATCAAGTCTAGAGAGCTTTTATATTATTTATCTACTCTTTGAAGAGAGTTATACTTTTGTTGTAAAAAATTATCTTTGTTCTTGTATTGTGGTGAGAGTGAGATATTATTGTAAAGGATAATAGTTATCCTTGAGAGAACTCTTGTTATGTGTTATCAAGAGTTGAGGAAAGTTGCCTTGGTGAGGTTGTTCATCAAGAAGAACTCTTGGTGTGGTGTTATCAAGAGTTGAAGGAAGTTGCCTTGGTGAGGTTGTTCATCAAGAAGAACTCTGGTGTGGTGTTATCAAGAGTTGAAGGAAGTTGCCTTGGTGAGGTTGTTCATCAAGAAGAACTCTTGGTGTGGTGTTATCAAGGGTTGGAAGAAAAAGTCTTGGTGAGGTTGTTCATCAAGCAAGTTGTAAAGATTTCTACAACTTAGTGGAAAGCTTAGCTCGTGGAGCTAGGAGCCCGTGGACGTAGGCAAGGTTTGCCGAACCAGTAAATTGAGTTTGCACTCTCTCTATCCCTATCCTCTTTACATTTACTTGCACTTGTGATTGTTCTTTATTGCTTTGATTCTCTTGATTGCATTCTATTTTCATCTTCTTCACCTTTGTTCTTAAAGAAAGATTTGAATAATTTTGATCTTTCAAGAAAAGTTTTCTAAATCCGTTTTTATAAATAAAAACCCAATTCACCCCCCTCTTGGGTTGCCATACCTGGGTCAACAAGTGGTATCAGAGCAAGGTTGCTCATTTTTTTAAATCTTAACCGATTTTGAGCTATGGCAACTTTTAATTCAACTTCATATGTTGAGGGACTTTCTATCTCTAGACCTCCATTTTTTAATGGAAGTGATTACTCTTATTGGAAAACTAGAATGAGTATTTTCTTGAAATCTTTTGATTATGATTTGTGGTCTATTGTTTTGGAAGGACCTTTTGTTCCTACCAAAATTGAAAATGGGGAATGCATGCTTAAAGAACCTAAAGAGTTTAGTGAAGATGATAAAAAGAAATTGAGTTTGAATGCTAAAGCTATGAATGTGTTATATTGTGCTCTAGATAGAAATGAGTTTAATAGAATATCTACTTGTTCTACGGCACAAGAAATATGGCACACACTTGAAGTAACTCATGAAGGAACTACTCAAGTTAAAGAATCCAAAATTAGTATGCTAGTTCATAGTTATGAGCTTTTTAAGATGAAATCGGATGAATCAATTTCTGAAATGTTTACTAGATTTACGGATATTATTAATAGTTTGAAATCTCTTGGTAAATCTTATTCTAATGTTGAAATGGTGAGAAAGATTCTTAGATGTCTACCAAAATCTTGGGAGCCAAAGGTGACGGCAATTCAAGAAGCAAAGGACCTCACCAAACTACCATTAGAAGAACTTATGGGTTCTCTCATGACTCATGAAATCACCTTGAAGGAGAATGAAGAAGATTTCAAGAAAAAGAAAAATATCGCTTTCAAATCTTCAACGAAAGAAAAAGATGACTCCGATGACGAAGGAGATGATGAAGATCTTGCATTCATCACAAGAAATCTAAAAAGGATGATTAGAAGAAACCAAGGATTCAAGAAGATTTCTAGAATGGATTGTCCTTACTTCAAGAGTCAAAACAAGAAATCCAAAGCAATGAAAGCCACAAATTGGGATGATAGTGAAGCTAGCTCCACCGAAGAAGAAGATTGCGAAGTGGCAAACATGTGCTTTATGGCTTTAAGTGAAGATGAGGTAAGTATTCTAAACTATGATCATAAGTTTTCATATGATGAATTATTTGAAGCATTCCAAAATTTACATGTACAAGTTGATAAACAAAATTCAAAAATCAATGCTTTCAAAAAGAAGTCAAAAATCATGTTATCTCATTTAGAAGAGTTGGTGGAAATAAATGAAGCTTTAGAAAATGAAAATGAAATTTTAAAGCAAAAAGATTTTGAAAGTTTGGAAAGTCAAATACATTTATTAAAAACTGAAAATGAGATTTTAAAACAAAAGGATTTTGATAAATTGAGAAAGAAAATGTTATTTTGAAAAAGGAAAATAATGACTTAAGAAATATTGTTGATAGTTTTACAAAAAGCACAAAAATTTGAATTCTATGTTACAAAACCAAAGGTGTGTTTTTGATAAAAGAGGCTTAGGATATAAAACTCATAAAAATCAAAAGTATTTTAAAAATTATTTTGTTCATGCATCTTTTTGGAATAATCCTAATCATTCATGTACTTATTGTGGAAGAAAAGGACACAAAGTATATTCTTGCTATATTAAGAAAATCCTAATTTGAAACAAATATGGATTCCAAAAAGTACCATAACTAACCCCCAAGGACCCAAGAACATTTGGGTACCAAAAAGTCTCTCTTTGAATGTTGATTGTAGAAACAAAGGAGTGGCAAACACAAGTGGTACTTAGATAGTGGATGCTCAAGGCTTGACCGGAGATGCCTCCAAATTCTCAAGATTAATCATGAAGAAAGAAGGATATGTGACCTTCGGTGATAATGCCAAAGGAAGGGTAATCGGACATGGTGATATTGGTAACCCTTCTTCACCTATTATTAAAGATGTTTTGCTTGTTCATGGTTTGAAACATGATTTGATTAGCATTAGTCAATTGTGTGATAAGGGATATTTTGTTACTTTTGAGCCTAATAGATGTGTGATTAAGGATGTTAGTAACAATAAGACATTATTTGTTGGTAATAGATGTGGTAATATTTATACAATTGATATTGATGTTAATGATCATGTAGAAAATTGTTTCATTGTTAATCATGATGCTTGGTTATGGCATAGAAGGTTAGGTCATGCTAGCATGGACACAATTTCAAAAATTTCTAAAAATGATTTAGTTGATGGTCTTCCAAAAATAAAATTTGAAAAGGATAAGATTTGTGATGCTTGTCAATTTGGAAAACAAGTGAGAACTTCTTTTAAACAAAAGAAATTTATTTCAACAAATAAACCTCTACAATTACTTCATTTGGATTTATTTGGACCATCAAGAACTCAAAGCCTTGGTGGAAAGTATTATGTTTTTGTTATTGTGGATGATTATTCAAGATTCACTTGGGTATTATTCTTGAAAACTAAAAATGAGGCCATACAAGCTTTTTCAAAATTTGCAAAAAGAGTCCAAAATCAAAAAGGGTATTCTATTGTGTCCATTAGGAGTGATCATGGTGGTGAAGTAGACAATGTTGCATTTGAAAATCTTTGTGATGAAAATGGTTTTGAACATAATTTTTTCGCACCTAGAACTCCACAACAAAATGGTGTTGTTGAGAGGAAAAATAGGACTATCCAAGAAATGGCTAGGACCATGTTACTTGAAAATAATTTGCCAAAATATTTTTGGGCCGAAGCCGTTAATACCGCATGCTTTATAATCAATAGAGTCCATATTAGAGCTTTAATAAAGAAAACTCCTTATGAACTTTGGAAAGGAAGAAAACCCAACATTGGATTTTTTAAAGTTTTTTGGATGTAAATGTTTTATTTTAAACACCAAGGAAACCTTGGAAAATTTGATGCAAAAGCCGATGTTGGAATTTTTGTTGGCTACTCCAACCATAGTAAAGCATATAGAGTTTTTAACAAAAAGACTCTTACTATTGAAGAATCTATGCATGTTGAATTTGATGAAACTAATGTTATTTCTTCAAAGAATTTAGATGATGATATTGTTGAGGTAGAAAGGCAAATCAAGGAATCAAGGCTTGATGAAAAGAGCCAAGATGAATTATAACTTCAACAAAAAAAGCTTGAGGAAGTAAATGATTCTTCCCAAGAATTACCAAAGGAATGGAGGTATGCAAAAGCTCACCCTAAAGATCTCATTATTGGTGAACCATCACAAGGTATGAAAACTAGATCTTCTTTTAAGAACTTTTGTAATCATTTTGCATTTGTCTCTCAATTTGAACCAAAATCTTTTAAAGAAGCCGAAAATGACGAAAGTTGGATTTTGGCTATGCAAGAAGAATTGAAACCAATTTGAGAGAAATCAAGTTTGGGAATTAGTCCCTAGACCCAAATATGACTAAACCCCTTAGTCAAGATAGATTTTGCATAATTAGAAGAGAATTAGGCATGTTGGATATGTCTTAATTTTGCTTTTATATGATAATCTTTGAATGGTAGCATATGTTAAGGGGGAGAATATATTTAGGGGGAGTAGTTAATTTGATTACATCTTTTTGATGATAACAAAAGGGGGAGAAATGGTTAGATTGCTTATATTCATAACAAGTGCCATTCTTTTTGTTTATTCTTGATTTTATTTTCATTCTTGATTTTAGATTATATTTTAAAGCAATCAATGGTTTGTCATCATCAAAAAGGAGGAGATTGTTAGCCCTAAGGCTACATGATAATTTTGATGATAACAATACACATTGATTAATTGAGATTTACTAACATGTTTATTTATGTGCAAGAGTAAGATCATTGAAATAATTTTAAAATCAAGAAGAGGCTTATTAAAATGAAGTGTTGAAGCTAAGGAGAAGACTACATGTTAAAGGCACCAAAGTTTAAGAACAAGGATTGACTCAAGGAATGTGACACATGAGCAATGTTCAATCAATTGGTCATATATATCTCTACAAATATCCAAATGACGTGATTCTTGAGCCTTTGGAAAGCTTACTCAATTTATAACATTTCATATGTTTTAATGAAATTCAAATTTCAAGTGCAAGGTTGTCCAAATCATCATGCAAGTTGAAAGACAAATGGAAGCAGCTGACATGAGCACCGAATACTCCTTTGGACATATCTTGAGCTAGAAAAATCAAAATGACTTGATTCTTGCGGCATTGGAAAGATGACTTAATGAAGGAACATTTCATATGTTTTGAAAAAATTCAAATTTCAATCAGAAGGCCGACATAATTGACATGCAATTCGGTGGACTGACACAAAGAGGAAAAATCAACTCACATGAGCACCGAATGGTGTTTTGGCCATATCTTAAGATAGAGATATCCAATTGCTTTGATTCTTAATGTTTTGGAAAGCTTATTCAAATATAAAGATCTTTTATGTTTTGAAGAAATTCAAATTTCAAATGGAAGGCTGACAGAATTATCATTCAAGTCAGTGGACAGACACATGGAAGAAAAATCAAGTCACTTGAGTACCGAATGGTGTTTTGGCCATATCTTGAGCTACAGATATCCAAATGACTTGGTTCTTGATGCGTTGGAAAGCTTATTCAAATGTGCAGATCTTTTATGTTTTACAGATTTTCAAATTTCAAACGGAACATTGACAAAAATGGCAGACAAGATTACGGTTTTTATGGTGGGCAGAAAATTTGGAGATGGTGTCTTCACTTGATTAAGTTCATCTCATTTGCCTATAAAAGGAGCCATTCTCCCATGCATTCAACAAGTGCAAGAGAAGCATTTTATCAAGCAAAAAACAAGAGAAATATCAAGTCTAGAGAGCTTTTATATTATTTATCTACTCTTTGAAGAGAGTTATACTTTTGTTGTAAAAATTATCTTTGTTCTTGTATTGTGGTGAGAGTGAGATATTATTGTAAAGGATAATAGTTATCCTTGAGAGAACTCTTGTTGTGTGTTATCAAGAGTTGAAGGGAGTTGCCTTGGTGAGGTTGTTCATCAAGAAGAACTCTTGGTGTGGTGTTATCAAGGGTTGAAGGAAGTTGCCTTGGTGAGGTTGTTCATCAAGAAGAACTCTTGGTGTGGTGTTATCAAGAGTTGAAGGAAGTTGCCTTGGTGAGGTTGTTCATCAAGAAGAACTCTTGGTGTGGTGTTATCAAGAGTTGGAAGAAAAAGTCTTGGTGAGGTTGTTCATCAAGCAAGTTGTAAAGATTCTACAACTTAGTGGAAAGCTTAGCTCGTGGAGCTAGGAGCCCGTGGACGTAGGCAAGGTTTGCCGAACCACGTAAATTGAGTTTGCACTCTCTCTATCCCTTTCCTCTTTACATTTACTTGCACTTGTGATTGTTCATCATTATTATTCTTTTGATTGCATCTTTGATAAATTCTAATTTCATCTTCTTCACCTTCATTCTCAAAGAAAGAGTTATATAATTTTGATCTTTCAAGAAAAGTTTTCTAAATCCGTTTTGATAAATAAAAACCCAATTCACCCCCCATCTTGGGTTGCCATACGTGGGTCAACATCTATGACATAAAAATTTTTGAGAACGTGTCTAAATTTCAACAAGGGTTCCTAATTTTGTCTATTTTCTCAATTTTTCCAAAGAAAATTGTACAACTGCTCATGTAATGTGTTGGCAAAAGCGAGCTACATCAAAACTCTGTCTCTAAACATGTGATCAAAAGAGTTGAGAATTTATTGGCACAGTGCCTGCTGCCTTCCACCAAACCATTAAATCAGTTGGTCATTGGCTAAGCCTTTTATTGTTAACTATGGTTGTGTGATTTTGAACTCCATTAGCATATATAACTCATACAAGTCCCAATCTCCCAAGCTTGGTAATGGAATTCGATGAAGCTCCATTTGCGTCGTTGAGAATCCATGCCCTCGAAGCTGCATATTTGTATCATCAAGCACAACAAAATCCTAGTTAGCCTTATGCAACTTCTAGATGGGTTATTTTGGATGGACGAAAGTGGGATGTTAACTTGTGTTGCATGTTGAGTTAAGATATAAACTAGTAAAATTTTAGGTAACACAGATATTACATTAACTCATATAACCTATTTAATTACTTAACACATATATGCTTAACTAATCACAGTCTATGTATTTATATTAATTAAAATTATCCGCTAATACGAATAATTATTAATTAAAATAATTAAAATAATTTGAAATTGTTATTAATTTGTTTTTAAATTATTTATACTCGACATTATATGCTTAATCATGAAACAGGTTGACATGTTAAAAAATCTAAATACAGATCTGACACATTTATTAATTATATGAAGTATTTTAATACTAACATAGCTTACTTAATATTTGTATTTATATTAGCTCGTTAATTTTTTGTCATGCCCTATAAAAAATTGCGGCTCTGAACGAAAGCTACATGCTAATTTGTAGTGAAAAGCAACATTACCTTGGGTTGCGATCTTCCATTCACTGTCAAAACTGACAGCCCAGAAGAAGTACCCACGAAGCCGGAGGGCCTGGGCAAAGGCAATCTTCCCGGTGATTGATCTGGCATCATCATATCCAATCCATGTTGAGTTCACATATGAATACACTGACACACTTATACTGTCATATACCACTGTGGCACCATTTTTCTTGTTAAACTCCTCCGCCTGGGAGAAATGCAGAATACCATCTTCTCCTGGGCCAACTCCAACAGCTGGTGATCCAATTTCATGTGAATTTGGGTCTTTCAAAGTCCAAGACTTTCCATACAGCGGCAACCCCATAACCAATTTGCTTCTGGGTACCCCAGCCCGGACCCATGATGTGAGGCCATAGCTTGTGCTTACATTACTCTTTGGGTCGTATAATGCGGCGTGGGCTCCTGTTTGCGTGGTGTTCCAAGAGCCGTGGTAATCAAAACACATTGGACTAACCCAATCCAAATTTTGATTAATTGAATCTACGGGGTACTTCCGATTGATCTTCTTTATGAAAAAGTCGACGGAGAAGTAAACGGCGGCCGTGAGCAATAGCGGAGGTTGGTTCGTATCTTTGGACTCCGTCTCAATTGCTTGTCTCCAATCGGTGAACAGTATGCCCAAGTCAGACATCTCTTTTGGGTTTTCAGGGAACTCCCAGTCAAGGTCCAGCCCATCAAACCCAAATTTACGTGCCACCTCTATAGATGAGTCTACGAAAGCTTTACGTGATTCAGCTTCGGAAGCTATCCGAGCAAACAGTGAAGAATCGGAACCACCACCACCGATGGAGAAAAGGGTCTTCACTGGTGGATTCTTGTGACGGAGGGTGGTGGTGAAGTTGGACAGAAGAATAGCCGTTGAATTTGATAATTCGAACTTATAAGTAATATTGCTTGGCATGAGAAATGCATAGTAAACATGTGTAAACAATGATGTGTTTATGGCGGATGCAGGGAAATCCTCAGGAGAAGCAGGCCAATAAGCAGCTTTGACTGCCGGTGGCAATGCCATTACATGGCGCGTGGTGATGGTTGTCAAGCAAAAAAGTACGGAAAGGAGGGAAACATAGTTGAGACATGCCATGTCTTCTTGAGGGGTTGGTTTTGAAGTAGATGCAATAACCTATCTTGAAAATGGTTGGTTTATATAGTACAAGCTATCATTGACACTCTTTTCAGTGTTTTGGAAAGTTGTGTTTATCAGCAGGTGGAAGGGGCTCAGATTCTAGACGCAATTAAAAATGCGAATGTATAGTGTTCGGCAATAATTGATGAATATAGTTAAAATGACAATTATGAATAATCTTGTCTTGAGCAGCACTAGTTGATTAGGTGTATAAGAAACATAAAGTGGTTTTAGCTTCTCTAGAAAGCCGCTTTTAAGGGTGACCAACTCAAAAGGGTTTACTATAGTTTTCGAAAATTAAACATGGCTTTTGTCGAATCCTATTGGCCTTAAGCTTAAATTTGATGGTATTATCTACTTGGTAGTGCATGCTATTCAACAATAATATGGTAGGTAAGAAATAATTGTTAGGTTGGTCTAAGCAGGGAAATTGTGTTTGAAAACTTGATAAAAAGAAAATTTATTTGAATGTTAATATCAAATACATTTCACGATTTAGAATTTCTTTAAAAATTTTTGGTTAATATTGAAAGTCGTTTTAAGATATTAAATTTTCGATCAAGTGGGCGATGAGGTAAATATTAAAAGCTTATAATGAAACTGGTTGACTATACTTTGGTATTAAATAATGCAGATTAGATAAGACCTGTACTCGTGATATTTTAAAAGTAAGATCAAAGAAACATATGAAGCGCATAGAAGTACTTTTAAGGACCACTTAGGTCACTAAGGTTTCCCAAAAAACTTCAAATGGATGTAATATCAAGGCCATGAAAAATGAGGGGACATAATTTTCAATCAGGCCATCAATAATATAAGCATTAATATCTAACTTTATTGTGTGGGCTTATGCCTTTGTCTTGCATTTGTTGTATTCTTGTGGTCAACACTAGTGAAAGTGAAGAGACGAATGGAAGACTAGAAGCCAATAGCTTAATTGATGTGCTTTTGGAATGGTCAAAACGCACACTTTTATTTATTCTAGGTATTACAAGCCAAACTTACTATTAATCGGCTCATTTTGCTGGGCAAAACATTAGAACACTTAACATGCAATGATCAAAGTAAAAAGATATATAATTCTGAAATAAGGCTGTGCTCGGTTCCAAGAAATGAAAAGTGGGAGGAATGAAAAAATAGGTGAAGAGGAAAAATTGGGGAAAATGAATAGGTTTGGGAGATATTTTCATTTGTTTGGTTTTACATTGGAATTATAGATAGAAAGGATTCACTTATTTATTAATTGGATGTAAATATCCTCGTTATTAAAATATATAATGTCCATTATTAAATATAATTTTTTCTATGAATTAATTAAAAATAAATAAATAAAATTATATTTATGCATTCAACTACTATAGAATTAAAAACATATTAAATTAGAATTAAATTTTATTAAAAAGATTTATTGTTTATTAGATAATAATATTATAAAATTTTGCACAAAATTATACTGATTTTTATTATAATATAATTTCAAATGTATTATTTAATTTTAAATAAAAAGTAGAGATTAATGATATATAATAAATATTAAATATTTTGTAATATTATTAATATTAAATAATTAAATACATATTTATATATAAAAATAAAAAAATTTTGTAGAAATTTTTGTTGCTAGTCGACCACCGTATCTGTCACTAGTGTTCGTTGACGTTCGCGTGTGGCAATTATCATCGTCACCATCAATATCGTTGTCTGACGATCTATCTGATTGTGAAATTTATGTCGTCGGATATGCGCCCTTTTTGCCGCACACAAAGGGTCTTTTATTGGATCCACTGTTAAACTTCCCTTCTGATGACAAACAACACATCCAACAACGACGAAACCACCTTATACAAGAAGACAACCGGTCGGTGATCAATTTGATACCGACGGTGACGCTAGACGCTTGGATGTGCTGGCTATCACTGACGAAGCCAACCAAATTTTTTTTTAAATTTTTAAATTTTTGAAAAATATTAACTTTGCAATTTTCTATTATATTTATAATTATTTATAAAATAACTTAATCAATTATTTGAATCAGATTAGTTTAGGATATATAAAAAATATAAAAGGTTAGTTTAATTATTTAATGAAATATTCGTAATAAAATCAAGTTTTTTCTAAGGTGAGGGAGTGGAAAATTGATTGTTTAAGTTTGTATATCCCAATTCCTAGGAAAACTTTTTCATAAGCCAAAAACTTCAACAAAACAAAAGACTTAGCATTCCCAAATAATCTTAAGTTCTTTTTCCCTTGGATTAATGCAACCGAATACACCCTAAGGGATTGATCATAGATAACTTCAATTTGTTTGAATCATTAATAAAGAGAAAAATCTAAGCTATAGCATATATATAGCAGATGTAACTTTAAAATTATATGAGAATTAATTTATACGATGACAAGCCTGCGGCAATCTCGTCTGGGTTCCTGCTGGGAAATTTGTGAATCATTGAATGAATAATCACGCTTAACAGAAAATGCAGGCCGTTCAGCAATAGAAATAGCCATTGTTTCACTTTTGAGCATTAAAGAGACTCCTAACATGGATAGTCTATCCACGGGATGGCCTTGTACGCATTACAGTGCCACTTGCATACATCTCATGAGCTTACAAGGTGAAGATGAATCGTCGAATGATGGATCAATAAAGTCCATGCCTTTGCTGTCTTTCCACTGTTCATATGCCTGTTATAAGTTTATGCATGTTACTCATCTTTACTGCTCAAATCTTTAAGGTATATAGCGCAATAACCAAAAAAGGAATTTCAAATTGTCAAGAGTATAGTTTCAATAAATCAAAAATTATTTTTTTAGTGAGAAAAAGTCTGAGGAATCAAAACACCCCACTAGAAGTCTAGAACTATGCCTTCATGTCATGTACATGCCCAGCCTTGTGTATTGTTACAAATGGGTATGTGACATTTCGAGTTGTGTCCCCACACTTTTTGATAAGAAATGAAAAGTTGTATTGAAATGATTTAAAGGAAAAATTTCAAATGCGGATTAGCATATTATAACGAGAAAAACAGTGTTAAGGAGAGGCATCACGTTATACAAAGATATATGATGTGAAAACCATTTGTCAAGAATTCACTATATCCCAACCCTGCTGAGGCAAAATGATATATATATATATATATATATATATATATATATATATATATAATGTTAAGCTATTATTCCTTTCCAGTTGAGAAGAATAAAGAAAGAAAAAAAAAGGAAAAAAAAAGAAAAGAAAATAAAAGGAAATTATGAAAGTCCTCAAAACCAAAGTCTAAAGGGTTGCGTAGAGTTCGATTTTATCTCATAAACGACCTTTTTTCCCCTTTCTTTTTAAACGTACCACAGAACCCAAAGGAGAGTCAAAACAGTATACTTCCAGAATGTTTTGGCTTTCTTTCCTTTCCCAAAAACATAGATGCACTTCATAAGCACGTAGATCCTATGCATGGAGCCGTTTTGAGGACATGTTTAGCTGGGAGTTTGATGGAAACAAATTAACATTATAAATAGGGTCATGATGGTATCCCTCTCTCTTTGGTTTGGAGAAAAGAAATTCCTTAAATCTATGTATAGAAAACACTAATTACCCGTAGAAACAGGGCTCTTCTTTTGGAATAAGTACATTTGGTGCTGTGTCATGTAAATCTGACCATTACTAAACAAAAACGATAGAAAGGATTGATAAACGACTTGCTTAATCAAGAAGGTTCAAATCTTCATTTGTGCCATAGTAACATATGCTCCTCTTGCCACGTATGATTTGCAGAAGTAGTACTTCAAAGCTATAAACATCGTATTTCATGGAGTATACACCATTTCTTGCATACTCAGGGGGAACATAACCACTGCACACATTTTTTTTTTTTTTTTTTTAATGAGAGTTGGTAAGTACTTGATAGAGAACACAATGGTGATGACCATATAAGGAGTGGAAGTTTATTACTCACTATGTTCCAACAATCTTGCTTGTGTTTGCTTCATATACATCTTTTCTAAAGAGTATTGCCATTTCGAAATCTGAAATCTTGGAATTCAATTCATTGTCTAATAAGATGTTGCTAGCTTTTAGATCTCTATGAATAATTGTGAAATTTGAGTATTCTTGAAGATATAAGAGTCCTTGAGTAATCCCTTCAATGATGCTCACACGCCTTTGCCAATCCAAGATAAACTGTCTAATTGGGTCTAGAAAATATTTTATTAATGATTAATTATATTTACTTAAAAATAATGGTGAATATGCAAAGGAGAAAGTTTCGCACAGAAATTTACCTCACTAGTTTCAGTTTGCTCCTGGCTAAATATCTTATATAAAGTGTCTATCCATCATTGCTTCTTTAGAGCTTAAATCAATGTTAATTTTTTGACTATTCACTACTACAGAGGGGGCCTTTTACTGCATCTATTTACCGTGGCTCAAAAAATGCGGTAAAAGGTCTAATTCTACAGCGGGCTACCACACCCGCAGTAAAAATGATGGGCTTTTACTGCATTTCCTAAAGCCCGCAGTAAAAAGCCCATTCCATATATAAATCCAAATTTTTTAATTCAATTTTTTTAACTCCCCTCTCCTCTTCGCCCATCTCTCTCATCGTCCCGCTAAAATCCCTAAATTCAATCCGCTAAAATCCCATCTCCAATCTCACACTTTGCTTCAATCCATCAAACACCCGCGTGCGTTTCCTTCCCTCGACTTTGCGCATAGCTGAAGCACGATCGATTGGATTCAAGCACGCGTCTGTGCCGTTCCGTCATCAAGATCGAGTTGAAGCATCCACGACAGCGCTGCACCCTCGTCGTCGTCACATGACCCGCCACCACGGTCCGCAGCTGTGCCGTCCCGTCGCCCCCCGAGCTCTGCCAGGCGTGATTGCTCGTTCGGAACTCTCACTCAGGTTTGTATCTCTTCCTCTCTTTTGATTAATTTCTTGATTTTTTGTTTAATTTGTTTTGAACTGGGAGCCGAGTGCCGTTTAATTGATTTTTTGTTTAACATCATTTAAGTTAGACTTCAATTAATCTAAAACTTCTATTTTAGAATCTACTTGTCCATTTGTCATTATACCAGAACTTGCGCTGGTCAAACTGCAGACATAAATTCCTTGACCTCTGTTTTGACTCCTGGGACCATTTTCTGTTATGTTTGGTTAACTCTGGTTTCAATGAATTTATTGGGGTCTAAATTCATGCTTTAAGATCATGCATTGGTAAAGTGGTCCATGTAAAAATTGTGAGACTGTATTCAGTTGTATTTTGAAATACTTCTATGCCTAGATAAGGCTTTCCTTTATACCGAAAATGATTTAAGATTCAAAATAAGAAGCATAGAGTTGATTTGTGTTCTGCTAGATGATTTTTATTTTTCACCCTGTACTGGGCCTTCTTATGATTGGGTGGTGCTTGATCAATCTAACACATTATTGTATGTAGTCTGATCAAGTTTTTTATTTTTTATTTTATAACCTGTTTTTGATATGCTCAGTAAACTCTAACATTCTGTAGACTAATTTTTTGGCTTACTGTCTTCTTTGATGACAAGTCATTGTTTTCAGAATTAGGATTCTTTTAAGTGTATAACGCATCTAGAAATGAATATCTTAGAAATTACTTTAGCATAATGTTATCAAGTAGGTATTCTTTTTAAACCCCAGGTAAATCAGTGTGGTCTTTAGTTTTTCATCATGGAATTTAATACTTATAGGTCAAGTAACCTATTCTAGTGCTAGTGAGAAGCCCTAGCCCCTGGGTAATGCATCCATTTCTAGTCAGCCCACAATTGGAAAGACTGTCAATTAATTATTTTCTGTACTTCTTATCTTAATTAAGATCTTTATCCTTAGGGGCTAATTGGGCTTTTTTCCTTGATCAAAAAATCAAAGCAGATCAGCTCGCCTTTTTGTTATCCAAAAGTTGGTCGAATTAGTTGGGCTGCTGCCCTGCAACGTTGAATGAGATAGGTGGCTGGGTTTTCTTCCTACAGCCCTTTTGATATGATAGGGCCAACTTTCCCCATCCCTATTGGGGGTGAGATCCGCCCAAGAATGTCTAGTCTTGTGGGTTTTTTTTTTCTTTTGTGTTTGTGTGTGTGTGTTTGCTCGAAAATCCTTCTATCAAATTGTTCTTTTAACATTGAAGAATGTTTCACATTCCTTATAACTTTTAACGTATTTCCGATATTAATGTTTAGGGCTAGTAGACCTAATTGTTCACTCCTCACTGTACTCCACCTACTCTGCGATATTCTCACTCTGGTCATGGCTAAATTAAGCTCCTTCACACCTCCAGAGCCACTGTCCGCACATTAAGATTGTTCCTAGTTTGTCAATTTTTTTAATATTCTCATCTAGAACTGGATTGAAGTACTTTGAAAGGCAGGTAATAATGATGATGATGATGATGATGATGATGTTGGTGGGGTCAAGTCTGAATCACTGAATGGTTAAATCAAGAGAACTATGCCCATGGGGAGACGAGAGAGTAGGGTCCATTGAGTATAATTGATAATAGGCTTTCAGAACACGAGTCTCATCTTTTCAAAGCATCACTGTCCTTGGATATTTCTTCTGTTATTATCACAAAATCAACAAAATACAGCTCCTTCTAAAGTCTCAACTTTCTAGACTTTCGGAGAAGTTTGTCAAACAAGGGCAATTAGCCTGTAGTAAAAGATAGAACCCAATAATCTTTCCCTGGAACCCATGTGTGTCACTATATCATGATAGTGACCTTAAACTCCTAGGCCTTAGGGCAACCTTCGTACCCCATTTTGGGGTGATTTTAACAAGCAGGAGTAAACTGAAGATCAATCTCTGGCTTTATGCAATAGTTGGAAAAGAGCACTAGAAATGCTTGTTTAATTCTAAATGAAAAAAGTTTTAGGGTAGGGCTGACTTCTTCATCCAAAAACAAACAATGTAAGAACCATGCAGTAGATGGCATAAAACATGCCTTTTGCCTAACATGATCATGGAAACAATACATTTTCTAGGTAGAGCATTCATAGAACAAGCTAAATATTTATCATGATCAAGCCCTAATGTGCTGGTCTTTGCTTGATGAGACCTCACACTGCTCTTAGCTTTGAACTGGAAGCTGAGTACCGTTTAATTGATTTTTTGTTTAACAAAAAAGCAATTAAAACAAATAAATAATTAAACAAAAATCAATTCCTCTCTTTTGTTTAAGTTTATAAATCACTCAGTTTATTTGATTTATAAACTTTTACTGCAAAATTCTTTGTTTTAATAAATTATTAAATTTATCATTCACCAAAATAAACTAAATTTATTTGGTTTTATTTGTTTATTCACCAAAATATAAAGGAATTAGTGCAAAGTTAGTTAGAGGATATAAAGGAGGATAGAGAGAGAAGAGGCAGTCAGTCATTTATTTGTATTTCGGAGAGAGGATTCCTCTAAAAGGAGAGCCAGCAGACCTCTCGAAAGTCTGCTATCCTATCAGCTTAATACATAATTTCTCCGAAACTTCTTCTAATTTCTTTCTATCGTTCTAAAGTTTTCAAGAAATCTCCATCTTAACTTGAGTTTGCTGCCGTGTGTGAGTGTGAATCCTATCAGTTGGACCCTTACCTAAGAGTTTACGATTTTGAGTCAAGTGATCATTTACATCGTATCAAAGCAAATTTCTTAAGTTCAAAACCCCACAAGTGTCACATTTTGTAATTGTATTTCTGCATCTGTTTTCTAAATATGTCTGGCTCTCTATATTTGCATTTGGTTCGGTTACTTAACTAGTGGAAATGGTTATGCCCAACCACCCCTATTAAGACAAGGGTGGCAGAGCAGCAGGGAACAAAATTATTGGGTAACACACCATAATAGAAATTTCTCCGTTGACCTAATCAATTACAAATTATTTATAAGTCAGGGGATTTCTCTGTATTCAAAGCATATGACCTAGAGCCATGTCTTCAAACCAATTAACACACTGAACACTGAAATTTAGTAATTCATGCATTTGTTTTGAGTAGAGAAAATAATATAAATAGCTGAGGATCTTTTCCAAGGGCTCCAATCTCATTCTCTCCAATCACTTCAGATTTCCCATCAAATTAGTGCCATAACCTGAGCTTGCTTCTTAACCCCTCAGGATAGCTTCATCTCGCCAACTCACTTGTTTTGCAGGCAAAACATCATCCACTCAGGATAAGAACTCTAAACAACTTGTAACTAATATATATTCTACTAAAGTAGATTCGAGCTTCCTAAATACAGATTATATTGTGCAGTGATGCAATTATGAGTTCCATGCAAGAAACTGACGCTATATCTAGAAGGAATAACATTTTAAATAAAATGGTTGGAAGTTTACATTTGTCATAAATTAATATAGTACACAAACAAATAGTTAACTAATTATCCTATGTTACAAGAAATTTAAAAAAAAAAAATTGAACTCACCAGCATTTTGCTTTTCATGCTGAAGAAACCATCAGCATCAGCCACGACAGTTGGCTTTGATGCTCCAACAACCATGATAGGCCCCTAACATTATCCCAAAATTTTCAGCAAACATCCAGTATATATTTAGTTAATGGAAATGGGAAAGTCTAGTCCTTATTACTCACCTGGCCAGGAGGAAGAATAGCATCAAATCTGTCCACTCCAAACATGCCTAGATTTGAAACATCCCTTTTTAGAGCTCGGTGGTGTTGTAAATTCAACACTTGACCATCAGAAGCAGAACATGCTTAAATAAAACAAAGAAAATCAGTATTAGAACATGTTGGAGTACTTTGGAGGGATTGGAAAGCTCGTGTTAAGAGAGACTTTACAAGCCATATCTGACAGATGAGGATCGTTTAGCATTTACCCCTCCAAAAATTACTAAAGAGCATTGGAAGATTTTAGTGGCTTATTAGAGCAGCGAAGGAGCTCAAGTAAGTTATGAAAATGATTATTAAGCTAATTGTTTCCTCAAAATATACTAAAATATTGCTCTTTAATATTAGAGAAACAGGTAGAGAGAAATAAGACAAATCGTGCACACCAGTTTGCACTTCATAGGGCCGGTCGCACATCTTTTGCTAAAAAGAGAGAAGAGGTAAGTTTTGACAACATTTAAAATTCGTATAAATTGTTATAGATTTTGCTTTTATAATTAATTCGTTATATTTGTAACTTACTTCCTTTGCATATATACACTAATATATTTTTCTTTATTTTTGTTGTTAAGATGTCAAAGAGTGGAGAAAAAACAGATCACATAAGTGTATTTATCAAGACTAGAACGAGAAGTGATGGAGATGTAGTAGACACTGAGAGTGCTGAGATAATTGTACTTTTTTAAACTAAATTATATGCTCTTACAATTTGTGTTAAATTGGTTACACAATCCTTTTTTTATGCTCTCACTTACAGTTGTTTTCATCATTTTGCAGAGTCAACTACAAGAAGGCATGTCCAGAATACCTATTGAGCAACAAACCGAAGCTGCAGCAGAACGGGTATTTCAAGATGTATTGGGATGTGATCATAGTGGTTATGCCCGCACATACGGCCATGGTCCTTCTCCAACTTCTGTCATAAGTCAATGTTCATCTCAGCCTATTGATGTGGAGAAATTGCATCAAGAATTACATGAAATGCGAGTGGAGAACACAGAATTGAAGGAGTACAATAAGCAGTTGTACAACTTTTTACAACAGAAATTTCCCGACATTGAAGAGCAGCTACCACCACCTGTACGACATCAGGTATTCACTTAACTTTCATTTACTCTATGTGTGGATATTGAAAGAGTTGCTACCTAATTCATGAAGTTGGTGAGAGATTGATTTGATTGATGATTTTAATTGTCAATTGCATTGAGAATATGTAGTTGTTGAACTCGCCTTTGGCAATATAGTTGTATTTGCTAACTATTGATCACAATGCTATATGTAGTACATAGAGTCTAAACCAAAGTGACAACATGATTATTTTGTTTTTTTTGTAATAATTATAAGTTGTTGATGATTGAAACTATTTGCTAGGATTTTAAGCTTTTCTAAATCTTCCAAAATATCTCAGGCTCTGGTTCCAAATGCTTCGAGTGCACATAGAAATCGTGTCAACATTCACTCTGCAACAACACATGAGGAAGAGAGTTAGGTGTGTATATAGCTTTCACTTGAATTTTTTTAATAAACTTATGAATAATTAAGTACTAATTTTTGATTTTATTTGTGCAAGCTTTTTTGACATGAAGAATTGATTGGAATAAGAATTGTACACTTATTTTAGACTTTTGCACCTATTGGAAACAAACTTAGTAACCTCTTTTTCTTTCTTGTTTGCGAATGTATGTGAAGGTTTTCTTATGTTATACTTTTATGAGTTATGCCAATATCAATTTATTTGTTATTTGTATGCTAATATATTCTTATGGATGTAATGAATTCCTTGAAAACGAAGACAGTTTCCAAAAAATTTGGTTCTAGATGCAATGAATTGTTTGAAAACGAAAACAGGTTCCAAAAAATTATGGATATGAAAACAGGTTACCTAAATCACATTCTGCCATATTTACGGCGGGCCACCAAACCGCGGTTAATAGTTGAGACAACAAGAACCATCTACGGCGGTCAGTGTGACCGTGGTAAGAAACCTTTTCCGGCGGGCCAACAAACCGCCGTTAATAATTCAGACGATAAGGACAAAACCATTTACCGCGGGCCAAATGACCGTGGTTAACAACTTTTTACAGTGGGCCTTGTAACCGCCGTAAATAATTTGACCACAACAACACTACCATCTACGGCGGGCTATGGGACCGCGGTATACACCTTTTTACGGTAGGTCAAAACCGCGGTAAAAAGTAAAAATACCTTTTACGTCGCCACTTTATACGGTGGGCTGAAACCGTCGTATGCCCGCCGTAAAAGGCCTTTTACCGCGGTTTTGGCCCGCCGTAAAAAGTCCATTTTCTAGTAGTGATTTAAGCTTATATGTTGTGTACAAGTCATGTTTATGACTGTTCTTCAGGATTAAATATCTATATAGATAAGTGACTGGCCAAAATGATAGAGATCGAGGCTTCCATTTGGCATGTACTCATATATCAACATCTTTTCTTCTCTCTCAATACAAAATCCCAAAACTCTAAGCAGATTTACAAGCTGAAGTCTTGCAGTGAGAGAAACCTCATTTTTGAACTCTGAATGTCCCCGAGTAGATGATGCGGAAAGTCTCTTCACTACACTTTCCTGGCCATTTGATATTGTACCCTACCAATATGAATACAATGGTTAGTATTGGCTGGCACAAATAAGCCAGAACTTCTATTTGTCTTGAAGGTGCAATCGACAAATATAAACAGGGCCTGACCCATTATAGACACTTCAAAAATACATCAACAAGTGGATATTTGATAGATTACACTACTTTATATTACCTTATAAACAGGGCCAAACCCACCCTCTCTAAGCTTGTTTGTGCTAGAAAAGTTGTTTGTAGCTGCTTTAATGTCAGCAAAACTAAATATTTGTAGGCCAGAGGCATCACTGTCAAGATATTCAGCAGCTGGTATTACTTCCTGGACTGCATAACCCAGTTTCGCTTTAAAGCGTCATTCCTTAACCCAAAAAGAAAGAACAATTGAGATAACGGTAACCATTTGTCTTCATTTCTTAGTAACAAAATAGAAAATATGTTTCCTTACTCATAAATACTATTACTGAATATTTACTGTCGATAAAAAGTTGCCTCTCAACTTGATTACTCTCTTTCGCAAGTAGTGTATCATGGAGGCTATTAGGATAATTACCAAAGTAATTGGAAGTAGAATTATTAGTAGTAACTGTCCTTGTTTCGTTGGTCATTATCTTCGGCTTGAGCTGTTATTGTAGCTCAATATGTTAATTAAATCAACCAAAAAATTTCCTTGGCAATTTAGCATATAATTTCAGTGAACTTCACTAGTATTCCTGTTAGTTTTGGCTCACAAATCCTAACTAAATTCGGTTTTAGACATGTGACTCGCACTCTTGTGCCATGAGACTCGCGCTCCTGTGCAAGTTGGCAAAAATCTTATGCTCTTGCACAAGGTTTGTTGCACCGCTACGCAACGACAAGGATAGAATGCTGCTTTCGGATAGGGACCTTGTGCCCCTGTGCAAGGCAAGTTGACACTATACAACCATGGAGGATACACAGATATTTTCAGACAGAGATATGACGCTCTTGCGCAAGGTGCATTGCGTCGCGGTACCAATGGCAGTTACTGCACATGACTAGGACTCTGTATAAAGGCTGTTTTGTTATTTTTGAGAGAGACTTCTTAATATTCTCTTCTAGGGTTTCTGGTAAAACGTGAGGGCTAAGAAAAGAGTGTTTTTTAGAGAGAGAGAGAGAGAGAGTATTTTAAGCCTTGTGATCTTGTTTTCTTCATAGTGAAAAATCTTTCTGTAGTCTTTCCAATGGATGTAAAATCTAAAAGCAAATCCATGAGGGATTAGGCCCAAAGTGGATAATATCATACCAATGTGGGGTTTTAAAAGGTTCATAGTTTCAATATCTATAATTGTTTAGGCAAATCCAACTGTGCTCTGGCTTTTTTTCTTAAGAAATCAAAGGAAATCACTCGAAATAACGGAATCCAATTTCTGAGAAGCAAAGCATTTCTTTCCAGAAACAGTTTAATTAGACAGAAAATTGGAAAAACTTTCCCATGAAAGTTCCTTGAGTTCTTTTCATTTTGGTTCTCATGCAATTGAGATTATACTAGAATAACTATAAGTCTTCCCCGAGAACCTTGGCATGCAAGAATGTGTCCTCAATGCATGCCAAGATTAAGGGTTAGCTTGGTATTTTTGTATGCAAAGAGTTAGTATTGGCTTTTATGTCAGTAATTTTCTGAATCTTTCATGCTCAAATTAGAGAAAAGGAGGATGAACAAAAATATTCCAGCTAATACAGTGCTTGTATACCTACCCGCCCAAGAAAGTTCCCAATTGTCATCGTTAGACAGCTGAAAGCCAATGTAACCATGTAGATTCTTCTTGTTGGAGTAAGAAACTTCTGCTCTAACAGCTTCCACACTATCAAAATTGATCCAAGTTTGTCCAATAGTGAATAAATTCACTAAATATGTGTCATTAAACACTGAAACAGCTCCACAATCGAACCCTCGAATGAAGGATTTTATGAACTTATAGCCTATGGAACCATCTTTCGTGACAGCCCCACCTGAAACTGGTGCACCAACTGCATTATCATTGGAATTAAGAAGTGACCAAGCATAGCATAAGGCAAACCTAATACAATCTTGTTAACTTGTAATCCTTGGACTAACCATTCCCCTATCCTATGATTGGTATTATGCCAACCTGAAGGCGGATATCAAGCAGCATGAGCGCCTGTAAGATTATCCCTAGCAGGCACAGAGTAGTCATATACTGTAAGATGCACCCAATCCAAGTTCCTCTGCATTGAATCTACCGGATAAGTCACAGAGTCCTTAAATGGCAAGTGATGACTACTCATTACCAATAAGAGCTGGGACTTGCCAGATTTTCTTGACTCATAAATTACAGCAGCTCGCCACTTATCAAGAAGAGTTCCCAAGTTGGTCATGCTGATGCTTCTGTTTGGCTTTACACCACAAAGGTCTAGGCCATGAAAGCCATAGAGTCTAGCAGTTTTTATGGAAGATTCAATGAAAGTCTTTCTGTAAGAAGTTTGGCTTATCATTGAAGAAAAGATGGGAGAGTATTCCCTTCTAGCCCAGATAGATAAAAGTGTTGTAACTGATGGGTTCTTGTGTTTCACAGTGTCGGTGAAGTTAGAGAAGGATCGTTCATAGGTGGAGTTGACTGAGATGAGGTAAGTTGAGGAGTTTACATAAGCAAAACCACACATTAGGTGAGTGAAAAGAGTAGAATTTATGTCAGAAACGGGGATCTCACTGCGACAAAGCCACTAACCACCTCTGACCCAACTTTTAGACTCTGAACAACGGAATTTAAGGGACAGATAAAGGAGGAGGAGGAAGATGATGGCTTTGTCAGCCATTGAAAAAATGAAGCTCTTATCAGCAGTAAATGGTGCAAGTGAATTTAACGAGACATTTATAAAAAAAAAACACTTATTTAGAACGTTGAATTGTGGTTGCAACAATATATCTGATTATGTGGCTTTTAACAGAGCAGAAATTTTAGAGAAGTAACTACAACATAACCATTTTGAGGGACTTCTTAGCCAGGGTTGGGCCAAGGCTTTTGAGGGCCTAAGATAAAATTTACAAATAAGGCCTTTTATAGAGTATTAAAATAATTATTAATTTAATTTTTTAATATATTTTATCTCAAATTTTCTTATTTTTTTTATTTTTCTTGATATTTTTTATTTTCTTTACTAGAAAGGGTGGTACTACACATTTGATTATCTTAATCTTTAACATTATCTTTCTCTTTAATGGATTCTTTTAGTATATGTTGATCTTGCTCAGTTATTCAATTTTCACTAATATTATTTTTATTGATTTTAACAAATTGACTAAGAGCTCTTTTTTAGGATTTAACTAATTTTTCTAATTTTCTTTTTTTTTTTAATCCTAAGTTTTTCATATCCTGCTTCATATTTTCTAGTAGCCTTATTTAAGACTAAATTACTAACTAACAATAAGCAAATGCAAACTTTAAGTACAAACAAATAAAAATCAACAGTTCGGTACTCAATAATTAATCTAAACAAATAACAGATAACAATAATAAAACAAATATGAATAAATTAATAATATGGATAACTATCTTAATTAAAACAAATAACTGAAATATAAAAGCAAAAAATAACAATTAACAATAATTATAAACATGTATGAATAAATTTAATTAAAATTTAAAATATAAAACATAATATGATAGGACCTGGAAAGATGCAAATGAATTGACGATGAAACTTGGAGGGTGTGAAAAAATTAAATGAAAATTGATGAAGACATGAAGCGTAAGAAAGAGAATACAGAGAATTGGAGGAAAAAACGCAGAGTTAGACAAGAATTGTCAGAGAATAGAGGAGAGTTATTATTCGTTTAAATGTAATATCAGAAAGAGAAGAATTTTGTAAATAATTAATTATAATGTGGGAGACATGTTCTTTTAATATTATATTTATTGTGGCAAAGAATTTAATATTTTAAAGGCATTAGAATGAGAGAATCACGTAATGTCTTGTAAAGAGAATCATGGAATGTCTTGTAAGTTGATCATTATTAAAAAAATACAAATTTTATTTTAATGGATTTGTGATGGGCGGGAATGTGGGGACATAACTAGGGTTGGCAATGGGGCGAGGTCGAGCGGGGCGGATCTGGGGCTGCTAGTGCCCAGTCCCGCCCTGCTCATTTATATTTTACCTCGTCCCACCTTATTGCCCCTTAAAGGGGCGGGGTGGGGTAAAATATAAATGAGCGGATCCAGACCAGCCTCGCCCCGCCCCTGTAAAATTCCATAACTACCCCAATCTATTGACAAGTATACAATTAAGCATATTTTTTAACAAGTTTGAAGATAATATATTTTCAAACTAAAATCATACATACATGCATAAGTAAGGATGTCAATTCACTTGCCATTTGCTTCAACCTGTAAATATAAGGCCGTTATAGTTAAATATGATGTAAAAAGACAAAAAAACAAAGCTAAAACAAGCAACTCGACAAAACTCGACAAAACTATACGCGCTCGACATGACACGACTTGACATGTAAGTGTTGAGTGTCGATGTCTTCGAAAATAGACGATATCGAGTGCCGATTGTGAATCTCGACACGACTCGATATGTAAGTATCAAGTGTCGAATACATCATTCGACACTAGATGTCTTCGAAAATAAACTGATATCGAGTGTCGGTTGTGAATCTCGATACGACTCAACACTTACATGTCGAGTCGTGTCAAGTTCTATCGAGCGCGTCGAGTTTTGTCGAGCGTTTTAGTATGTTGCTTGTTTTAGCTTTGTTTTTTTGCCTTTTTGCATCATATTTAACTATAACGACCTTGTATTGTTTGTTGAATTATTGTTTACTTGAAAATTTTAGATTTTGAATGGAATGATGGTTTTTTAGTAGTTAATTCTTGTGCCAGTAACCAAGTATTGTTTGTTGATTCTTCGAGGGAGCTGCGGAGGTGCTTCGATTTTTATGGATTTCAACAGGAAAGAGTAAGAGACGTAGAGACAGGAATCAGAAATTATATGGCTTTGGAGATGTAATTTTGTTTATATCGCCTAGTAAAATTACATTATTTTGTAAAATATTATAATTTATCATAATCACCCCTAAAAATTACTTGTAAGTTCAAATACATTATTTTTTTTCATTTACATCCTAATACTGTGCGAGGCGGGGCGGGGCGGGGCGGGTCAAACGGGGCTGGAGGGCGGACCGGGGCCTGGACCCGCCCCGAACGGGTCAACACATTTAGAGACCCAAACCCGCCCCTAAATTCAAAATAAACGGGTCAAGACCCGTCCCTAAAACACGGGTCACACCGGGGCCCTGGACCCGACGGGTTATTTTGCCATCATCAGACAAAACAAAAGAATATATATATATATATATATATATATATATTAACTGTTTTTTTTTAATTCTTGGGGCCTTCTTGAATTTGGGCCTAGCAAAAGAATATATATATATATATATATATATATAGAGAGAGAGAGAGAGAGAGAGAGAGAGAGAGAGAGAGAGAGAGAGAGAGAGAGAGAGAGAGAGAGAGAGAGAGAGAGAGAGAGAGGAGGGGATATTTTAACACACGACTAGACATAATTTTTTATCTATTAATCTTTAAAATTTAATGGTTGAGATTGATGAGTTAACAGTATTAAATGCATTTTGTTGACTTTTAATCTCAACTATTACATTTTATGAAATCAATTGCTATAAATTTGTATTAATAAATTGTGTCAAAATTTTGTGTTAAAATATCCCCTCCCTATATATATATATATATATATATATAATATATATATATATATAGTATATATATATATATATATATATATATATATATATATATATATATATATATATATATATTGCTTTCTAATTTTTGGGAGTTTTCCTAAATTTGGGGCCAACAAAAGAATATATATAATGTGTAATATAATATAATATGTATACTGTTTTTTAGTGTTGTTATTTAAATCCGTTGAAATCTCTTTTGATGCCCCTTTTTTAATCTATTTTAAAAAGATCCAAATTTATCCATTTTCTAAATATCTATTTATAATAAAAACTCTCATCTTCTCCATTCCTCATATCTGATTTTCTCTACCATCCTTCAATGTATGATATATAAAGAAATCAATTTTTTTTTTAACTTTGCATGATCGATTATATTTAACTAAAGCATGCATTCAAAATAAGAATCAAGATATTTAAACTTTATAAGCTACTTCAAGCATGCAGTCAGTTATATTTACTGGAAACAAGATGTCAGCAAATTATATTTACTAGAAACAAGATGTGAGCAGGTATTTGATAATTAGGACTCAGATTTCAACAGCCTAAAAATGCCATTGTTAATCCAATTTACACTAGCCTACACTTTCCTCTCATCTATTCTAACTTGTCCTTTACCGATCAAATGCCAAGGTCTTCACAAGGAATGATGAAAAACCTGTATAGCCATTCAAAACTGGTAGAGAGCACCGGCCCCCAAATCATTCTAAGTTTTCTAGTTTTAATTGATAAATTATTTGGTAAAACTCTCATAGTGTTATTTTATTTATTTGATGAATTCTACATAGAAGCAGACAAAACGAAGAGTGAAGAGAAAAAGCTTTCCTGTATTGTAAATAAATTTATTAAAAAATAGGTATTTCAAATAGGGATAGTTTTAGAATTATATAATATGTGTTTAGGAAAGGGGTTTAGTGCGAAATTTTGTGGGGCTTCAATAACAATACTCGTTGTTTTCTTTTCGAGCGGTTCTATTCAGTCCCCATATTTAATCTCATTAGACCCCATTTCAAAATTATATGAAGATAAAAATGTAATAAGAATATAATAAATAGCATGCTTAACAATTATAGTAGGTAAACTTATAAACTCTTACCTTTTTTAAGGACAATTTTTCTAAACTTTCCCATATTTATTTTATATTCCTAGCTTTTTTTTCCCATTTTTTTCTTCCAACCCCACTTTTCCCCATGTTTATGTCGACTGATTTTTCAATTGCTATTGCAAGGATCTTCAATAATGCGATAAGGAGAATCCTCTGTTTACATTGAAAACATTGTTTTTTTTTTTTAAAAGTTATTTAGGTTATCATAGGAAGAAACTAGACTGAAAACTGATAAATTGCTGTCCAACAAATATTTGTGAAGTCATTTGACAGTATTCAATTCTAAAAACATTATATATAATAAATAATTTAGTTTAGGTTATCACAGGAAGATAAATGATAAATGTGATATTTAAAATTTAGTATTTAATACAGTTAACAATTAATGGATTGAAAAGATGATCTTTTTTAAAATTACAATTGTATCCTTATTAAATTAGATGTGGGAGTTAATGAGTTGAATAATGGGGGTTAAATAGAATTATTTTTTAATTTTATTTTTTAATTTTTTGGAGGCCTTCCTGGTGTTGGGCTAGCCCTGTTCTTAGTTTAGTTCGTTTTATGTTAGAAAGGACGAAATTGGTTGTGTGCGCCAAGGACTTGCCTATTTGGTTGAGAAGCTTAAGATTTTGGTGCATTCAACTGTTACCCAAAAAAAAAAATAATAAATAAAAATTGAGAATTCAAAATACAATCAAGAGCTTTTATTGGAACCAAACCGTGGATTTCACAAATATTTGAGTTATTTTGTAAGATTTGTTTGAAAGAAATATAAATGCATTTGAAAATACAAAAGCGCTTGAATTGTTGCTCTGGTTCAAGAAGTGTTTTTTCTACTTCAAATAAAGGACTAAGAAATAATGAAAAATAAAAGATAAAAGAGTTATTGACTATCTAATACTAGATGCTGAGGTTTTTAAGTCTTGCCATGTGAAATCTAGTACTTCTTTGACAAATCTTATAATAAATAAACAGATGGCAAGTGAGCAAGTAGGTTCTTGAGATGTTCCATCAATATTTCCAGTTTATGAAGCAACGAAGTGACTATTGAAGTAGAAGAGAGTCTTCCACACAACGGCTGCACTCAGTCAAAAAAATGCCATGTCGACACACGATTTAATCCCGAAATATTCGTTGATGACTCATTTCATAGTATATATGAACCCTTTTTAATTCACCAATAAATGGCGAAGTTATTAAGAGTCCAGCAAGCATTCTCATTTACTTAAACTGAATTTGTCTAATACAAAACTGTTAAAAGGAGACCATTTTAAGGTACTATTGATACCCGTGAAACAAAGGTAAGGATGAAACCTTCAGTAAAAAGGTGTCAAAATTAACTAAATCCAAGTCAACAAGATCTATATTGAAGTCAACTCTGTTGGTTCTTTTAGGACAACCAAAAGTTCATTTATCCAGGAAATTATGGAAGGACAAGGGTTGTTGGATTACATAAATGTGAAACTGTCAGTAATTTAAAGTGCAAATTTCAAATCAAGGTTGGCTGGGACAAGGGAGGGCGACCTAAACATGTATCAGTGAAGTAATTAGGAGGGCAGAGTCAAAGCCAACATCTTCAGTGAAGAAATATTAATTACTTCAACATCTTCTGCAGGGGCTGTCTGATTACATTAATGTGAACCTCTCAGTAATTTCATGTGCAAATTTCAAACCAAGGTTGGTTCGGACAAGGGAGGGCGACGTAAACATGTATCAGTGAAGTAATTAGAAAGGGCAGAGTCAAAGGTTGCTTGTTGGACATAAATAAAGGTCCATGCCAAACTGCCTTGCTGTAAGAGGGTTCTGAAAGAAGGGTAGTGAAACGTATGAATAAATCTGCCTAACTAAACCAAATCTTGAAATAAGCCATCAACAATGGCCAGGGGAAAAAGAAAAATTTAATTAAAATGTTGGAAGAGTCAAATACATAGATATCGTTCTTGAAAGCCTCCACTTTCATCTAGGTTCCAACTCTGAGATTTGTGGATCATTGAAGGAATAAATTTCTGGCCCGGTTGTCGAGGTACTTCCCATATTTTCATCACGCTTTACAGAAAATGCAGGCTTTTTAGGAGCAGCAATGTCCACCGTATCACTTTTGAGCATTGAATAAACTTCCAGCATGGTTGGTCTGTCCACTGGATTTTCTTGTACGCATAACAGAGCCACTTGCATACACCTCGTGAGTTTACAAGGTGAGGATGAATCATCCAGTGATGGATCAATGAACTGCTTGCCTCCGTTGGTTTTCCAATGTTCGTAGGCCTGTAAACAAATCAAATGCTTGTTACTCATCTTTGTAGCTTAGAGGTTATTTTTGTATTGGATTTAGTACCACATCCCAAGAGGGGAATCCCAAGTCAATCACAAGTATTACCAGGCGCTATTTATAGTCTCAAAACCTTTTCTGAATAGGTGATATGAGATTCCACCATACTCCCACTCATTAAAATCCCAGGACAAATCCACCAGTTTTCTCACACTTACCCTCATGTCCTCGTGCGTCACGAAGACGTTAGAAATGGACCTGCCTCCTAGGCAGAACCATCAATTTCGTTACTAGTGAATGTCACGAGTCTTACCACATTTAAGCTACGTTCAATAAGCATACGTGATAGATCAGACCAGGGTGAGGGGGAGCAAAATGAAGTTTCACATTGCCTTACTAGAATAGCTTTTTAGGCTGTATGGACAGCCTTCACACGTAGGCAATCAGGGTACCTCTTTGGAGCATATGGCATTCTGTCCCGAACAAATCTTATCATCATATAGTTATTTAAAGCCTCAAACAGTACCATTCAACCACAGAATTGATAGAAAGATTTTCTTGATGACTTACGTATTCAAGAAGATTCAAATTCTCATATGTGCCATAGTAACATGTATTCCTCTTGCCACTTATGATTTGCAAAAGTAGAACCCCAAAGCTATAAACGTCATACTTCATGGAGTATATACCTTTTCGTACATACTCAGGAGGAACATAGCCACTGTATACAAGAAGCAATTGGAAATTTGTAAGCATTTGAAGAAAATATAAGTAAGACACCATGAAGTGGAATCTAATACTTACTATGTTCCAACAATTTTGCCCGTGTTTGCTTCATATGCATCTTTCCTAAAAAGTCTAGCCATTCCAAAATCTGAAATTTTGGGGTTCATCTCATTGTCTAATAAAATGTTGCTAGCTTTCAAATCTCGGTGAATGATCGTGAAATTTGAATACTCTTGGAGATACAAAAGCCCTTGGGTTATACCTTCAATGATGTCTACACGCTTTGGCCAATCTAATGCATGTCTTCTAATTGGATCTGACAAACATTACATGGAAGATCAATCACAGACCTCAACGATAGCGGGTAAAAAGGAGACTAAAAGCTCACAAGTTAAATGCCCATCAAAAGTTTCTTCATCTCTATGGTCATGTATAGGTTTTCTAGTTTAGAGCCTAAAATGATTTTATTTATTTATTTTATCTATTTGAGCTTATGATGTGCAAAACATGTAAATAGAAAAATGCACAAGTAATTTAAGTAATTTGCGATAGAAAGCGTGAAAGTTAGATCACTTACCAAAGAGATAGAGATCCAAGCTTTTGTTAGGCATGTACTCATATATCAGCATCTTTTCTTCTCTCTCATTGCAGAATCCCAAAACTCTAAGTAGATTTACATGTTGAAGTCTCGCAGTAAGGGAAACCTCATTTTCAAACTCTTCATGTCCCTGAGAAGATGTTGCTGAAAGTCTTTTCACTGCAATTTCCAGACCTCCTGGTAATTTTCCCTACAAAAACGGATACCAATCGTTAGAAGTGGCTACATCAAATGAGAGAGAATTGACGCTGCCAGGAGGATGAATGCTACAAATAGAAAACTCCTACCATTAAGCAGAACCTATTCTCATTCATTTTCAGGTAATTGTGGTAGTACCCTATGTTTGGTCAAGCATAGATATATCCGCACAAATACTCTGCTTATATTACCTTGTAAACAGGTCCAAATCCACCTTCACCGAGCTTATTTGCACTGGAAAAATTGTTTGTAGCCGCTTTGATGCTGGCAAAACTGAATACTTGGAGATTAGGTGCATTATTTTCAAAGTCTGTGGAAGTTGTTGTATCGGCTTCTGGAATATATATGCTTCTTCTGCTTCGAATTATCAATCCTGAAACAGAAATGGGAAATAGAAACAGGAAAAGACTGATATATTTAGCTTCATTTCATAGCAACAAAACTGAAAACTTTTTCAATATCATTAGATTGGTGGATAAAGTTACCTATGGACTTGATTGCTGCTCTTCTATAGCAATAGATCAAGAAGGCAACTAGGATTGAAACCACAGCAATTGGAAGCACAATTATCAGCAGTAATCGCTTCTTGTTCTCTTGATTTTTTCCTTCTGCATCAGCTGACAATGCAGTTCACAGAATTAATTAAACAACTCTGACATCTGAGCATCTGATTTTGCTAAACTTCTCTAAAATTGCATTGAGAAAAGTGAATGATACTTTAATTACTCTTTGACAGCAAAGGATAATATATGCATCTCGAAGTTGAGGAAGTTAAGGATACAAACCAGTTAGTCAGACCAAGTGTTCGACAAAATTCCTAAACAAGCCCACAAAGGGTGTGGCAAACACAAAATAATCGCACCTACCTGCCCCTGAAAGTGCCCAGTTGTCATCATTAGACAGCTGAAATGCATTGTAACCGAGTAGTTTCTTCTCCTTGGCATAGGCAATCTTTGCTTTAATAGTCTCGACTCCATCAAAATTGATCCAATTTGCTCCACTGGTAAAAAAATTCACTGGGTAAGTAGAATTGTAAACAGCAGCAGCTCCGTAACCATAATTTTGAATAAATGCTCTGATGAACTTGAATCCCATGGAACCGTCAATGGTGACAGCAGGGCCTGAAGCAGGTGCACCGACAGCTTTGTTATTGGGGTTCGCTAGTGTCCATGCATAGCCATGAAAAGGCAGACCCAGAACCAGTTTATTAGCAGGAAAACCTCTGTTTAACCATTCCCTTATACCAAAATCAGTGCTGATGTTACTGGAAGGACTGTACAAAGCAGCATGGAGACCTGTAAAATTCTCCCTGGAGGGCATATGATAATCATATGCCACCACATGTGCCCAGTCCAAATTATTCTTCATCAAGTCAATTGGATAACTCACAGTTTCAGGAGTTGGGAAATACCGGACAGCCATTGCCAATGTCAGTTCTTCCTGAGTTGAGTTTCTTGGCTCAGAAGTTACAGCATCCCTCCATTCATCCAAGAGAACTCCAATATTATTCAAGTCTGTACTGTTAGGCCACAGCCAAAACAAGTCTATGCCTTGAAATCCATAACCCCTGGCAGCTTGTATTGAAGATTCAATAAAAGACTTCCTATGAGTGGAATCACTGATCATTGAAGATAAAATCGAAGAGTTAACTTTGTTGCCCAAAATGGATTGATAAGTTCGGTTTTGACCATTCCAGACTGAAAGAAGAGTTTTAATTGATGGGTTTTTGCGCCTGACGATATTGGTGAAGGTGGAGAAGTATTGCTCATTGGCAGAGGAGATGGAGAGCTTGTAGCTGGAAGAGTCTACCTCTGCAAAACCACAAATAAGGTGAGTAAACAAGGCAGAATTTATTTCTGCTATAGGGAATTCACTACCAGCTAACCAGTAGCCAGCTTTGATCCAGGTCTGTGAAAATGAAAATTGCGATTGGAAACAGAAAACGAATATGAAGAGGAGGATGATGGTATCTTTTGTTGCCATAAAAGCTTGCTACCTGATCATGGTGCCAGATGTTATGGTTCTAAGTCGTGACAAATTTAATAATGAAAGTGTAGTTTAGCATTTGTGTGCACTAAGGTTAGAACACGTAGGAGAGAGATTATAATTTTAACGTTCCATCTTACGTAACCAGTGTATATCGATGTGGCCATTGAACTTCTAGAAAACTGTATTGAAAAATCTGTGAAGTTGAACAGCAGTGTAACAATGCTCCTGTTTGGAAATTTGAATTGTGACTATTGAGGTAAACCTGTGTACATCATTTAACTCAAAAATAGGTTTAGACATTTGATCCGATGGATCCGAGATTCTAGTGAGACTTATGAGGACAGATCGAGTTTTGAACCTTTCTATTACTTATTAGGAACGGGTCTGGATCTTAAGAGATGTTGTTCTGACCGGGGTGGATCTGCAGTCGGGTGTAACTTCTAGACCTGTCCCGTCTCGCATTATAAAAGGGTGTCTTTAAAAAATTATAAAATATAGGAACTTAAATGTCATTTTAAAGGACGATTTTGATAAATTTTCATATATATATATATATATATATATATATGGGTGTCTTGAAATTTAATAAAGTATATAAAAAATTATTTTTAAATAGAGTGGATCCACTCCACTTAAATTTGTCTACATGGGTATATAAAAAAATTTTAAATGTGATGGATCCACTTTAATAAAATTTTTCCTACAGATTGGTAAATGGATAGGGCGAGGCGGGGTAGGTACGGATCTGTTAAATTTTTTTTTGTCCTATCTTGTTCCATAGTAATGGGACTGGAGAGGAGCGAAAAATAATTCAACAAAACGAGGATGGATATCTCTTGTCCCATACCTGCCCGCGCCCGTCCCGGCTCGGTTCCAAGCCTTCTCAAAAAGAGAGTCTATGGTATACCAACATCGGCTGACGCGGTGCTGATATGGCGTGCCTGGATTGCTGTCGCTGCATCATAGATGCTGCATTGCAGACTCTCTCTTCTCAAAGCAAACCCGTGGTAGACTAGCCTCTTTAAGTTAGGTACCACTACCAAAAAGAATGCTCAAAAATTATGCTGGGAAAATTGAAATTGCCTTAATGCTTGTCATGTTGTGAGAAATTTTTGTCAACATAATATCAGCAAGTGAACCTAAAGTAAAGATTCAAAGTAAGTAGATCATAATGTTTGGCCATATATGCATTTATCTATCTTAAAGAGTCCATCCGTTTTGGGTTCTTCAGTTCTTGTTTCTATGGATTATGAAGTTGAAGAGACATCTATATATTGTCCTTCAATTATATGTGTGCAACCTCTAAAAGATAGGAAATCCGAAATGGCTTGTACTTTCCAATCAATTGTTGGAAAAATAAAATGTTTAATCCAAAAAATTAATACATTAAGGGGAGGAATAAACCCTCTTTTTAATGTTAAATTCTCTCTTATGATTATTGATCAATTCAATAAACGTACGTGGACTCGGTATTATTATCTCATTTATCACCAATCCTATCCAAAAACCATAATACCAAGGGCATCTTTTACACACCATTCGGTGAGGTGGAGATAGGAGGGTAAGAAAGCATGAAGGAATAAAAACAAACAGTCAAGACGAAATTAACTAATGTTGAAAGCAAAAGTCTCCTCTAATACATTTATTGACTCGTTCATTGACTTGAATATTTCAAAGTGCATATTTATAATAGTATTTTATTGGATATATGCATACACACACAAGTATGGTGTCAAAATTGCGTAAACCATTAATTTAAACACAGTAAAATAGACAACATAGATTTTAATAGTCTCTCGAGGCTTCGCGGATCTATTGACCTCTCCTGAAGCGACTCCTTTATTTGTTATACAATTTGTCCGTGTCAAGACTTAGATAATTACGTGTCCAGGTCCGGCCGAGTAGAGTTGCGTAGTGAAGGGAGTAGTCAAGGGAGGGTTAAATTTCTACAAGTCTTTTTCACAATTATATCACATTTTGGCAGCTTTGCGATCCTATTTACATTAGATATGGTCGAATCCATTTAACCAAAATTACCATGCAAAGCATACTTTTTAACAGTTCTATGTACCTAGCCAGGTTACCATATTCCTTGGAGAGGACTTTCCCTGGACTTGTCAATGCATTTATTTCTTGGGTTAGTCTGTGCACTGCGACAACACTAACAACAAAATTGGGTATGTACTGCAGATAGTGAAATGTTTTACCACCTTATTTACATTTTTCTTCCCACCATTCTAATCACATTTTTCTATCCTTGTATTTAATGCAATTCCTCACCAAACGTTATTGATCGAATTGGACTTGTATATAAACCCTTTAGTTTTCACCTTTTCGAACACATACAAATAATCGTTCTCTTCTCTTTCTCTTCAATAATATGTTTTTCTCTCACATCCTTTCAATTAGTCACGGCCCAAACATATTAAATGAAAGGAAGAACTTTGCTCTCTCATCTCTACGGGTGTCTATTTGTATTATAAACTATATTACATATAACAGTTATAATCTCATCCACTAACTCCTTACCTTTCACTTACACCCTTATACTATATGTTACAATTGTATTTAGTTATATAATACGTTACGGTAGGTATATTTTCTGCTTTTACATTAAATTGAAATTATTTAGTTATCATTTAGAATTATACTCTATGGTTACCATTTATTTAGAACCTCCATATCAGAAACTAATGATATTTTATAATTTCAACTAGTTTATATTTATTATACTTAATTTCTTGTTATATTATTTCTCTATTTTGTGTTTATTTACTTTATTTCATACTATTATATAGTGATCATTGCAAACCTGAAGTTTGCAAGTGGAGGCAAAATAAAGAACCCGAAGGTATGAAATTATTAAGTGTGTTGGTGTCAACGTGTGACACTTGCATGTGCCATGCACATGATGATTTTTGGATCAACTAATGATAAAACAAGAATTTTATATTGTTTATTATTTTACTATTTTTAGAAGTATATTTTAGGAAGTATTTGATTTGTAACACATATCTTCTTAGATTAGGACATTATTTAATGTATCCTAGTTAAAATAGGAGAATATTTATTTGTGTCCTAATTCGTTAAGGAGTTATCTACATCACTTCCTATTATATTTGTCTTTATCCTAATAAGAGTTTGATTATGATTTTTACAGGATTTTAAGGAGATATCAATCAGACATCCCAATATATGTAACGTTATGTTTTCATAATGGATAGATGTTGGTTGGGTGAGTTGATGTCACAACATTCCAGGAATTGAAAGGAGAGCTTCAACGCAGATTGGAATGCTTCTTTGATTTGATCTTATGAGTGTTTTATTCATGTATGAGATGTTGTAATCGTACATGAATCTTTGATTAGGTCTGTCTAAGTTAGTATATACTTGAGAGAACTTGTGAGTTAAGTGTTTATGTAATTCAGTGTCAGACGTCGTGGTTAAGATTTACTTAACAGTGTGTTATTAAGTTATCTGCGACAGAGAGTGAGCAGTGTCACTAGAGCTTAAGATCCTGACGAGATTTCATTTTACAAAGATTAGGTTAGTGTGTAAGAGTGAGTCAGCACTGTAAACATTCCTAAAGATTGTACAAACAAGAACTTAGTGAATTGTAGCTCTAAAGCTATCAGTGGATGTAGGTTTTATAACCGAACCACGTAAAGTCCTCCTGTGTCGATTTACATTACAGTTGACTGTTAAATTTCTTATAACTGCATACTTCCAAAACTTACAATTGGTATCAGAGCAAGTTCACTGATGGACAAGTGAAGAAAACGATCATGTTGATCTAGAAGAGTGGAGTTTATTCGTAATGGAGGATCTGGACGCAACCAACTATTCTTGATGATGCTAATTATCCATATTAGAAGGTAAGAATGATGATGTATATCAAATCTCTTGATAACAGGCATAGACCAATGTGCTTAAAGGATGGATACCGCCAACAAAGTTGAATGCTTTTGGTGATGTTGAACCCAAACCTGAGGAGGAATGGACTGATGAAGAATACCGACGTTCAAGATGGAACTCAAAGGCTCTCAATACAATTTTTACTGTAGTGGACTTAAACAATTTTGGACAGATTTCTAGGTGTAAACTGGCCAAAGAAGCTTGGGACATACTTGAGGTAAAACATGAAGGTACCGTATCTGTTAAAATATCTAAATTGATGAGACTGAATTCTCAATTTGAAAATTTGATGATGGATGAAGATGAGTGAAAATCTGAGTTTTACTCTAAGTTATGTCACATGACAAATTCTGCATATATGCTTGGCAAAACTTTCACTGATGCAGAAATTGTTAGCAAAATAATCAGATCTGTTCCAGATAAATTTCAACCTAAAATTTTAGCCATTGAGAAAGTTAAAAACACTGATGAGATGAGAGTTGATGAACTAATTGGCATTCTTCAAAACTTTGCAATTAATCAGAGTGCTAGAAAACAAAAAAGAAAAAGCATTACATTCGATGTTAAAACTAAAAAATCCGATGATGAAAGTAATGATTAACTTGATGAAACTGATTCTAAACAGATTGCTTTTCTAACAAAAAATTATGTCAAGTTCATGAAAAAAAATTTTAGGAAAAAGAATCAAGGAAAGCCATCAAACTCAAATGAAGACAAGTTCAGGAAATTCAACAAGGAGAATGACAAGAAGAAATCAAAGTAGCCTGATAAGAAAGGACAGATTTAGTGTTATGAATGTTCAGATTATGTGCATATTCAATCTGAATGTGCTAATCTCAAGAAGAAGAACAAAGGCTTGACAGCTATCTAGAGTGATGAATCAAAATCTGATTCGGATGATTAAGAATGCATGAAAGTTTTGTTGCATTTATAGTATCAGCAGCTGATAAAGGGAAAGCTATTATGACTGACATAATAGAACACTACAGAACCTATGCTGATCATTCAAATGAAGAAAATGATCCAGAATACTATGAAGAGTTGCAAGAAACTTACAATGCACTCTATAGTAAATGGCTGAGTCAAAAAGAGGAAATCAAGACTTTGAAGGAGATTGAAGTTATGAAATGTGAAAAATCATATGCTGACGGTATCACAGAATTGGAGATTGTTTTGACAGACAAAACAACACATATTGAGAAAATCACAACAAAATTGATTGAGAGCAAAATGTGTGTTGATCAACTCAGAATTGGGTCAGCTAAACTTGATCAGGTCTTGAGTCTTGGAAGAGACAACTCCAGCAAACATGGATTGGGGTATACAAAAGGTAATGTTGCATCCTCTTCAACAACAGTATTTGTAAAAGCTTCAACATCAGGTAAAAATTATGAACCTAACTCAATAAGGTCAAGTCCTAGTTCAAAAAGTAATAAAAAGGTAAGAAAATTCATTCCAATTTGATATTTTTGTGGTAAAAAAGGACAAATTAGGCCTAGATGCTTTAAATTATTGAATCTTTTGCATAAAAGATCAAAACAGTTCAAACTGTTATCAAAGTCACAACTACAGTGGGTTAAGAAAGAGAAGACAGTATGCAATGTTGCTCTTACTGCTCTTAAACATTCTTATAACGATCTGGGTACTGTGATAGTGGCTGTACCAGGCATATGATTGGAAATAAACAGTTTTTGAAAAATTTTGAAGCATGCAGGGAAGTAAATGTCACTTATGGAGATAGAGCAAAGAGTAAGATCATTGGCAAAAACACTTTGAATGTCAAAGGCCTACCCAACTTCTAAAATGTTTTGCTAGTTGAAGGATTGAAAGCTAATCTAATTAATATTAGTTAGATATGTGATGAGAAATATATTGTTAATTTCACACAAAATAAATGTAAGGTCTTAGATAATTTTGGAAAATGCATTTTAGAAGGAAAGAGATCTTTAGATAATTATTATTTGGTAAAAATTGCATTTCAAGCTAAGATTTCGAATTTCGAATTGTGGCATAAAAAATTAGGACACTTAGATTACAAAGACTTGGTTAAATTAACTAAGTTAGGTACTGTAAAAAGAGTTCCTAAATTTGATGACATAGTAAATGAAATTTGTGGACCATGTCAAATGGGAAAACAAATTAGAAGTTCTCACAAATCCATTCCACATCTTAGCACATCCAAAATACTTGATTTGCTTCATATGGATCTTATGGGTTCTATGCAAATTGAAAGCATTACAGGTAAGAGATACATATTTGTTTGTGTAGATGACTTTTCTAGATATACTTGGGTTGATTTCATTAAAGAAAAATCTGACACATTTGAAGCTTTCAGGAATCTTTGTTTTAAGCTTGAAAATGAGCAAAACAGGAACATTGGCAGGATAGTGAGAATAAGAAGTGATCATGGCAAGGAGTTTGAAAATGTTAGCTATGTTGACTTTTGTAAATATCATGGAATTGAGCATGAATTCTCAGCTCCCAAAAGTCTTGAACAAAATGGAATTGTGGAAAGGAAGAATATAACTCTTCAAAAAGTGGCTAGAGTGATGCTCAATAGCAAGAAGTTGACCAAAAGGCTATGGGCTGAAGCAATAAGCACTACTTGTTACATTTTAAATAGAGTTTTTCTAAGACCTGGCACTAACCAGACACCTTATGAAAGTAGAAAACCTAATTTGAAATATTTTCATATCTTTGGATGCGGGTGTTACATCTTAAAAGACAGAGTTGTTAGAAAAATTAGATCCAAGAAGTGGTGAAGGAGTTTTTGTGGGATATGCACAAAACAACAAAATATTTCGAGTTTACAATCTTCAACTAAGGCAGTCATAGAATCTGCAAACGTAGTATTTGATTATCTGGATGATTATGCTGAATATTCACAATAGGAAAGCATAACCAGCTTTACAGAAGATATAGAAAAATCAGATTTTGACAGCAATAGTAATAAAGATGATTCAGTTATGAAAGAGGAAACAACTGCTGTTACATCAAACACAACAATGACAACTAATAACTAAGATCTGAACAAAAACTCAATCAGGAATGAAGATGAAAGAAAAGATCTACCCACTTGGATTCAAAAGGCACATCCAACCAACTCTATCATTAGAACACTAGATGGCACGATGAAAACCAAGAGCAAGTAAAAAAATCAGGTAAGGTTTGCATGTTATGTTTCATTTGTTGAACCAAAAAATGTGAAAAAAGCTTTAAAAGAAGATGTTTGGATTTAGGCAATGCAAGATGAACTTAATCAGTTTAAAATAAATGAACTATGGGAATTAGTTCCTAGGCCATAAAATGCAAATGTCATTGGAACTAAATGGATATTCAAAAATAAAACTGATGAAAGTGGTCAAGTAGTAAGAAATAAGGCCAGGCTAGTAGCACAAGGTTACACTCAAGTAGAAGGCATAGACTTTGATGAAACCTTTGCACCAGTAGCTAGATTTGAATCAATCAAATTACTACTTACAATTGCTTGTTTGCTTGATTTTAAATTGTACCAAATGGATGTTAAAACAACATTTTTAAATGGCTATCTCAATGAAGAAGTTTTTGTTGAACAACATAAGGATTTTGAAGATCATAAATATCCTGATTTTGTGTACAGATTGCATAAAGCTTTGTATGGATTGAAACGAGCTCCTAGAGCTTGGTATGAAAAGTTGACAAATTTTTGGATCAACAGAGGTTATAAAAGAGGCAGCAATAATAAGACCTTGTTCATCACACATGCATCTAACTATTTTATTGTTGCTCAAATATATGTTGATGACATTGTTTTTGGATCAACTAACAAAAGCAAAACTAATGAGTTTGTTAAGTTCATGCAGGAGGAGTTTGAGATGAGCATGGTAGGAGAATTAAATTTCTTTCTTGGATTGCATGTTAAGTAAATGATTGATGGGATATTCATATCTCAATCAAAATATACTAAAAATCTTGTAAAGAAATTTGGGCTTGGGAATGCAAAACCAATGAAAACTCCTATCAGTACTAACCTTAAACTTTCAAAAGACAATACAGGAAAAGACGTTGATGCATGTTTGTATAGAAGCATTATTTTCAGCCTGTTATATCTCACAGCAAGTAGACCAGATTTGTGCTTTAGTGTAGGACTCTGTGCAAGATTTCAAGCAAATCCCAAAGAATCACATCTGGCAGCAGCTAAGAGAATCATCAGGTTACATGAAACCCATGATTATGGTATATGATTTTTTAAAGATACAAATGATTATCTTGTAGGGTTTAGTGATGCTGACTTGGCATAAAATGCAGATGACAGAAAAAGTACATCAGGAGGATGTTTTTATCTTGGTACTAACTTAGTTTCATGGTACAACAAAAAGCAGAATTCTATTTCTTTGTCTACTGCTGAAGCTGAATACACAGCAGCAGGAAGTTATTGCACATAACTACTGTGGATGAAGCAAATATTGAGTGATTATGGTATTAAACAGAAACCTATAACTGTGTTTTGTGATAATACTAATGCTATAAACATTTCCAAAAATCCTGTTCAACATTCTAGAATAAAATACATTGGCATAAGATAACATTTTATAAGGGAACTTGTAGAGTCTAAGGTGATGCACATTGAACACATATCCACTGATAAATAATTGACTGACTTGTTCACTAAGGCATTGGATACAACAAGATTTGAGAATCTAAGAAAGGCCTTAGGCATTTGTCAGTTATCTGAATAAACACTGCTTGCTGTTATGTTAATTATATCTGTAATATTATAAGTTTTCTTCTAATTTACCATGTGTGAGCTGTAATATTAAAATTGTGTGAATAATAAGATACTTGTTTTGAATAATAAATATAGAAAGGGTTACCAATAGATAATGTGTGAAAGCCATCATTGAGAGTAACCTTAGGGTATCTAAGAAATATGTTGAGGTTACCCACTCAAATGAAAATAGCTACCTCTATATTGTATGAAAGCTATTGCATTAATAATCCAATGGGATTAAAATATGTCAAAATAATATTTTTGACATTTCAATCAAGTGAGAAAGAAAGATGAAAATAACTTTCATGTGAAAGTAATTAAATAGCTTTGAAAGATTTCTTAGAATGATTCATATGATGTTCATATATTATTGTTAAGTTATCCGTAATTGTTTTCTATTATGTTTTTTATATCATACGACGCTCTTTGTGCCTATCTGAAAATTTGACTTATCTTGTGTGTCTATGTGTCAAAATGCCATGTCAGCTTTATTGAATTGAGGAGGAGAAAATTCAGTGGCGGCAATCTTAACTCTATTAGAATTCCTTATTCTAATGGAAATCAAATTTTGAATTCTTATTCATTAATGATATTTATTAAGTGGTTTTGGAAATGGTTTTAAAATTAATTTTTGTGGGAAACAAAAATATTTTAAAAATTCAGCCAAGTACATTACGAAAACAGTTAGGGCTTCTCTTGTTCATACCATAATCAACAGTTTCAGCACTCTCTCTTGTCTTGCTTCTCTCTCTCTGTTCTGAGAAATTTTTGCAGACTTGAAACCCTAACAATGACGACCACCTTTGATTCTTCAAAGGCCAATAGTTCCTCATCTTCTCAAACCAACCCTGGTTACAACAGTAGAGATAGTGTATATTCGTCTCATTCGTAATAGCCTCATGCAGAGATCCTGATTGATCTTGCTATGAGTGAAGTCGAATTGATTCCAATCAAGAAGATGAAAGATAGGGTGAAACCGAAATTCAACAAATTCCTTACAGCAGCCATCAAGCAGAAATTCTTGAAGTACACTTCAAAAAGGAAATTACAGATAGAAAGGCCAGTAAAGCTGACTGACTTCAATAACTATGGCCTGAGTGAGCTTATTAAGTCTATAGAGTAGACTCGTACGGATCTTAAAGACATCAAAGCAAAATAATCTGTTTTGGAGGTCATGCTTGTAAGACAATCTGGTGCTGCAGAAGAACCACAACCCATGGAAACTGACAATATGGTTCCTGAGAAGTCTGCTGCATGCCAGAGACTGATGCACCACTGCCTGAAGCAACTAAGCCAATAACTGAAGAATATCCAACTAAACAAACTGCTATTAAGACAGACATAACAGCCAAAAAGAAGAAAAACAAAAAGAAATTCAAGACGATAGTAAAGGGATTATAAGAAAATAAGAAGGTTAAATTGGTAAAGAAACCATCATAAACCAGTGTTGAACGACTTGATAAGGAGATTTGTAAGATTGTGGCTGAAGTCACTGCTGCTTCCTCTGAGACAACTGAAGCACAACCCGCCCTTATGCCCACTAAGCAGCCTATACCAACTACTACTGGCAAACGGTACAAAACAAAGGCTAGCAGGATTAAGAAGCGCTTTGGCAATTCCTCGTCCCCACCTGTTTGCAAGTCTCCATGAGTTCGATAGTTTTTGGAACTTGTTTTGAAATCAAGGGGGAGAAGGAGTTTCTGATATAATGTTTTTCTGTTCGGTTTTGTTTTTGAACTGATCTTGTTTTTGATAATTCTGTCTGATATTTTGTTATTCTCCTCTAGGGCAGTATGTAAGGAGTAAGGGGGAGTAAGGCATGCTTATGCTTTGTATGCATTTGAACTATTTTTTGCCTTATGTTTTTAACTTGTTCCTTTACTGTTTTATGTGTTTTTATCTGTCTATTTGATGTACGTTTTTATTTTGCTCTGATCATGATTTAGTTGAAGTGTTGTTTGACAAATTTGTCACCTTCACTTTGTGATCTTTTGTAGGATAAACACATTCAGACCTTGTTCTGTTATGTGATTTGTAACTGCATTATGTTGTTAGTTTCTTAAGCGTGATATTGCTGTTTATAGGATCATGATTACTTATAGTTATGTCTGACTTATCTCTGTATGTTTTTCTTTGATCAGAAACAATGTAGTGTTTTCATTACAAGTTGCCAAAAAAGGGGTGATTGTTGTTGTCAACATGTGACACTTGCATGTGCCATGCGGATGATGATTTTGGGACCAACTTGTGATAAAATAAGAATATTATATTGTTTATTATTTTACTATTTCTAGAAGTATATTTTAGGAAATATTTGATTTATAATACATGTCTTCTTAGATTAGGACATTATTTAATGTATCCTAGTTAAAATAGGAGAATATTTATTTGTGTCCTAATTCCTTAAGGAGTTATTTATATCACTTCCTATTATATTTGTCTTTATCCTAATAAGAGTTTGATTAGGATTTTTACAGGATTTTAAGGAGATATCAGTCAAACATCCCAAAATATGTAGTGTTATGTTTTCATAATAGATAGATGTTGGTTGGGTAAGTTGATGTCACAGCATTCCAGGAATTGAAAGGAGAGCTTCAACACAGATTGGGATGTTTCTTTGAATTGATCTTATGAGTGTTTTATTCATGTATGAGATGTTGTAATCATACATGAATCTTTGATTAGGTCTGTCTGAGTTAGCATACACTTGAGAGAACTTGCGAGTTAAGTGTTTATGTAATTCAGTGTCAGACGTCGTGGTTAAGATTTACTTAACAATATGTTGTTAGGTTATCTGCGACAGAGAGTAAGCAATGTCACTTGAGTTTAAGATCTTGGTGAGATTTCGTTTTACAAAGATTAGGTCAGTGTGTGAGAGTAAGTCAGCATTGTAAACGATCCTAAAGATTGTACAAACAAGAACTTAGTAAATTGCAGCTCCTCTAAAGCTGTCTGTAAATGTAGGTTTTATAATTGAACCACGTAAAATCCTCCTCTGTCGATTTATATTATAGTTGACTGTTATATTTCTTATAACTGCATACTTTCAGAACTTCCAAAGTGAACCATAAGTTTCACACAAATGTTAAACTTGAAAGATTTGGAATTTGTTGCCTTGACCCTAGAAATAAAAAGGTATCTAATATGGGCCATAAATATTCAATCTCATTTGTGTGCAAAAAATTTAGAACATTAGGACGATCAGGCAACTCTACAAGAAAAAGCTAAAGCAATGAATTTTATGCACCACCATTTGTGTGAGGACCTAAAGATCCAATATATTTTTGAAAAGGAATTGGTAGTGTTCTAAAAAAGTCTAAAAGAAAGATTTGGCCACCAAAATGATGTATTTCTCCCTATGACAAAACGTGCATTTGATCAGTTGAGATTCCAAGATTTTAAATCAATTTATGAATACAATTTTATGATTTATACCATCATTTTAGAATTGATATATGGTAAAAAATATTTGAAGATGATCTAATAAACAAAACATTATCTACTTTTCATGCCTTGAATGTGCTCCTGTAACAGAACAGTAGTATCGAAAGTGTCATTTCAAAAATATTCATAACTGATTTCTTGTTTCCTCATTGCTGAACAACATAATGGGTTGGTGATGAAAAATCACTATTTATGTCCTACTAGCTCTTTTTCCCAGAAGCGAATGCTAGTAATTTTAATGGTCATGGACATGGACAAGGAGGAGGAGGATGAAGTCGCAAAAATGGTCATTGTCGAGATGGTCACAAATCTTGGGACAGAGAAATGCCTATAATGTCTACCAGAAGTGGGAAGATTATGAGGCAGAGCGTTTCAAAGGCAAAGATTCACAAGATAAACATGTACAAAATGAATCTGTCAAGAAATATGAGAATCTTTGCCATATATATGACATGAAAGGACATTGGTCACGTACCTATCGTATGACCTAATATTTGGTGGAACTTTATCAAGCCTCGATTAATGAAAAAGAAAATGAAGCTAAAACAAATTTCGCTAATCACTTGGATCTTGTTGATCTAACTTACCTTGATGTTTTAGATTTCTTTGGAGATGCAGATGGAAGGATTGATCATTTAATTCGTGATGGACATGTCCATACAAATTGAGCTTTAATATTTGTTACCTTTCTTTGTTTCTTTTTATCTATATTATATTTTATGTATTTCCAAGTTTTATGTTATGTTATGTTATCTAGCGAATTTTATTCAGTGAAAATATATGGCTTTGAAAAAATGATGTCATTTCTAAGAACGAATGGTGAAGATATTTGTTTAATTGACAGTGTAACCACACACACTATTCTTCAAAGTAAGGAAAATTTTTTGAACTTAACATTAATTAAAGTAAAGACAAATACCATATTAAGACCTACTAACTTGGTAGAAGGCTCCAAAAGAGCCGTGATCCTATTAGTAAGTGGAACCAAAATATTGATCAACAATGCTTTATATTCTGGTGGACTAGAAGAAATCTACTTTGTTTCACAGATATAAGAAATAATCGATATCATATTGAAACTACAAATGAGAATAATACAGAAGTTCTCTATATTGCTTTTAATCTCTTTGGCCAGAAGCAAGTCTTAGAAAAGCTTCCAGCTTTATCGTCTAGAATAAATTATACAATCATTAAAATGATTAAAGTCTATGCAGTCACAAACCAGGAGTTTTCTGACCTAAAGGTTTTCATGCTTTGGCATAATCGTCTTGGACATCCAAGATCTACTATGATGTGTAGGTACATTGAAAATTATTATGGTCATCCATTAAAGAACTAGAATCTTATGTCTAATGAAAATACTTGTGCTCCTTGTTCACAAGGATTTTACAAGAATTCAATAGGATATATGTGGACCTATTCATCCATCTAGTAGAGCATTTTATTATTTTATGGTCTTAAATTGATGTTTCGGCAAGGTGGTCACATGTTTGCTTATTATCTACCTGTAATCTTGCTTTTGCTAGAATGATGGCATATATTATCAGGTTACGAATACAATTCCTAGACTATTCGATCAAGTCAATACAACTGGATAATGCTGGAGAGTTTACATATCAGACATTTGATGAGTATTACATGTCAACTGGGATTGATGTTGAGCACTCAATTCCACATATACATACACAAAATGGATTAGCAAAATCATTGATCAAACAAATCCAAGTAATTGCTTATGCTTCACTATTACGAACAAAATTAGCTATTTCTAATTGGGGTCATGTTGTCTTACATGCCGTAGCGTTAATTCACCCACGACTTATTGCTTACCACCAATACTCCTCTTCTCAACTTGTTCTTGGTCATCAACCTAATATATCTCATTTGAGAGTATTTGGTTGTATGATGCAACTACCAATTGAACCTCCACAATGCACCAAAATAGGTCCTCAACAAAGGTTAGGTGTTTAGGGTATTGATTCCCCTTCAATTATTAGATATCTTGTGCCTTTAACTAGTAAACCTTTTTTCATAGGATTTATGGATTGCCATTTTGATGAAATAGTCTTCCCATCTTTAGGAAATAAGAAAATGCCTTCTAAAGTTAGGTATGAATTTTCTTGGAATGTATCAAATCTGTATCATATGGATCCTTGCACCACTTACTGTGAAAATGAAGTGCAAAGGATAATCCATCTTTAAAAGATTGCTAATGAATTACCTGATGTATTAACGGACGCAGCAAGGGTGATAAAATCCCATGTACCAGTAGCTAATTTTTAGGAAGGATTATAATACCTCCTGGACCATCTACTCAAGTGGCATCAAATAAATTACCTGTTGTATGCTAGAAGTGTGGTAGACTGTTTGGATCTAAAGATATTATTCCTGAAAAAAGAAAATCAAATTCCATATCAACTTTTGAAGAGTCAAATATCCCGAAAGAGACATAAGCCCCTGAAATGGCATAAGTCCTAGAAGTGCTAGATGTCTTTCAAGCGACACGAGCCCTTGAAGTGGTTAATATCCTAGAAGTGATAACCCTTGAAGTGGAAAAGGTCTCTGAAGAGACAAGTAAAGAAATTGCTATTAATTATGCATATATGAAAGAAATGTGGAATCGTGGGGAATAGTCACCAAGGATATATTCTCATTTGCGGTAGCCTCTGAAGTCATGAATGATGATTTTGAGCCATATACTGTGGATGAATGTCGACAAAGACATGATTGACCTAAATGAAAGAAGCAATCCAATCATAATTGGCTTCTTTAGATAAAAGTTAAGTTTTTGGACGTCCAGATGCCTGAAGACATCAAACTTGTCAGGTACAAATGGGTTTTACAAGAAAATGTAATGAGCAAAATGAGATTGTTAGATATAAAGCCCAACTAATGGATTAAGGATTTTCCCAAAGGTCTGGTATTGATTGTGATGAATAATGGATGGAATCACATTCAGATATTTAATCAGTTTTTCAGTCTTTGAAGGACTTGACATACATCTTATGGACATGGTTATTGCACATTTTCATGGTACTTTGGATACCGACATTTATATGAAAGTCCCTGAAGGATTTAAATTGCCTAAAGTAAATAAAACAAATCCTAAAAATATGTATTCGATCAAATTACTAAGATCGTTATGTGGATTGAAACAATCTAGGAGAATGTGGTACAATCGACTTAGTAAGTACTTTATTAGGGGAGAGATACATTAATGATCCCACATACGTATGTGTATTCATAAAGCGATTAAGATTTGGATTTGATATTATAGTTGTATATGTTGATCAAATGAATTTAATTGGGAATCATGAAGAGCTCCAAGAAGCAAATGAATACTTAAAATGAGAATTTTAAGTAAAAGATATGGAAAAAATAAAATATTGTCTTGGCTTGTAGTTCGAGCATAATTCTAATGGAATATTTATTCATTAGGCGAATTACACTAAGAAAATCCTGAAGCATTTTAACATGGATAAAGGTCACTCCTTGAGTACCCCAATGATAGTTCAGTCTCTTGATCCTAAAAAGGATCCATATCAACCCAAAGAGAATGACGAAGAGATACTTGGTCATGAACACCATATCTCAATGCAATAGGTACTTTATTATATCTAGCATAATGCATTAGACCAAACATATCTTTGCTATAAATTTGTTAGCAAGATTTAGCTCTGTACCTACATGCCAACATTAGAATAGAATTAACGACATTTTTTGTTACCTTCGTGTAATGATTGATTTGAGATTGTTCTGCTCATAACAATCACCTTAAAATCAAGGACTAATAGGTTAGGTAGATGTTTGGCACCTCTCTGATCCCTTCAAAGCCCAATCACAAATAGGATATGTTCTTACGTACAATGGTACAACAATATCATAGCGATCTACTAAACAATCTCTGATTTCTACATCTTCAAATCGTATTGATGCACTTCATGAAGCAAGCTGAGAGTGTTTATGGCTAAGATCTGTCATCCATCATATTCAAGGTACATGCAAATTACCTTCCACCTTTGATTCTCTTACAAGTATATTTGAAGATAATGTTGCTTATATTGCTCAAATCCAAGAAGAATATATCAAAGGAGATAGAAGTAAGCATATATCTCCAAAATTCTTTTACACTCATGAGCTTCAATACAATAAAAAGATTAACGTCAAACAAATACGATCTACTGATAATTTTGTTGATTTATTCACCAAAGCATTACCGATGTCAACATTTGAGAAGTTGGTCTATGGTATTGGCATGTGCTGACTTTCCAAGCAACCAAGTTGACATATGACAAATTCTTGTCACCATTAGGGGGAGCAGTCATTAGGGGGTACATCATGGACATATGTATACACTGTACTCTTTTTCTCTTGACCGGCTTTTATCCCACTAGATTTTATTAGTAAGGTTTTTAATGAGGCAATTGCAATCCATCACTTTAAATTTCCAAAATATAATTGTACTTTTTTTCTATGGTTTTTATCCCATTGGGTTTTTTCTTAAAAAATTTAAATACAATTTTCTTAAAGTGATGGATCCCTATTAAAATTTCAACAGGATAGTTCTCAAAGCACATCCAATTTTGCTTATTTTCAAGTGTTAAAAATTTCAAAAGGGAGTGTTACGGATTGTGTAAGGATGGCAAAAATATCTGCTGGGTTTGAGGCCCTATCATGCCCCCCCCCAAAGCTAGTTACGAGCAGGTCTGGGTTTGGGTCTAGGTCTTGTCCCTTAGACCCGTTGTCTCGCCCTGTAGAATATAGAGGTATGTTTACAAAGTTTCAAAATCTTGGGACAACTTCAGTTTTTAAGGTTATATTTGTTAAACTTCTCATACTTGTGAATTCCTTATACTTTTATAAACAACACAAAAACTTTGACAAAAGTCACATTTTAATTAGTAATTATGAATCTTTTAGTATATTAACATCAATTTAGTCATGTTATAATGATAAAATAAAATATTTATATTTATAGTAATTAAATTTGTATATACGTACCATCTTGACATAGATTATTAAGTACTAATTAAATTATTACAATATTAACAAAATTTTTCCAAAATATATACCTTTAATATAATCAACATATTATTTTCTAAATATGTAAACAGAACTACGACAGAACAATGTTATGACTTCAAACATATGATTTATTTTAATTTAAATTAATTAATTGAATTTATTAATGTTTCATATATGTATATATATGTGATGTTGATTAATTAGTATATGTCAATCATAGTACTGTTATTAGAATAAAATTAAATTAACATGCTATTGTAAAATTATTTAATTATACTATCAATTATTTGAAATTGTCAATAATATGCTTTTAACATTATTACTAATAGAGTATATAAAATTATTACTAATAAAATCAAATGGCAAATAGTGGTCATTATATTTTTCTTTAGATGATACAACTAATTTGTACAATCACTATTTAGTTAACACAATGCCAATATAAATGAAAACTTATATAAACTTTGTGAGTAATGGATTTATTTTATTTAATATAAATTAACTTTTATTTCTTTTGAGTTTAAGTATGATCACCATTTAGCTTGCACAATACCAATATGCATGAAAACTTATATATCTATGGATTAACTTTATTTCTTTTGAGTTTTAATGATTGTTGGGTAATTAGATTTGACTATGAAATATTTTAGGATATGTATAATGTGTTTATGTGTATTACTTTAGGTTAGCTGAAATTATATTTCTTGTTATTTTTAAATTTATAGATGTATTTATTTTTTTTTTGGAATGAAGTAGATTGGATGTATTTTTTTAAAATAATTTTAAATAATGTTATATATATTTACATTTTAGATTAAATAATTTAATAAAATTTAAATTGGGCGGGGCAGGGCGAGTCCTGATCTTCTTTTTCACATGTTGCCTTGCCTCGCCTCGCCCCGTTTCGGGGCAATGGCGCGGGGTAGGACCAAAAAAAAAAGAGTATTCATCAAGGTGAGGATGAGTATCTGCTGCCTTAGACCCGCCTTGCCTATTGCCAAGCCTAGGATGGTGGAATATATTACCACCTTAATTACATTTTTCTTCCCACCACCCTAATCATATTTTTCTATCCTTGCATTTAATGCAATTTCTCATCAAACGCATTTATTGATTGAATTGGACTTGTATATAAACCCCTCAGTTTTCACCTCTTGAAACATATACATATGACCTTTCTCTGACAATCTCTCTTTCAATTGCTCACGGCCCACACATACTAAATAAAAGGAAGAACTTTGCTTTCTTATCTATCGGGTGTTTATTTGTCTTATAAAATATATTACATATAACACTTATAATCTCATCCATTAACTTCTCATCTTTTCACTTACGCCTTTACACTGTGCATTACAATTATATTTAGTTATAATAGTATGAACAATTTATTAGTCTAATCAAACTAAACTGATCCCCCAAAAAGTCTTTGGGATGAAAGAATTAAACACTCTTTAGATGTACAAGCAAGTTTGTGTGATTATTCGTTAATTAACTCTCCAAAGGCAGCTTTTAGAGTCCTCTAGCATAAGATACTTTTAACATTTAGCCAAGTCTGTTGCCACCGTCTCTATTTTTCTAGGCAATCCACAATCTCCCAAGTGTAGCTTAAAGTTCATGAGCCAGCACAAAGGATTAGAAGGGGCGCAATGAGGTTCAAGTCTTGCATTTGTTGTCACACTATGAGGTTTCCACCAATAAGATCAACAAGGCAGGGGCCGACAATGATCACAACGGTTGAATAGAATAATTCATTAATAACTGCTTGCAAATTTTTCAATATCTTTTCGAATTATATCAGTGCGTAATGTTGCATCTTTAACTAAGCAAATTTTCACCGTCAATTATTGCATTTACTTTCCCTATTCTAATCTCTCTTAACAGAGAAAGTAGGTTTCTTGGGTGTTGTGATAGCTGGAAATTTCTTTTGGCATTATATAACCAATCGACCTTGTTGGTCTCTTCTACTAGATTTTCCTGCTCGCATATGAGAGATTCATGCATGTATCTCATTAATTTCCATGGAGAAGGAGAAACATAAAACTCCATGCCTTCACCAACTTTTCACAACCTATGTGCGTGAAATAAGTTAAATGTTAGTATCACGGTATGTTTACTATTTCTTACATGTGAAATGTGAATTTCAAACTATAGAAAAAAAGGGGAATGAAAACTATCTATATCTATAAACAACGAATTTTTGAATCAGAAAGTAACAATTTTGTTATTGAATTATTGGAGAAAGTAACTTGTCTGTGCCAACAGTTTCAAATCTTTGCCTGAGCTGTAATAGCAAGTAGTTCTTTTACCACATTATCCACAGAACTTCTTAACTATAAACATCCAATTCCATGGAGTATGTACAACTTCTTACATATTTAGGGGGAACATAACCTCTGCAATTCACGTGCTAAAGAAAATGCCAATTATTGAAAATATGAAACATATACGAATGCTTCTCATTTTATTTACAAGTTGTTAGTTACTTGCTCTATTGCCACTAAAATGTCTGAATCAATTACATGTCTTCCATGAAAGCAATGTACTCTCATCTAGGTTCTAACTCGAAGATTTATGCATCATTGAATGAATAAATTTCTTGCCTAGGTGTGGAGCTACTTCCCATATTATGATCACACTTTACAGAAAATGTAGGCCTTTTAGGAGCAGCAATTTCCATTGTATCACTTTTGAGCGTTGAAAAAACTTCCAACATGGATGGTTTATCCATTGGATTTTGTTGTACGCATAACAGTGCCACTTGCATACACCTCATGAGCTTACTATGTGAGGATGAATCATCTAGTGATGGATCAACAAACTTTAAGCCTCTACTCTCTTTCTAATGTTCATATGCCTGCAAACAAATCAAATGCATGTTACTTAACTTTGCAGTGTCAGAACCAAAAGGTTCTACTTCCAAATATTACCTGTGTTATATATAATTCCCAAAACTTTTCGAATAAGGTGATATGAGATGCTACCATACTCCGAATTAGTATACTTCTGCGACTGGTCCATATGTTTGGTTGAAGCATGATCTCATTTGTCACAATGATGTCAGAATTAGACTGACCTTATAGGTTGAATAATCCATTTTGTTAGTTGTGCATTTCAAATTTTAATACAGTGAGAATACATGTAAATGGAACATGAAAGGGGGATAGTTTAGAGCACAGGGTAAGCAGAAGCGTAGTGAAGTTAAAGGTCCATATTGCCTTACCAAAATAGATTTTTACGTTATATGCAACATTAGTTACTTATAAGGAATCAAGGTACAATCTTTGTCTATACTATGTTCTTTTCTATTCTATTCAGATCTTCTATCCACTTAGTCATGAAAAGTTTCAAAATGATAACATATCATTCAACTACAAAATTAATAGAAATATTTTCACAAATGACTTACATGTTCAAGAAGATTCAAAATTTCATATCTGCCATAGTAGCATGTATTCTTCTTACCACTTATGATTTGTATAAGTAGAACTCTAAAGCTATAAACATTGTACTTCATGGAGTATATACCTCTTCGTACATACTCCAGGCGGACATAGCCACTGCATAGATGTATTGATAAGAATTCTTTAAGCATTTAACAAATAAGATTATGTAAGGTACCACAAAGTGGAATCTATTTACTTATTATGTTCCAACAATCTTGCTTGTGTTTACTTCATAGAATTCTTTCCTGAAAAGTCTAACCATTCCAAAATCTGAAATTTTTGGCTTCATCTCATTGTCTAGTAAAATGTTGCTAGCTTTCAAATCTCAATGGATGATTGCAAAATTTGAGTATTCTTGGAGATACAAAAGCCCTTGGGTTATTCCTTCAATGATGTTTACACGCTTTGGCCAATCTAATTCATATCTTCTAATTGGAGTTGGCAAACATTACATTGAAGGTCATAGACCTCAGCAATCATAGATAAAAAGGAGAAAAAATCTTACAAGTTTTGGCATTTCTATAATCTTTTATAAACAACTGCATTTGTTATTCCTTAGAGCTTAATGAGTTTTTGACGCCTCAAAGTTATGTTGTGCAAGACAAAGAAAATGAAAACATGCTATGAGTTATTTATAATTGGGAGTTTCAAAGTCATATTTCTAATTGAAGAGATAGAGATCCTGGCTTTTATTAGGCATGTACTCATATATCAGCATATTTTCTTCTCTCTCAATGCAGTATGCCAAAACTCTAAGTAGATTCACATGTTGAAGTCTTGCTGTAAGTGAAACCTCATTTTCAAACTCCTTAAGTCCTTAAGTAGATGTTGTTGAAAGTCTTTTCACTGTATTTCCAGACCTCTTGGTAACATACCTTACCAAAATGGATACTAATGGTTAGAAGTCGTTGCAACCAGTTAGATACATTTGCTGTTGCCTTAAAGATGTATGCTGCAAATATCAAACTACTAATATTCAAACAAACATATGGAACTGCACATTCTCATTCATTTTCAGATAATATTCATATTAGTCTATACATTCTCGCTGTAGAGACACACATAAATGAATACTTCTTTTTAAATTTATGGTCATACAGTAATCAGGTGATCTTCTTTAGCCTTAGAAAATAAGTTGCAAATTATCCCAGACTATACTGCCACGAAAACACTTTTTTTAGTTCCATTTTTGTAGCTGGAAATTCATAATTTGGACAAAGTCATTTGAGCCTTTTTCTACTTCTCTGAATTGACTAAATTACGTGTATAATGGCTACATTTCACCACTCAACTATTTTCAAGCAACAAGAATTCTTAATTGCTTGTATTATCCAAGTTGGAAGATCAATTGAATTCTTTACTCCACTTCGCAAACTGAATTTATATACTTAAGACTATAAAAAATATTACCTTATAAACAGGGCCAAACCCACATTCACGAAGCTTGTTTGCATTGGAAAAAGTTGTTTGTAGCTGCTTTGACATTGGCAAAACTAAAAACATGCATATTAGAGCATTACTTTCAAGATCTATGGTAGTTGATGCATTTGCTCCAGGAAAAGATATGCTTCTTCTATTTTGAAATACCAACCCTTGAACAGAAATGGGGATATAATTAAACACAGAAAGAAACCAATATGTTTTGCTTCATTTCACACCAAGAAACTGATATTATTTCAATTCAATCATAATTTTCGAATACTGCTCAAAATTGATAGAAGTTACCTTTTGGCTTGATCATTGCTCTTCGAGAGTACCACATCAAGAAGCCAAGAAAAACCACAGCAATTAGAAGCAAAATTATTAGCAGTAATTGCCTTTCGTTCTCCTGATTATTTTTTTTCTGTAGAAGCTGTCAAATAGTTTACTAAATTAATCAAATTGTCTCCAAATTTATAGAGATGTCAGCATATAGTTTTCTTGAACTTCTCTAGTAGTTATTGAGAATACTGTTACTCAAAAGCGTTTCAGAGTAATGGGATTTGAGGGTTGAGGATGTTAAAGGATATTCATTAATCCTTGTATCATTGTCGTTCTATAAATTAGTTAGTTAGATCAAATTTGACAAAATTCTTTAACAAGCGGATAAAGGATATCACAAACACTACATAGTACTAATTTCTTGCTCGAGAAGTGCCTTATTGTCATCATTGGATAATTGAAATACAGTGTAACCAAGTAGTTTCTTCTCCTTGGCATAAGCAATCTTTGCTTTAATAATCTCCACTCCATCAAAATTGATCCAAGTTGCTCCCCTGGTGAAAAAATTCACTGCATAAGTAGCATTATACACAACAGCAGCGCCATAACCATAATTCTGAATAAATGTTATGATGAACTTGAATCCAATGGAACCATCAATGGTGATAGTAGGACCTAAAGCAGACGCCCTTACAAAATCATCATTGGGGTTTACCAATGTCCATGCATAGCCACAATAAGGCAAACCAAGAACCAATTTATTTGTTGGAAATCGTCTACTCAACCATTCACTTATACTAAAATCAATGCTGATATTACTTGAAGGATTGTGTAGAGCAGCATAGACACATGTAACATTCTCCCTGGAAGTCATATGATAGTCAAATGCCATCACATAAGCCTGGTCTAAGTTCTTTTTCGTTGAGTCGATTGAATAACTCACGTTTTCCTGGGTTGGAAATTAATGAAAACTCATTGTCAAAATCAATTGTGGCTCATTAAAGCCTCTTGCCTCAGAAATAGTAGCAGCTCTCCACTCATCTAAAAATGTTCCTATATTGTTCAAGTCTGAGCTGTTAGGCCACAACCAAGACAAATCAATGCCTTGAAATCTGTAAAGCCTAACAATTTGTATTGAAGATTCAATAAAAGACTTTCTATGAGAGGAATTACTAACCATTGAAGATAAAACTTAAGAGTTTACTTTGTTGCCCAAAAAATTTCTCCCATTCCAGATGGATAGAAGAGTTGTGACTAATGGGTTTTTGCGTCTGACAAGATTGGTGAAGCTTGAGAAGTATTTTTCGTTGTAAGAGGAGATGGAGAGCTTGTAGGTGACATAGTCTATGTTGACATAAGCAAAAAAAAAAAAAAAGAGTGAACAATGTAGAATTTATGTTTCCTACAGGGAACTCACTGCCAGCCAACCAGGTGCCACTTTGGACCTACTTTTATGAAAATGAAAATTACAACTGGGGAGAAGAAAAGAAACTGAAGAGGATGATGATGGTCATAACTTTTGTTGCCATAAAAGTAAGGCTACCTAATTTCTTGTACCAGATGTTAAGCTATAGTTGCTATGTGCTTGATGACTCTTGTGACATCTACATATGAAAATAACTTTCTGCCATAGCATATAGTACAAATCTACTGCAGAATATATATAATGAAATTTTAATATATGTCAATTCTAATTTGAATAGAAAGGGGAAAGGATTCAGACATGTAGTTGTGATGTTGCATTAGAAAGTATTTTAACTCTTTGAATTTCTTCTCTTTTCTTTTTATTTACTAAAACCCTGTGGTATGTCAAGGGCTTTAGTAAAAAAGAAAAAACAACCTCTCACACGAAATATATGAATATCATTGACATGATTTGTTTTTGGTGAATATGAAATGGCCTGATATCTATCATAAAAAATGTAGAGGACTAAGCTGGGAAAATTCAAGTGGCTTACAAAGCTTTTTGTCAACAAGTGCACCTATTAAGGTTTGAAAATAGAGGCCACTTCTGCCTATAACTCTTTTTCTAAAAAGGGTGAATTTTTTCTCAATAGCACGATGATTTGGATTCTTATCATTGCCATTAATTTATTGACCTACTGATTTATTAATGTCTTTGTCACACCTTACACCCGAAGGGTCCAGAATGCAACTACAATATTCATCCAAGGCAATTTTTAAAGGAAACTAGGGCTATTGTAATAATATTCCAAAAATTTGGAGTTCTTACATTGTCCAACTACAATATAATATCACACCTAAGATACTCTAAAAGGAATCAACCTATTGATTAGCATAGAAAACGGTAATGTTATAGCAGAGCAGAGGTTGCCAAGGGAACATGGTCTTTGCTATGCCAAAATTCTTCCACAATCTTTAACCTATTAATTACTCTAAGGTATACAACAGACTAGTGAGTATAAAACTTAGTAAGCAGTTAGAACTAAGAAATTTTGTTATACCATATAAAATAAATCACTTAACGGTAATAATAAATACATAATATAGCTACTATTCATGTCTTAGTATACAAGAAAGGAATAACTTGTCATAGAAGTCAGAACGCAGTGTTGACTATGCAGGGGTCACGCTCCTGCGCAAACGAACCTGTGCAACGGTGTCAATTTTTTGGTTCTCAACCAATTTCAAACTTCACTAGTGCCCTATTTGAGTTGTGCACCTATGCCAACTCTCTGCCCAGACCTCTTTAGGTCAGTTAAGGCGGCACCTCTGGCCTATAAACCTTTTCTCCTGTATACCACTTACGTATTTACACCATTACTAATTACATTTAACATATGCATTACTCAAGTCATTCACATTCTCAGACACATTCATAAGTACATTTATCATTTGCTTATAAGTCTTTCTCAAAACCACACATCACTTGTAAGTCTTTCTTAAAACCACACATCACTTATACATATATATGCACATTTCATTTCCAAGCAACCTTAAGGATACTCACATATCATATAATATCCTACAATTTGTGCTCCTATACTTATGCCATATTCTCTGGTTTTGCCTATCATTCTTAGCCCATTTCCATCCCTTACATATCCATACAGTTTTTTGTTTTCAGGTCATATATGCCCTTCTCAGGCTATTCTCCTCACTTATACACACATATGTAATTGTCTCAATTCACATTTGCCTTTTTTAGGCAATTCTTATCACACTTACATATACACATGTACTTGTCTTATTTCACATGTGCCTTTTCAGGCAATTCTTATCACACATTCTAATGTGCTCATTTTTCAGATTCACATAACCATAAGAACGCATATATTACATAATTATCAATCATGTGTCAAGGTGCTTTTCAAATCATTCACATAAATTGGAAGCTTTCGCGGTACTTATAACACACACTTAAGAAACTCTACTCTCTAATCAATGTAGGACTTTTTATTTCTCATTCATATCACATAATTAGACCCCCATAGCCACTCATTGGTAGCATCCGTAGGCAAGACATTGCCTTAGTGAGCATCTCTCACATGAGCGAATCTGCCATCACCGAAGGTAATAGCCACTATAGTCCTACCGAACCCTATCTTGCCATATGAAATATATATACATAGATGCATTTCACATAATTGGGCCTATATAACCACTCATCGATGGTATCTGTAGCTAAGGCACGAGCAGATCTACCATCACCTAGTGTGATAGCCACTATAGTCCCACTGGACCTTATTCTATCATGTGAAACATATACAAATAAATGTCGACCGTCATAATAACTCAAGGCTAGTCTGACAATCCGAGCGATGCTAGCCCATGCCACCGAATCCCATATAGAGAAGCACATGGTCCAAACTCCTCTCAAGCTGTGAGAGCTTAGTGTCCTAAGGTTTTTAGGCACATTATTCATATAACATTTTATTATCACACATTATTCATGCCTTTCCACACCAAATTTTCACATTCACATAGTCACATTCCTATTTCCATAATATCACATTCATGACATTTTAAATCAACATATTCTCACATACACACGAGTGTGCAAAGCCATCACATCTCATGATTCAACTATATATTCCAATCATGTCATTACACATCAATGTCCATGTGTAAATGGTCCCATTCAATTTCCAGCCATACGCATTCATGGCATTTTCACACACATAGTACTTCATAGGCATTCAGTAGTCATGCTGTTTCACACTAAAGTTCACATGCACATGGCCGAAGTCACATTTTTTGTTTAAGTCATATTCATAGTAGTTTAACCAAATCTAACTTATATACATTCATAACACATCTTAATGAAATTAAATCATCCATTGTCTCCTCATAAGGGATCTAGCTACTAACCTGATTAGCTTCATAACTTGATCTTGATTTCCACCTAGAAATCATCAAGTTTCTTAAGGATTAGCAAGTATTCAAGCACCCAAATGATTCCGCTAACACTTTAGTGCCATACACACAAATGGGTTGGATAGTTGTAATAATAAAATACTTGTCTCAATTCACACGAAATTTCTTGGGGATCAAGTAAACACATATCTATGAATTTTATTAGATTAAAATGAGGCTATGTGGCCCTTGGAATCCCTTAATTCTGTACATACATAAATTCTGTCTGCGGGTCCTTCAACTGAGCAACACTATTTTGAAGAATTTTATAAGACTCTACAATAATCAAATCTTTACCAAATATTCTAGTCTAGTAATACACACATATATAAGTCATTTCACCAAAAATCATGACTTTTTAATGAGTTTAAGTTAGACAAAGGCAATTTATATCGCTTATTTGAAAATTAAATTTCTTAGTTTCGTAAACCCAAATTTGAAAAATCCCAAAAATTTTTACAACGCTTCAATAACCCTATAAATTTTTAGTTCACAAGAAAACATATTCAAGGTCTTGCATACCAAAAATGAGGAATTTTTATGGAGATTTAATCCCTTAAATAAACTTTGTTTCCCCCTGCTCTGCTTAAAAATAAGGGAAGTCTAATTCTAATTTGGCAAATTCAAAAATTCATTATAAATCACATACTATAAATTTTTAAGTGATTCAAAATTCTATAAAACCCTTGATGTGTCTAGTTTACCATATAAAATTTTAGAACCAAAAAAATAACCCTAGAATTTTTAGGAATTTTTGGACCAATGATTGCTTAGTGAACAACCCTGCAAAGTTTTAAGCCCTAACACCATCTAGGCATGCCAACCATCATCCCAAACCATTCAATCTTCATGATTTATTATAAATCAAGTTTTCCATAAATTTTCAGAACATATTCTGCATGATAGTATCATAAATCACTTTATAACACAACAATTCTTAACAAATATTTATGTCCAAATGCTAGAAATTGGAGAAAGGGAATGAGTCTTACCTCTCTCCTTGCCTATTTCTTCATTTCCCTACTTAAATCCTTGCAAATTTTATGGAAAGAAATGAGGGAGAAGGGGCTGGAAGCCTTAGAGTAAAAAGGAAGGAAAAATGGGTTTTCTAGAGGCTACCACATATATATAGATAAACCTGCAGGCACAAATTCAATTTAGCCCTTTTACTTTATTAATCTTCCAATCACATCCCCAACCTTTACTTTATAACTATACCACTTAAACAACAACAAATACACATTATCATATATGCATTGTAGTACATTAATGTCATGGCCATTTGTGTAATTGGGATGTTATAGTCTTTAATAACGTTTTAACTTTCATTATTGAAATCTTTTACTATATGCTAATGTAAAATGATAAACTATATGATTAAACGTTATAAATGTGCAGAAATTATATGTATGAATTAAGTATATAATAAAAGTATGATAATAATATAGATAGGCACAACTCAAGATGATTTTGCTTTTGAGTCTATATCACTCTCAAATTAATCAGTTAATGATGTAAACTTTCTCCACGAATCACAACAATTAACAAAGAAAATCTTTTGTTACTATTTTTGGGAATTGGGAGGAGGATCATATCATTTATAATGTCTTGCATATCTTGGCAGGTTGCATTGATTTGGAGCTTGCTGAAAAGAACTGGAAGTAAAGAAGTCTTCAGTCTTTTTTAGCTGCGATGGCAAGTCATTAATTTATTCTCTGTGGCTGCTTTTTAATTAATTAATTAATTAATTAATTAATTAATATATCTTTGTGAACTAAGAAACGTGCGTAAAAAAACTTTAAACCAGATTTTGTTAAAGTAAAACTTGCATACATAGATGCAGCTAATAGCTATATAGATGCTTATAGACATAGATCTAATAAGAAGTAGAATGTACACACTATAATTAAATAGTTCGCGTAACATAAGTAACCAAATAATAAAAGCATAACTATATGCAACCAATTAATATTAAACAAATAATCAACAAATCATATGAGATACTCTTTGGCTTTATATTGTTAGAAATATTTATAATAAATTTAAATAGAATAAATAAAACAACAATAATATCATAAAAAATAATACTATAGAAAGTTAAATAACATATGTAAAGTAGAAAAGAGACGAGAAATGTAAGGCTTGAGCACTTGGAAGGCATGTTAAAAGTATTGTCCTAAAGCCAAAGAGCCTTCCCCTCGTGCGGGTTATATCGGTACTTAAGGGCTCCAAGATATAACTCAGTGCTCACAGCTTATCTTCTCAACGAGCACAATCAGCAGAAGAAAATAACCTATCTCCATATATCACGGTTGCTCAAAACATAGAAAATTGTCAAAATATATTCTCATCCCAACGTTAGAACCATGAGACTCCTTTATATAATAATCTCATAGCTTAGGTAACTTATAAATTAATTCTTGTAACTCCCAGGCCATAAGTTCTTAATAAAAATATGAATGTTACAAATAATAAGTGTTGTAACTCATGTTTTTATTATATTTTTAACTTATGAAATTAATCTCAAAATAAATTTTGTAACTCATGATGTAAATGTTTGTATTAAACCTTTTATCTCCAACAATCCCCCATAAAAGGTTTAAAACTTTAAATCTTTATAAAATAAAATATTTAGATAAAAATACTCATAAAATGAAAATTATATATACAGAGCAACCTTCTGTTATGTAATGTGTATAAGTACCTTTTGGGTTTGAACCTACACTTAATGTTGATAGTATCCTTTTGAGAAACTTGAGTAAACAGAGTCTTCAACTTGATTTCTTGATCAAATTTCAAACAATCACACACATAATATCGATGAAGACATGGTTTTGGTGGGTTACTGCTATTAATGGCTATGCGCTTAATTTTGATTTTTATGAGAGTTTTAGAGAATAGCCCAATTCTCATGGTTGCGACCCTCACAACTCTCTCACTTAGGTGAGTCCTCAAAAGTTATATATGACCTATACCTAGCATTTACACTCATTCAGGATAAATATCCTTCCTAACATCACATACAACAAATACTTTACTATAGGGATAAGTAGGATGATATCTCCTCTAAGATATGTCAATATAGTTGTGTTTAACAAGTCACATAATACGGATTGTTTCTACCCATTGAACCTCCTTCATGGGATCTCCAATCACAGAGGTCGGGTTACTTTCCTAGGTGACTTCTTTTGTGTTTAAGCACATCCCCCTTGATAATTTAATATATTAATTAAATAGCATACTGAAATTCTTCATAAATTTTGTGCTCCACTTGATTTCATCCTTGAGAACTTGACCCATATATTTGACAATTGCTTTTGCTAGCTATTTTAAATGACATAAGATTAACTCTTACAAAATAATGTTAGAGTGCATAAAAATAATATAAGTGAAGCTTAGAATGTTAATGTGAAATATCCAATCACAAAAACTTAAAAGTCTTTAAATAATAATATTTTTCTTAAACTCATACACAAAAAATTAATAATCATCTAAACATCATTTTTTTCCCTCAAAATATTATAAAAATATTAACAATCATAATATAAAGAAAAACTCCACATTAAAAAACATTTTAAAACATTAATAATAACTCGACAAAATGTTAATTCTCTAATTTGTTGAGTTTTTTAAAACTCATGGAAATAACAACTAAACTCATATCATTATTATCCAAAGTTTGCTAACTAAAAATTTGAAACTTCTTTAAAATTGAAACCCCCACATTAGCGAAATATCTATTGCTACTTTAGTAAACATAATATATAACTCATATATGATTAAATAATAATTATTAGCATTTATACCACAATTTTATTCAATGTACCATATAAGTTATCAAAATAAACAATTAATCTTCTTAACATATTTAGTAATCAATTATTAGATATTATTATCTAATATGAATGATAACACAAGAAACTATGAATTAATAGCTCATCACCTTGCATTTAAGTTTCTAATAAACACATGGAAATGCGTAATAAAAAATTTAATGCATGCAAGTAACATACAAATTGAATTCTTAATCAATTTATAATAATATGTAATAAATGTCAATGATTATCTAACTTTAAAAGAATGACACTTTTAATTAGTAAAATATAAAATTAATTAAATCATAAATAGTCAATCTGTAATAAATTCTAGTAGTAAGAATTTTCATAACTGAAATATTTATAGGACTATAATAAAAACTCATAAAATGTTTTTGATAATAAACCCACTACATGTAATTCATCTATATTCTTTGAAACAAAGCAATAATAAGAATATATATATTACCTCTTTGACATTTTAAGGTATTATACTTACAAGGTAGTTGTCAGAAAGTACGCTACTAATCAATTCAGCCAAAACTGTTTCAACTGCAATTCAGAAACTCCAAAAATATAAGACATTTTTTTTCCTTCTAGCTACATGTAGCATGCACTAAAACACGATAAAGATGCATTTCAATTTTTGTTTACATGTTAAGCATAAATGATAAAAATTTACCCATAATCATATGTCAATAATAAATCAATATATATAATTTACAATATGTATTCACAACATAAAAATAATTAATCATCATGCCTTTGTATTTCATTAAAATAGATTAGATAAGAAGCATTACACATCCACATTTTAAGTAAAACGTAAGCAATAAAAAGGAAAATATTGAACCATACATTATCTACTCACTCAAGCTTATAACATGATCATGAAATGTGTCATCTCTACAATTTTACACTAATAAATTAATTAATATTAAACTCTAAGATCATATATGTGTAGCACTTGATGAATTTTTGCAAAACTGAAACAAGTTTATACAAGTAACTATATATCGTAATATAAACTAGAATAATTCATTAATCATTTATAGTATAGTCAAGCTAGCTATGTTCAAATTATAAACAAAAATATAAATCATGATAAATCTCGCAAAGATCTACAACGTACATTATATGATAAACAATCAAATAAAACAATTAACCCAATCTATCACACTTGTGAACCTTTCATATTCAATAAAATGTAAAGAACATATAGATGCAGCTAATAGCTATATATATGCTTATAGACATAGATCTAATAAGAAGTAGAACGTACACACTATAATTAAATAGTTCGTGCAACAAAAGTAACCAAATAATAAAAGCATAACTATATGCAACCAATTAATATTAAACAAATAACCAACAAATCATATGAGATACTCTTTGGCTTTATATTGTTAGAAATATTTATAATAAATTTAAATATAATAAATAAAATAACAATAATATCATAAAAAGTAATAATATAGAAAGTTAAATAACATATCTAAAGTAGAAAAAGATGAGAAATGTACGACTTAAGCATTTAGGAGGCATGTTAAAGGCATTGTCCTAAAGCCAAAGAGTCCTTCCCTCATGGGGTCATATCAGTACTCAAGGGCTCCAAAATATAACCCAGTGCTCATAACCTATCTTATCGATGAGCACGATCATTGGAAGAAAATAATCTGTCTCCACATGTCGCGGTTGATCAAAATATAGAAAATAGTCAAAGTATATTCTCATCCCACTATTAGAACCATGAGACTCTTTTATATAATAATCTCATAGCTTAGGTAACTTACAAATTAATTCTTATAACTCCCAAGCCATAAATTCTTAATAAAAATATGAACACTATAAATAATAAGTGTTGTAACTCACGTTTTTATTATGTTTGTAACTTATAAAATTAATCTTAAAATAAATTTTGTAACTCATAATATAAATGTTTGTTTCAAACCTTTTATCTACATCAGTATCTTTTATTATTATTATTATTATGATTATTTGAAATGAAACACGAAAACAATTTGGAGTTGTATATTTTATTATTATTATTAGTGTTTTATTCTTACAAACCATAAAAGAAGGAATTTGGCCTTAACTCTTAAGCTTGTGGGACTTTAGAAAGGTGAGCGTGGGCTGAAGTTGGCTGAATCGGTTCTTTGTAGTCTGTTCAATGTAGCCAAGCTTATGCTGCTAGGGTTTCGTGGGCCCAATATTTTAAGGTTGCTCAGCATACAGGTAAGGGGAACAAGACCAAGATAGGGAACACCATACCGGGTTATAAGGGTCATTTGGAGAACACAATATTGTTTTCGACTTCCCTAGACTGGCAATGCATTCGGTTTACAGCTGATTTTGTGCTTACAACTTATCAATGTAAGCGTTCAGAGTCGTAGTAGTAACCAAACTGTAACTCTTCAGAAAAATAAAAAAAGAAGTTTTGGGGTAAATTAAACAATGATCTAGCATAATTATTAAGTGAATTCTTCAATAGCTATTCTAATTAAATACAACGACTGACTAAAAAACTCACCTGGCTGCTGGTTGGGTGATTGTTGAATCATCGACTGAACAAACTTTCATCTTCAATATGCATTTGCTTTCGTCATCTTCACCTCTTTTAACTGAGAAAGCAGGCCTCTTAGGTATTGTGATGGCTTCACTTCCAATTTTGAGCAATATGTACACTTCCAACATGGTTGGTCTATCTGCAGGATTTTCCTGGATGCATAATAAAGCTACTTGCATGCATCTCATTAGTTTCCATGGAGAAGATGAATCATCTAGTGAAGAACAAAGGAACTTCTTGCCTTCACTAGCTTTCCACAGTCTGTACGCCTGAAATGACTTAGATGTTGGCATGTTACGGACCCTTTTTCCATATCATTTGTAAACTTCAAAGCATAACATGTGTGTGTGTGTGTGTGTAGTGATAAAGTGCAGTGCATCTATATGGTAGTAATTTGTGCACCAGAATAATTTCCTCTACGTGTTCAATTATGGAACTAACTTACATATTCTAATAGGTTCAAATTCTCGTTGAAACCATAAAGCCCGGCAGTCCTTTTGCCACTTATTATTTGCAGAAGAAGAACTTCGTAACTATAAACATCAAACGTCATGGGGTATATACCTCTTATAACGTGTTCGGGGGGAACCTAACCGCTTCAATTCACATACCAAAGAAAATGCCAATTATTCAACAAATAAAACCTAGAGAAAGGCTATGTCAAATACTGTAATATCCTAAGTTTTGCAATGTATATTATACCATGTATTGTGGTTACATGTGTAATCATATGTATTAATGTATTGGTGATGTATTGGATAGGTAGTGTAATGGATGAGAGATGATGGGCTTAATGGTCATAAGGAAATGAGAGAGAGCACTAAATGGAAATTTGCTTTATGTTTATCTATAAAGTAGGAAGGATTCTAGAATTCCTTCCATCTTTGCTCTTTAAGCTCACATATCCAGCTCTTCTCTCTCTCTAAGCTTTCCACACAAAAATTTACCAAGAACTTAAGGAAGGGAAGGAGAAGAAAGGAAGGAAGTGGTAAGAACTCCTCTCTCCTTTAGAATTCTTATTTTGTTGTGTATGTGTTTGCAAAAATTCTTTTGGTTTGTGATGTGAGTATGAGAATTGTTGTTTGTATTGTTGTGAATTTTTGTGTAAATATGAATTTGAATGAGATTTGAATGTATCTAAGTAAGGGATAAGGATACCAAGCTAAAAATGAGAGTTTGGTTAAATCCTGAAATTTTAGTGTGTACTGAGCAGTGCATGTTCCAAAAATCCCCATAAATTAGGGGGATGTTTTCTTGTTCTGAAATTTTTATGGATGAAAATAGACATGTCCAAGAGTTTATAGAAATTGGAATCACTCAAAAATTCGAAGTGTGTGGTTTATGGTGAATTTTTGAACTTCGGGTTTGATATGTGCATGTCTCCCCTGTTTTGGAAAACATAGTAAGGAGGAAGTGGCGTGAAACATGGCTACTGCCAGTGTGCTCGACAAAACACTTTGGGAGTGTTGAGTGGTCAGGCGATGCTGTGTCGAGCGTCGAGTGCTCGGTTGTCTGGTGCTCAAGTTGTGCGTGTCGAGTGTCACATCTAGTGTCGGGTGTCTGGTTGAGTGCGTGTCGCGTCGAGTGTTTGGTTGAGTGCATGTCAAGCATCATATGTGTGGTTGAGTGTCGAGCGCTTGGCTGAGTCGTGCGCGTTGTCGAGTGTCAGGTGTTGAGCGCCAAACCGTCGAGTGTCGAGCGAAAACACAGAATTGCTCCAATTGTACTATTTTGACAAGGCAGTCCGAATTAATTGGATTTGAATGGGCTCAACACTTTAAAAAGCCACGATTTTTGGTATGAAGGTATATATATGTGTTATATACCAGCCTATAAATTTTTGTAGCCATTTAAGTAGGATTATAATTCCTACAAATTTTTAAGTCTATACTGTTTAGTGAAATGTATGCAAAGGCAGAATCGTTGAGTTAACGAATTTGGTTATTCTGAGTAAGCAAATGGCCTCAATTGGCTCTAGAAAATTTTAAGGAGACAAGATATGTGAGTGTAATAAATGTATACCCAATTGTGTGAATTTTAGGAAGTAGACAATGGCTGTTGTAAATTGTTTGATAGAGTGTGTAAAGAAATAGAGCAAAAAAGGGGAAATGTTTTACAAGGTGTATGATAACCTAAAAAAGGATTTTTGTTTGTTTTTAGGTCTATCACAAGCATCAAAGAGGAGTTGTACAAGGTAAGTAAGCTAACTAAGATGAGGCCATAATAAATTATGTTATATTGTATGTAATATTGTGGGTTTAACACTGTTAATTGTTAACATCCTGATACTTGAATGTGAGATACTGTAACTGATGGTGAATTATAAAACGTGATTGGCATGCCAAGACCTAGGAAGCTTAGCTCTTATAGCTTGAGGGGAGGTCTGGACCATGTGTTTCTCTAGATGAGATTCGGTATCATGGGCTCGGTATCACCTGGATTGTCAGACTAGCCTTGAGCTATTTCAAGTGTAGGCATCTGAATGTATTTATACTGTACCGTACTCCTATAGCTTGAGTGGAGGTCTGAACCATATGTTTCTCAAGACGAGATTCGGTAGTATGGGCCCGGTATCACCCCAATTGTCAGACTAGCCTCGAGCAATTTCAAGGGTAGGCACCTGAATGTATCTGTACTATTTCGTATAGTAGGATAGAGTCCAGCAGGACTATATGGCTGTCACCTTTGGGTGATGACGGATTCGTGAAATGTGAGAATGTGATAAACACTCACTGCGACGATGCCTTGCCTACGGATGCCGCCAATAGGTGGCTAAGTGATTTAGGCCTACATATGGGAACTGATTTTGAAATGAAAAGTCTCACCTTGATTAGAGAGCCCTTTTCCCTAGGCGACTGTAACTGATACTGGAGAAGCTTCTTTATTATGTGATTTTGATTATACATGAGAATGTACCGAAGGGAGGAATGTGAACTCACTTATGTGAGATTAAATCGACGTACAGAGGTCTAGGACGAGGATTGACGCAAGAGCGCAATTGTAATCAAAGTAAATTCTGAGTCATTTCTCCTTTAATACGTTGACTCATACTTGTGTACAAAGAAATGAACAGTTTTCGTACTGCGGATTGAATTTTTATTGTTATTGTATCATGTTGTATATCTACTTAGCCTGCTTACTGAGTTTTACTCATTATAGTTATTGTGTGCCTCAGATGACCAGTAGGCTGAGATATGGAGGAGGACTTTTGGCATTGCTGACAGAGTTCCATTGGCAACCATAGACGACTGCTCTATATTATTCTAGCCATACTGTAGTAATTCTTTTGATTTTTGAATGTACCTATATTTACAGTAAAATGGTGTGGTTGTAATTAGGAACTCTGTTTTGGATAATACTCATATTAATTTTTGAAAGAAATAACAGAGTTCATATTTAAATGCTGTATAAAATGTTACTCTCTAAATGTACAGTATGGGTTGTGACAAATACTAAAGGGTGAGGCGTCACTTACTATGTTCCGACTGTCCTGCCTGTGTTTGCTTCATATTCATCCTTTGTGAAAGCTCTAGCCATGCCAAAATCTGATATTTTGGGGTTCATTTCTTTGTCCAAAAAAATGTTGCTGGCTTTTATATCTCTGTGAACTATTGTAAAACTTGAGTACTCTTGAAGATCAAGGAACCCCGAGTAACCCCTTCAATGATCTGGACCCGTTTTATTCAATCTAATAGATAGCGCCGGGTTGGATCTGCAATAAAATCAAATTTGCGATCAATTACTTAGTACAATCAGGTTTTCACTAGTCACTATTGCGTCTAATTGTGCTTCTCTGAAAATTACATCTTAGTGATGCCAAATTGGAACCTCTAGAGAAACTGTTTACACCCAACTAAGCAAATAGAATACAAAAATCCTAGTGGCTTGGGAACTTAGAGCTGCATACCAAAAATGTAGAAATCCAAGCTTTTGTTTGGCATAAAGTCATAAATCAACAACTTTTCTTCCCTTTGAGTGCAAATTCCCTAGACTGGTACTAGATTTACATGTTGAAGCCTAGGTGTAAGCTCAACTTCATTGTTGAACTCCTGAAATCCTTGATGAGAACTTTTTGATAGTCTCTTCACTACTATTTCCTGTCCTTCTGGTAGCCTCCCCCTGAAACACATAGTGTGCGCTACATGTATCAAATTGTGTCAAAGTACCACAAGGTTAAAACGAGAATCTAATTAAGTGCTGAGCTCTTTAATATGAGGTATAGCAATTGCATCATTCTATGTTTAATGCCAGAGATCCTTTAGCTTGACTGCTTGAGGCATGATACATGGCATGAAATAGGATGCCTTAATTTTGCAAATGGAGTACTAAGAAATTTCAAAAAATTGTTGTCTACCTCACCTGATCTCACTTTATCTGATTTCACATTATCGCGTACAATTATTTTTGAAAGATGTAATGTCACTCATTTTCCTTGGAAAGAAAAAAAAAAAAAAAAGGAAACATGAACTTGCAGGAGCTTGCACATTGCATATATAAACCTTGTAGACAGGTCCATATCCACCCTCACCAAGCTTATTTTCACTTGCATGTTATTTGTAACCACTTTAATTGTTGTAAAACTGAATACTTGCAGGGTACTTGCGTTATTTTTAAGGTTTCTAGTAGATAATACTTTGGTTTTGAATTTAGATAGTGATATTTTCATGGTAGCCATAACCCCTGAAATCAAATACAAAGGATATCAAGAGTTAGAGTTAGTCATAGGTAGTGAAAACCCTTTATTTTGCGGCTGAGTATTTATAGCAGTCAATTATCATACGTATGACTAAAAGTTACCTCTCGACTTGAGTACTATTCTTTCAAGGAGCACATTCTGGTGAACAGTAGCAGCAGAAGTATTGCTACTACTGTAACCAGAATAATTATCAGTAATTGCCGCTTATTCCGCTGATCTACATCTTTCTCTTGAGCTTTGAAAATTGTTTCTTTTACATGTTAACAGAATGTCTCATGAATTCAACTTAAAAGTATTATAGTGATGGGATAATAGCAGGACAACTTTAATTATGACTCCTAAAGGAAAATCTGGATTTTCATAAATGAAACAGAAGTTATTGAGAAAAATAAATATTGATAATTTCAATAATGAGTAAGCAATTAGCAGTTCCATACCAGCCGTAGAAAGCTCCCAGTTGTCATCATTGGCGAGTTGAAATGCAATGTAACCAAGTAGCCCGTTCTCTTTGGCAAAAGAAACCTTAGCTCTTATAGCCTCCGCACTACAAAAATTGACCCAAATTGTCCTAAAGTGAAGCAGAAGAAATTCAGTACCTAAGTATGATTGTCCACTGAAAAGCTTCAATAGCCATATTCTCGGATGTATGGTTTGATGATCTTATAGCTAAAGGAACCATCTCACGTGAAAGCTGGACCTGAAGCCGGTGCACCAACAGCATTATTGGTGTAATTGACAAGTGTCAATGCGTAGCCATGGTAAGGCAATCCTAACACAAGTTTGTTAGCTGCTGTTACGCTGTTTAACCATTCCCTTACACTATCATTGGTATTTTGCCAAACCAGAAGAGCCATATAAAGCAGCATGAGCACCAATAAATTTATCTCTTGCAGGCACATGGTGGTCATATGCTATAAGATGTATCCAATCCAAGTTCCTCTGCATTGAATCTACTGGATAAGTCCCGGAGTCGTTAAATGGCAAGTGATGACTACTCATTACCAACAACAGCTGGGACTTGCCAGAGCTTCTTGACTCGGAAATTACTGAAGCTCGCAATTCATCAAGAAGAGTTCCTAAAATGGTCATGTTGGTGATTCTACTTGGTTTTGCACCACGGAAGCCATAGAGCCTAGCAGTTTTTATGGAAGATATTCAATGAAAAGTCTTTCGATAAGAAGTTTGATTTATCATTGTAGAGAACATTGAAGAGTATTGCCTTCCAGCCCAGATGGACAGAAGTGTTATAACTGATGGGTTCTTGCGTTTCACAATGTTGGTAAATTTAGAGAAGGATTTTTCATAGGAGTTGACGGGGATGTGGTAGGTGGAAGAGTTTATATAAGCGTAAGAGCACATTAGGTGAGTGGAAAGAGCAGAATTTATGTTAGAAACAGGGAATTGGGTGCTGGGAAGCCAGTAACCCCCTCTAATCCAGCTTCGAGAATTTGAGCAGTCCAAATTGAGGGGAAGAGAAAGGAGGAAGAGAAGGAGAAGGATGGTTTTGGCAGCCATTACCGAGGAAAGCAAGCTCATGCTTTGGTAGTATATTTGGAAACAATGAAAGTGAAAATGATGACTCTCTAAAACCAGACAAGTATTTATGAAATCCACATGTCACCAACATATATTTAGAGTCTACCAAATTTCATACAAGCCGAGGTACGAAGTTATTCGCAGAAAATTTGTACTACGTTTATATATAAGAAATGATAGCTTATTTTGTTGGAGAGACTGGTGATTTGACAAAGTTAATTGATCACCATAGCTGTTTTGATAGATAAAAGATCATATAGTAACGTTCGTGTTGAGTTTAATTTAGTTTAAGTTTAACGAAATATTACTATTTCTATATACGAATAAAATCCAACTTAAGTGCCGAAAGAACAAGAACTGCTTAACTTCCAATTTTTCCAGCTTTTGTGGATGATAAATGATGTCACTTTTCACATTGGTATCTTGAACAAAAAATCTGGTAAGAATTCTGGAGGAGACAATGATGTGTAAACTAAGTCAATTATGTCAGTGCCATCAACGAGAAACCATTACCCAGAACTCCAACCACATAGTTTTTCAAAGATTTAATCTCTTAGAACATCTTCAGCATATGTGCCTGATATGGAGAAGGCAGTACGTGTCGGGAAAGTCCACTTATTCACAAGCTATCTCGGTATTGGTCAGTCTGCGGCTGGCTGCTACATATTTTGAATGGTTGTAGGAACGCAGGAAGCTGACCAAAAACTTAAACCGGATTTGATTTCTCATGGTAAGACTTGTGCAATCAATAGGCAAGCGTTTCTTGGGGGTCAAGTTTGACAAAATGCCTATTGTCACACCTCACGTCGTTAGCCTTACATAGCCCCGGAATTTGTTTCCTTAAACGCCACCTGTGATATTGATTCTAGGTTTTTAATTTCTACCTTTAATTTGGAACAAATTATAAATAATTTGGCTAGTTCATTTTTGAAAGAGTCAAGATTTTCTTAAAATACTTATATAAGATAAATATACCATGTCAATATGTTGAGATGGTATACTTAACCATTCATATTTTGTCATGCGTTGAAAGCAAATAAAATTATAATTTTATTTTTAGTTTTTCTTCTGATTTCTCAACCCACTCATGAATATATGTCATAATTTAATTGAATAACAAAACTAAGAAAATGGCAGCCACCCTCAAAATAGGAAGGTCCCTATTCCTTAGCTTTTTTTTTTTTTTCCTCTTTATATTAGAGGAGTGGAGTAGCCGTCATTGTAGATTGGACCTCATCTCATTTCTTTTAGGGTTTATTTCTTTTCATTAGTGGCAATAGATGTCAAGCTTTTGCAACTCAAATGACAATTGGTCTCCCATGTTGAGTAGATTTTTTTTCTCGTTTTTTCTTTTTTGGTAATGTGCCATTTGTTAATTGGAGATTGTTGCCATCTCAAATTTGAATTGCGCTCTTCTTAATTTTCGTACATGATCTTTCTTATTAGTCAATATTTCGGGTATGACAGGGACCAATATGCTGGGTTATTAGATACAGACTCTTGGGAGAAAAACATTTGTTTCCATTTTTAGCAAACTGAAAATATACATTGATCAATGCATTTAAATCACACATCATTTAAAATAAAATAAAAATTAAAACTAACTACATATTTTTATCAAATTTTAAAAATGAAAAACCAAAATACACAAACAAACAGCACCTTACTTTTCGAAGTAGTAAATTCAATCAATTTATGAGTGACTTCGTGCATTACAGCATAAATTTAGAGTATAACCTATTTTGTATTAACGGTTTTATTAGTTTAAGTGTCCAGAAAATTTTAGTAGTCAAGCTTCACTTTCCGAAAAGGAAAAAATAATTCCGATAAAAGAATTGAATAATGACCTATAACGTTACATAGGATGAAAACAGATATGCGTTGTAATTATTTACTGGAAGCACTTGAATGAGAGAAACACTTATCAGGTGTACAAGCAAATTGGGTTGTTTTTCACTCTCCAAAAGGTTTTCATGATATTGAAGGAGAGGATATTCTTAGCATTAACAGAGTCTGTAGCCATCACCTCTGTTTCTCTTTCCAGGGCAACCTCAATGTTCCCAATGTGGGTTGAGACCAATAGCTGACATGAAGGCTAATTATAAGGGAAAAAAACACCAGAACTTCGGTTCAACCCTTGCATTTCTTGTCACACCAGAACAGTCACCAATAAGACCAACCAGAAAAAAGCAGCAATGGTCAGAATGCTTGAGTTAGGTAACTGCAGATGCTTCAATATCCTTTCTTATGTAGCTTGAAAGCCAACAGAGTCATCTGGCCACCAACTGAGTGATTGTTGCGTCGTTTATCGAACATATTTGCAAATTCAATACGCATTTACTTTCCTCATCTTCATCTCTTTTAGCTGAAAAAGCAGGCTCCTTAGGTGTTTGTTTGACTTCACTTTCAGTTTTGAGCATCATGTATACTTCCAACATTGTAGGTCTATCTGCAGGATTTTCCTGGACACATAGTAAAGCTACTTGCAGGCATCTCGTTAGTTTCCATGGAGAAGATGAATCATCCAGTGATGAATCAAAAAACTCCACGCCTTCATCATCTTTCCACAAACCATAGGCCTAAAATAACTCAAATATTAGTATGTCAACCCTTTTCTGTATATCAAATCTATACTTCAAATCACAAGATAAATAAGTAAAATATACGGCGTACTACATTTTTACGGAAGTATAACGTACATATTCTAAGAGGTTCAACCCTTCACTTGAGCCATAATAGCATGAAGTCCTCTTGCCACTTATGATTTGCAGAAGAAGAACCCCAAAACTATAAACATCATACTTCATGGAGTATATACCTTTTCTTACATATTCAGGGGGCACATAGCCACTGCAATTCGAATCACCAATAAACAAAATCCAATTATTCAACTGAGTGAACTATAAAAATGCCATGTAAATACCTAGTTATGCAATTTAATTGCTTACTATGTTCCAACTATCCGGCCTGTGTTTGCTTCACATTCACTTTTTGCAAAAGCTCTAGCCATTCCGAAATCTGATATTTTGGGGTTCATCTCCTCGTCCAGCAAAATATTGCTAGCCTTTAGATCCCTATGAACTATTGTAAAATTTGAGTATTCTTGGAGATATAAAAGGCCTTGAGTAATCCCTTCAATTATATGAACACGTTTTCTCCAATCTAGGAGATACCGTCTCCATGGATCTGCATAAATCATACTTCTCATCAATTAATTATTACAGTTCAAGTCTTCACAAGTGCTACCAGTGCCTCTTTCAATCTTAAATCATTGTGGCACTGATTTGAAGGTGTATAGAGAAACCATTTACACTCAATTAAAGAAATAGAATGCATAATCTTATTCAATCGGACCACAGGGTCTACTTACCGAAGATATAGAAATCCAAGCTTTTGTTTGGCATGTACTCATAAATCAGCATTTTTTCTTCTCGCTGGGTGCAAATTCCCAAGACTGGTACAAGATTTACGTGCTGAAGCCTTGCAGTTAGGTCAACTTCATTCTTGAACTCCTCAACTCCTTGATGAGAAGTTTCAGAAAGTCTCTTCACCGCAATTTCCACTCCGTCTAATCTCCCCTGGCAATTATGGCCCACTCCCACATAAATTTGGTAATTTACAAAATGTAAAGCTGATCTTAGCAGATGTCTCCAGCAAAAGATAGTGTTTAATGCAACTTATTCTCCCTATACATATCATTCAGTCTCACCCAGTTGAAAATTAATGTTCTCGAATACAATTCTCACAAGCACAAGCGCACCAACTTTTCTAGCTAATTCTCGTTGTTATGATACAGCCATTAGCTCATTTTCTATCTCACACCACTGAGCAAACAGAGCTTCAGACACATTGTTATTGGTTACAGTACATATCAATGGGCCTAATAAGAAGTCATTTGTATTAGATTAACCAATTAATGTTTACATCACCATTCTAGTACTTTTGCAAGAGATAAATCATACACATGTACCATAGAAAGATAGAAAATGAAAATGCAGCAAGTTTTCTAAAATTACCTTGTAGACAGGTCCATATCCACCCTCACCGATCTTATTTTCACTTGAAAAGTTGTTTGTAGCCCCTGCAATGGTTGTAAAACTGAATACTTGCAGGGTATTTGCATTACTCTTAAGGATTTTGTAAGGCAGTACTTTGTTTTCTATATTAGACAGAAATCTCTTCATAGAACCCAAAACCACTGAAACCGGAAAAAGGAAAACGAACGTGATTAATAAATTGGTGCAGTCACTTTATTTAATGGTTAATTATAGTTCTCTTAGGTAATTAGAAGTTACCTCTTGACATGAGTATTATTCTTTTCAAGCAACAGAATATGGCTCCCAGCAGAAGCATAACTGTTGCTACTACTGTAACCGTAACAATTATCAGTAAGTGCTGCTTATTCTGCGGATCTTCGCCTTCCTTTTTGGCTGTAAAAGTTGTTTGTTGTGTTAATAGAATGTACCACAAAGTTATTCATATTTCTCTAGCAGTATAACAAGATTATAGGGCCTATTGTTGCAGCCTGCACTCCTAACTCACTTCTTCAGAAAATAAAGATATGATTTCGATAAAGGGAGTTAATGGCTTATCCCTAAATCCAACCTAGCAACCACAAAAAGAAGCATTTATCTTTCACATCATATTGTCCCAATATAAACTCAACCGAAAATAGTTAGGATTTTCCCAGTAAAATTCCTTTATTTTGCCTCTTTCTGTTTGACTTCTACTACAAGAGTTATGTTATAGAATATGATTGTGATTTAAAGATGATCAAATGAAGATCAAACTTTGCAGTTAGCATTATATAATGATTATTTTCTTTCAGAAAACTGCCATTATGCTAAGAATTCGTATCTCAAGATACTGCAACAGAAGTTGATCAATTGATATGATGATTCAAGATTGATAAAATGAATGTCAAGCAAAAAATCCCATTAATTACCAGCTGAAGAAAGCTCCCATTTGTCATCATTACCAAGCTGAAACACATTGTAACCAAGTAGGCCCTTCTCTTTTGCAAAAGAAACTTTAGCTCGTATAGCCTTTACATCATCAAAATTGATCCAAGTTGTTCCACTTTTGTAGAAATTTGCTGCACAGGTGTGATTGTACACAAAAGAAGCTCCATAGCCATAATTTTGCAAGTATGACTTGATGAGTTTATAGCCCATTGAACCATCCAACGTGATAGCTGGACCTGTTGCCGGTACGCCGACACCATTATCAGAGAGATTATCAAGTCTCCATGCGTAGCCATGATAAGGCAAACCTAACACAAGTTTGCTAGCTTCTACTCCTCTGTTTAACCATTCGCCTATACTATGATTGGTATTAATCCAATCAGAAGAGCCATATAGAGCAGAATGAGCGCCTGTAATCTTATCCCTTGTAGGCACATAATAATCATAAGCTGGAACATGTATCCAATCAATATTCCTCTTCATTGACTCTACCGGGTAACTCACCGAGTCAAGAACAGGCAAGTGATAATTTGACATGACCAATAACAGCTGGGACTTATTAGAATTTCTAAACTCAGAATTTATTTCAGCTCGCCAATCATCCAAAAGGGTCCCTAAATTGTTCATGTTGGTGCTAGTACTTGGCTTTATGCAACAGAGGTCAAGGCCATGAAAGCCATAGTGCCTAGCTGTTTCTATGGAGGATTTAATGAAAGACTTTCTGTAAGAAGATTGATTTATCATTGAAGAAAAGACAAAAGAATCTTGGTTTCCACCCCAGATTGATAGAAGCGTTACAACTGATGGGTTCTTGCGTTGGACAGTAGTGGCGAAGCTGGAGAAGGATTGCTGATAGGTGGAGTTGATAAAGACATGGTAATTCGTGGAGTTTATAAAAGCAAAAGAACAGACAAGGTGAGTGAAAAGGGAAGAATCTATGTCAGAAACTGGGAGGTCAGAGAGAGCATTCCAGTAAGCCCCTCTAATCCAAGTTGAAGTTGGTGATGAGTTTGTAAAGTGAGAAATGATGAGGAAGAAACAGAGCGTGATGTTTTTGATAGCCATTGATGAAGGGAAGCTCATTCTTCAATAGAAAAGGCAAATTTTCGTTTAATAAAGACTAAAAATATATCTTTATCGCTTTTGTGCAGATTCCGCAAGAAAATAGTACACTACGTCCTCTTCAAGAAACAAGGAATTTGATATATTTTGTATTGGAGTAAAAATATTACCTAACTCTGGAAATTTAAATCTAAAATCTTGAGAACAAGATTTATATGAAATTATTTTGAATGGATGAAATACTGATAGTTTTGTATCCCTGGTAAGAATGGTTGGACTGGATGTGTTAGGGCGAATTCTGATAATATCTTATTATGTAAGTCGATGAAACACGCAACAACTGCCATGTAAACATATACTGTTGTAGTAATGAAATCTTTTCATAGCAAAAAAAATTGTCGTGTAGGATTTGAGGCCCATAATTTGGTAACACTGAAATGAAAGAAGGGCTAATTTGTTTTGACTATGACTTCATGATAAGCGCCAGCTAACCACCAGAGTGCTTTTCAATCAATTACTAGGAGGTTGGTTCCCGTCACCGAAATTAACTTTACAGAAACCGGAAAGATCTTACGAGATAAGCTTGCACTTTCTCTGTTTTCCTAGTTTTTAATGTGACTTTGTGCCAATAATTTTCTTTATCTCATTTACGTTTTGAGGTTTGCTCTGTATCTGTCATCTTAAATCCGAGTATACTACTAATTTAAAGGTTGATTTTCGTACACCCCCGTTCAGGAATTCTGTAAGCATACATTTTTCAGGAACTTATTTATTATCGTCCCAAGGCGTAATTTACTGAATTAAAGTAATATATATTTATATTTAAAACTAATAATAGCATATATGTTAAATATTCTTCTTGACTAGAGAACACAAGGCTGGCCCCTATATTCTCTTATAGCAAAAAAGAAAAAGAAATGATTAGAGAATTTAAAAAAAATGAAAAAATTAGAATAAAATAATATGGTTTCATATGACAGAAGAGAGACTGAGAGATTTGGTGAGAGAGGAAAATCATCGGGTCGATGTCAAAGGTAGCTGGGAGCGTCGGAGCACCACAAGCTTTTTCATTATTTGGAGACCATGCATCTTAATTTGGTAATATGGTTTGAATGCATACCAAAATTAACATCATCAAGATGAGATAAGAAGAAAAGTTTGTCAAAAACTGGACACATTCCAATATTATACGTAATTGACTTCCAATATTTCCTGTAAGAAAAGTAGCATAATTCATTCAAAAGTTACCAATATGAAATTGAAAAAATATGAGTTTGGGATGAGAATGACAAGCAGTTCAAGCATATTTAACTGGTGTGTTGCTAACTAAAATGGAAACACAAAAATCATCCTTTAACCTTAATTGTCTAAGATTCCCTTGCATGACTCCTGGCTTGGAAACCAAATTTTGCATCTTTGAAATGTGAATATTCTATTTCATTTAGTCAAACTTCAATTCAATCAACAAAATGTTCCAATAAAAACATCTTTATTTAGAGTAGACTCAACAACATTGACGTTTGACATTATTTGCAAAGTTGATTGAGATTTCTCTTGGTCAAGCCCTATTAATTTCCTGGAAGATTGGATGTGGGTAAGCAATTAATTGGTTGCTGTTCATGATATGATCACAACCTCCTATTCTACGAAAAAAAACAATGATTAAGGATGAAAAAAATAATAATTATATATTATATGTAAGTTCTAGAAGTATGCAGCTATAAGTAGTATAACAGTAAACTGTAAAGTAAACCGGCACAAGAGGATTTTACGTGGCTCGGTTATAAACCTACATCTACGGACAGCTATAGAGCTGTAATTCACTAAGTTCTTGTTTGTACAATCTTTATGATCATTTACAGTGCTGACTCACTCTCACACACTGACCTAATCTTTGTAAAACAAAATCTTGTCAAGATCTTAAACTCTAGTGACATTACTCACTCTCTGTCACAGATAACTTAACAACACACTGTTAAGTAAATCTTAACCACGACGTCTAATACTGAATTACATAAACACTCAACTCGCAAGTTCTCTCAAGTGTATATTAACTCAGACAGACCTAATCAACAATTCATATACGATTACAATCTCTCATACATGAATAAAACACTCATAAAATCAAATCAATGAAGCATTCCAATTTGTGTTGAAGCTCTCCTTTCAATTCTTGGAATACCGTAATATAAACTCACACAACCAACATCCATATGTTATGAAAACATAATCGTTATATATATTGGGATGTCTGATTGATATCTCCTTGAAATCATGTAAAAATCCTAATCAAACTCTTATTAGAATAAAAACAAAGATAATAGGAAGTGATATAGTTAACTCCTTAAGGAATTAGGACACAAATAAATATTCTCCTATTTTAACTAGGATAAATTAAATAATGTCCTAATCTAAGAAGATATGTATTATAAATCAAATACTTCCTAAAATATACTTTTAGAAATAGTAAAATATGAAACAATATAATATCCTTGTTTTATCACAAGTTGGACAAAAATATCACGTGCATGGCACATGCACGTTGACACCAACAATCTCCCCCTTTTTGGTAACTTGTGATGAAAACACTACAATGTTTTTTATCAAAGCAAAAATACACAGAGATAAGTCAGGCAAAACTATAAGCAATCATGGTCTAATAAACAACAATATCATGCTTAAGAAACTAACAACAGAATGCAGTTACAAATCACATAACAGAACAAGGTCTAAATGTGTTTATCCTATGAAACCTCACAAAGTGAAGGTGACAAACTTGTCAAACAACAATTCAACTAAATCATGATTAGAGCAAATAAAAAACATACATTAAATGAAATATACAGATAAAAACACATAACACAGTAAAGAAACAAGGTAAAAACTCAAGCTGCCCTGAAGGAGAACAACAAAATATCAGACATAATTATCAAAAACAAGAACAGTTCAAAAACAAAATAGAACATAAAACATTATATCAGAAACTCATTCTCCCCGTTGATTTCAGAACAAGTTCCAAAAACTATCGAAGTCGTGGAGACTTGCGAACAGGTGGGGAAGAGGAACAGCCAGAGCGCTTCTTAATCCTGCCAGCCTTCATTTTGCACCGTTTGCCAGTAGTAGTTGGTGTAGGCTACTAAATAGGCATAGAAGTGGGCTGTGCTTCAGTTGTCTCAGAGGAAGTGGTAGTAACTTCAACCATAATTATTGGTTTCTGTTGTCTACAACTCAACAGCAGGGTATTGAAAAGGTACCAGTGACTCTTCTGCAAGTGTTGATGGCAGTGGTATGGCTAGTGTATTTGTGTCTGCTGCAGGAGAAGGTTCTTAAGTGTGTTCTGCATGTGGTGTGGTTATGGCTTCATGTGGTGGCGATTGTGTTGATGGTCGAGAGTCATGATGTTCTGTTTCAAGAATTGGAGAAACATGAGGTTCTGCCTCAGCAGTTGGTGAAGGCAATGTCATCTCGGGTTCTGCTTGTGGTGGTTCATCTAACAGGGACTCATCCCTCAATTCTGAAGCTGCTGATTCAATTTTCTTCTTCCTCTTGTCAATTGTTTTCTTCACCATTTTAACCTTCTTCTTTCCCTTCAACTCAGTTCCTTTTACTGTTGTCTCACTACAAGAATTTCTCTCATATTTGACACTCTTGAATTTTTTTATTTGGCGAATTTTTAAAAAAATGCCAGTTATAACACATAATCAAAAGTCAAATGCGCTTTCTCTATATATTTGACACATTTTGTCTTTACTTTAATTACATATTTATCATACTTTTAAATGAGTAACAAATATATAATAATATTACACCCTATCCTCTCCATCTCTCTCACTTTCATTTTTCACTTTTACTTTCTTTCCTGCCCTAGCCGCGCCTCACTTTTGCTCACTTCTTCTATCATCGATACATCAGCAGCACACCTACTCTCTCAAGCCCTTACTCTCTCTTACATGTCTTCAACTGCAATGGTAAGTACAATCACCATTGTAGTTATGGTCGTCGTTTCCTCTTAAGCATGTTACGAAGTCTAATTTTGACTCCACGGTCAACTTGCTCAGATACCGCATCTGAGTTACCGATTCATCGCAATTGAGCTCAAAATGATCGACAACACTAGTGCTTCATGGCCGATTCCTTTGAGTTTGACCCTTTTAACATCTGTTATCGAGGTAACACAAAAACAAACCCACCACCAACACCCACCCCCTTCTTTCACCTTCTCTTCCTCTCCCACTCTTAAATCAAAACCTCAAATTTTTAATTTTACTTCAGATGCTTTGTTCTTTGCATCACATCAATTTCTCTATTTTTAGATTGCTTCTTTTGCTCTCTTCTTTTTTATTTTTAGTTTTTAGTTTTTGAAATTCTAATTCGATCTTTTTCTTTCTGATTGATTTCATTATGGTTGTCCTATGATATTTCAAAATTGATTGATCTGGTATTATTCTTTAATATCATTAACCTAGCTATATAGATCGATGATCGATATTTCATTTTTTTTATTTTTACCTTTTTTTGGTTGTTGTTAGGTCTGTTTGGCTGTCGAGAAAATAAAGCGCGGGGAAGGAAAGTATAGGATGAGTTTTTGGGGTATTGAATTAAACGGAGTTATTTGGTTGTTTTTGGGTTATTGGAGATTCGAATAAGGGGAGACTTGAAAATTTTGACTATTTTTCTTAGATTTTCATCGAAAACCAAAAGGTAAAATTTCAAAGCTGGAATGGCTTTTGATTTTGTGAATTGAAAATTTTGACTTTTTTTCTTAGATTTTCATTTTTAGTACTATGATTCTCATTTTAAAAGATTCTCTTTTAGTTGTGTTTTTTGTATGAATTTCTTGATTCACTAATTTTCTTTTCTTTTACTTTTTACACTGCAGCTGGGCATTGATACCGTTCCTGTACTTATTGGCCCTGTTTCCTATTATTTGCTATCTAAGCCAACAAAGAATGTGGAGAAATCTTTTTCTCTTCTCTCTCTAATTGACAAGATTTTGCCTATCTACAAGTAAGCCACTTAAACAAATAAATAAATAATGGTACCTTTTAGAATTGCCACTTTGTTTTATCTTTATGAAGTTAAATAATTCTAGATATTTGGTTCTGCAGACAAGATTGTAGTCTGAACGTCCTGTTCACTTCTTCACACTACGGTTGATTTAGTAAATGAAACTAAGTTGGATAATGAGATCAAGTCCTGGCTTGCTTTTGCTGCTCAGAAAAGAGTTGAAGTAAATGCCCTGGCCAAGGCATTGTCTGGAGACAAGGATGAGGTACAACAGCTGTAATTGTTATTGTTAATATTATTTTTTGGTTATATAATGCAGCTATAGTATAACAAATTTATGAACTATTATGAGGAAAAAAGTGAGTGAAACATTGCAAAACTTGGCCCTTGAAGGGAAACCAGAATTTCTCTTCTTTGATGCTAAAGGTTCTTCCCTTTTCCTTTTTGTTTACTTTTGTTAGGAAAAAAGTGAGTGAAACATTGCAAATTTATCTCCTTTTTTACAGGGGCTGCAAATAGTACTAGGCAATGGTTAGCATCCCAGTCTGAGAATAAATTATACTGAGAAGAGTGGAAGGATCTGTGGCAAACACTTGAGAATATATGTAGAACTATGATGGATTGTGGTTTTCTATAGAAAGATGTAAACAAAAGTGCAGGAAAGAGGAGGGCTTTGTCTGAACTTCTAAAGCTGTTGGAAATCAGTGGGTTGCATAAGCACAAGTTTGAGATTATGAAGGTATTAGAAATTCTGCACCTTTAATTATGATTGCTAACTTTTGTTCTTATCGGTCATGCCAACTAAATGTTGTTTTTCTCTTGATGATTGATGATAGATATCCAATCAATCGAATTGGCTCTTTGTTCAGCCATCTTATGATTTATAGCATCTGCTTCTGGCACGTAATAGATTGTCTCATGCAACTACTAATGTTAATGCTGCAAGTGAGTTCCAGTGTTTGCCTGATGGCATACTGGATACCGAATGGAAAGCTGCAAATGAATTCTATTTCAAAAGCTTGGGATCGGTGCAGCTTTTGTAACACATTTCTTGAAACACCATGGAGATTTTACATCAGAGCAAGTAGGTCATATTGGCTGTGAACAGTTTCATTTTAGATTATTTGGTTGTAGATGTACTACAAAACTGTCCTCGGTGCATTGAGATATAAGTTAATAGCTGATTTTTTTCAAATCACCATATTGTCATGAAGCCTTTCTCATGGTTTGACATTCTTGTTTTATGCAGACTGCTAGGTCAGTCTCTTTTCTCAACCATCTTATAGTCATACAACAGATGCAACGGGATGCTGCTTATGATTTTGGAAAGCATTTAAAGCACCTACATGAATGATGGTGAAGATAAAAGTTTTTCAAATATTTTTCTTCTCATATTCAAATGGTTATGTATAATAGCAAACATTTTAACATGATAAATGTGATTCTCTTTTTCTTTAAAAATTATTAATAAGGTTTTGGGCATTTTGCTATTCTTTTATATTTTTTCCTATTTATAGATCGAGTGTCTTATTTGTATATTTCTGTGACATATTTGCCAGCAGGTATCCATTTTGACTAATGCTCTAGCAAATATCTTAGCTTCATTATATTCTAAAGGGTTCAGCATTTCTGCGAAATGCCAAGAAGATGACCCTGGTGATGATAAATCTCAAGATGCAAGTGGAATTGGTATGGGAGAGGGTGTAGGACGGAATGATGTCAGTGAGCAAATAACCGATGAAGATTAACTTCTTAGGGCTTTAGAAAAGGTAAGTGTCCAAGCGCATTTCTATTGGAAATATTTTACCTTGTAGGTCTTGTGCTTTATGATGTTACTTTGAAATTGGCTACCAACTTTCTTTTTTAATGGAACAGCAGACAGGTGAAGAGCAAGATGCCGCGGATCAATTACCAAGTAAGGAGGACAAGATGCAACAGCACTTTCTCAATGTCATAATTATTATTATAACTGCAATAATAATAGCCATCAATGTCATAATTATTGCTATGATTGTGATTATTTTTTTTCAATGTCAACTTAATCAAAGCTTTGGTTCCAACCAATTGGCTGAAGCAACATGGACACTTCACTTTACTCATTTTACTGCCACTTAATTGTTAAAATGCTGTCAGATTCCAAAAATAGAAATGATATTATTATATCATTTCTATTTTTGGAAGGGGTTTGGAGGCATGTTTTATCTTTTTGTTATGTTGCTTTTTTGCTCTATTTTCTTAGAAGACAACCTTTCACCACTGAAAAATTTTAACAATAAGAAGTCTAGTACTAGCTAGATGAGGATCAGTTTTGAGAGCTAAGGTCAAACATGGCACAACAAATGATATCAAGTGAAGGCATTGAAAATTGGAGAAATGAGTTGAAGTCATTACTGCTAGACTTTTAACTTAAAGCTGAATCTTGCTTTTGGATTCTAAAAAGCATAAGTGTTGTTCTTGCGGCGTTTGTGAGGGCTAATGGTCGGATATTCTGCAATCGGCCTCGTCTGCACAAACCGCGAAGTTTCATATCAAGTCAGCATAATTTATTAGTAATTTGTATTAGAAATAGTTTCATATACTACTGAGCTCAATTTGAGAAAACATCAGATGGTTAGGTTATTCGAAAGAAACTGGTGAACTTTGTTGCTAACATGGTGACAGTAAATTTTACTTTATGTAATGCTATATGTTTCTTCCTTCCATGCTAGCTTTGCTGTTTTTATTTGCTTATCTATATTTGGATACTTGTAAATTTCACTGCAAAAATGTTACTCTTTTGTCAAAATGAATTATTTTGCATAGATTTTTGATATGCTTGATGTGAATCTTTAAGGTTTGTTTTCAGCACTTAGGTCCTGAAATATTTATGTTTTGATGAACAACTTTTTCCTTCTTAATAATCTATTTCAGGGTTCTTGTTGGAACTGGCCATGCATGTTTTGAGACTTTAAGACCATTGGCTTATAGTCTACTGGCAGAGATTGTCCATCATGTTAGAGCAGATCTCTCCTTGTCACAGGTGCTGTTTTTATGAGACGTCTTGAGATCCATGTGGTGCTTCTGTTTCCATCCTAGATGGCACTTATTCTATTTTCCTTTACTTCATAGCCAATACCTTAATTTTACTTCCTTGTTAATGGTGTTAGGATTTCTTTGTTGTCATTGCTTGTGTTGTTGGTGTGTGTGGCTGTTTTCTTATTGGTTTAATTTTCTTCTTGATGTGATGTGGTCATCACAGAATCTGTTTTATAGTACATGAATTAAGGTTTCTATAATGTTGAACATCTCTCTCTCTCTCTCTCTTTCCCTAAACTCACTTGTTGCCCCTTCCATTCTTCTTAAGAGTTGCTTTTCTTTTTTTTTTTTCATGGAAAAGATGCAAGTTTTTGGTTCCATGATCTATAAAGAATTTTCTGCTGCTATATGTCTATTTATATGGCATCTTTGTAGCTCTGTTGGTGCGTATTTTCTGTTTGTAGTTGGTCTTCATCAATTAACCATGTTTATGTGATTTCTAATGTAGTGACACAAAATATCAATTTTGTTGAGAAGTAAATGATATTTTGGAATATTATTAAAACTTAAGGGATATAATGGTCAATTTTACTGCTTATATGATGTATTGTTGTGGCTCAAAACCTTAATTCAAAATCATAGGTACTGTCATTAATTTTTTAAAATACCTATTTTATATATATATATTCATTTTTTTTAAATACTTGGCGGTTAAAAACTGCCAAGTATATTTTTTTTAATTTTTGAAACTATTATACTTGGCGGTCAAAAACCGTCAAGTATATATTTTTTTTAATTGTTAAAGCTATTATACTTGGCGGTCTTTGACCGCCAAGTATAGTCAGATGCATATTTGGCACTTTGACGACCGCCAAATATAGTTAAATTGACTATATTTGACGGTGCCATTGGTGGCGCTTTTAAGACCGCCAAATATATACATATTTGACGGTCAAAGACCGCCAAATATGATCATTTTTCTTGCAGTGTCTTGAATTTCTTTTTCTTCTTCTTGTTTTTTGTTATTATGTCTGTCTCAACAGCAGTTTGTTCAGTTGGATATTTTGCAGGTATTGGCTCAGTTGCTTTAGGCAGTGGTGCATCAATTTATGGTATGTGCTCTACAGATTTCTCAGGAACCACATTTTTAGTTTCCATGGACTGTGGTTCTTCTGTAGTCTCGGATTGTCCTGTAAGCTTAGCCTCCAAAACAGATTGTTTTGCTTTGATATCTTTAAGATCCGTTCGAGTCCAGTATGTAGATTCAAGAAGCTCACTCAAGCCATAGTTGTTGAATTCGGTCAGCTTCACTGGCCTTTCCATCTACAATTTCCTTTTTAAAGTGTACTTCAAGAATTTCTGCTTGATGGCTGCTGTGAAGAATTTGTTAAATTTTGGTTTCACCTTGTCTTTCATCGTCTTGACTGGAATCAATTCGTCTTCACTCATAACATGATCAATCAGGATCTCTGCATGAGGTTGTTATGAATGAGATGACTGTTCACTGTTGCTATTATTGTAACCAGAGTTGTTTTGTGAAGACGAAGAACTGTTGGTCTTTGAAGAATCAGAGGTGGTCGCCATTGTTAGGGTTTTAAGTCTGTAAAAGTTTCTCAGAACAGAAAGAAGCAAGATGAGAGAGAGTAGTGAAACTGTTGATTGAGTATGGTATGAACAGGAAAAGCCCTAGTTGTTTTCGTAATATAATTGGCTGAAATTTTAAAATATTTTTGTTTCCCAAAAAAATTAATTTTAAAACCCTTTCTAAAAACTGCTTAATAAATATAATTAATGATTAAAAATTCAAAATTTGATTTCCATTAGAATAAGGAATTCTAATAGAGTTAGGATTCCTGCCACTGAATTTTCACCCCCTCAATTCAATAAAGCTGACATGGCATTTTGACATATAGACACATAAGATAAGTCAAATTTCAGATAGGCACAAATAAGCACAAAGAGTACGAAAAACATAACAAAAAACAGTTAAATTTAACATAACAACAATATTTGAACATCATATGAATTATTCTATGACAACATATTTTAGAGCTGTTAATTATTTTCACATGAAAGCTATTTTCATTTATCTTTTCAATTGATTGAGATGTCAAAAATATTATTTTGACATATTAGAAATTAATCCTATTGGATTATAAATACAGTAGCTTTCACACAATATAAAGGTAGCCCTTTTCATTTGAGTGAGTGACCTCAACATATTTCTTAGATACCTTGAGGTTTCTCTCAATGATGGCTTTCACACATCATATATTGGTAGCCCTCTCTGTATTTTTTATTTTAAATCAATATCTTACCATTCACACAATTTTTATATTACAGCTCATACATGCTAAATTAGACAAAAACTTATGATATTGCAGATATAATTAACATAACAGCAAGCAATGTTTATTCAGATAACTAACAGATGCCTAAGGCCTTTCTTAGATTCTCAAATCTGTTGTATCCAATGTCTTAGTGAACAAGTCAGCCAATTGTTTATCAATGGAGATGTGTTCAATGTGTATCACCTTAAACTCTACAATTTCCCTTATAAAATGGTATCTTATATCAATGTGTTTTATTCTAGAGTGTTGAACAGGATTTTTGGAAATGTTTATAGCACTAGTATTATCGCAAAACATAGTTATAGGTTTTTGTTCAATATCATAATCACTCAACATTTGCTTCATCTATAGTAGTTGTGTACAACAACTTCCTGTTGCTATGTATTCAGCTTTAGCAGTAGACAAAGAAATAGAATTTTGCTTTTTGCTATGCCATGAAACTAAGTTAGTACCAAGATAAAAACACCCTCCTAATGCACTTTTTCTATCATCTGCACTTCTTACCTAATCAGCATCACTAAACCCTACAAGATAATCATTTGTATCTTTAGAAAAGCATATACCATAATCATATGTTCCATGTGCATACGCGACGATTCTCTTAGCTGCTGTCAGATGTGATTCTTCGGGATTTGCTTGAAATCTTACACAAAGTCCTACACTAAAGCACAAGTCTGGTCTACTTGCTGTGAGGTATAATAGACTGCCAATGATACTTCTATACAAACTTGCATCAACCTCTTTTCCTGCATTATTTTTTGAAAGTTTCAGGTTAGTATTGATGGGAGTTTTCATTGGTTTTGTGTTTTTAAGCCCAAATTTCTTTACAAGATTTTTACAATATTTTGATTGAGATATAAATATCCCATCATTCATTTGCTTAACCTGTAATCCAAGAAAGAAATTTAATTCTTCTACCATGCTCATCTCCAACTCTTTCTGCATCAACTTAACAAACTCATTAGTTTTGCTTTTGTTAGTTGATCCAAAAACAATGTCATCAACATATATTTGAGCAATAATAAAATGGTTAGATGCATGTTTGATAAACAAAGTCTTGTCATTGCTGCCTCTTCTATAACCTCTGTGGATCAAAAAATTTGTCAACCTTTCATACCAAGCTCTAGGAGCTTGTTTCAATCCATACAAAGCTTTATGCAATCTGTACACAAAATCAGGATGTTTAGGATCTTCAAAACCTTTAGGCTGTTCAACAAAAACTTTTTCATTGAGATAGCCATTTAAAAATGCTGTTTTAACATCACTTTGATACAGCTTAAAATCAAGCAAACAAGCAATTGCAAGTAGTAATCTGATTGACTCAAGTCTGGCTACTGGTGCAAAGGTTTCATCAAAGTTTATGCCTCTACTTGTGTGTAACCTTGTGTTACTAGCCTAGTTTTATTTCTTACTACTTGACCACTTCCATTAGTTTTATTTTTGAATATCCATTTAGTTCCAATAACATTTGCATTTTTTTAGCCTAGGAACTAATTCCCATACTTTATTCATTTTAAACTGATTAAGTTCATCTTGCACTTCCTGAATCTAAACATCTTCTTTTAAAGCTTCTTTCACATTTTTTGGTTGAACTAAAGAAACATAACATGCAAATCTTACTTGATTTCTTACCTTGCTCCTAGTTTTCATAATGCTATCTAGTGTTCCAATGATAGAGCTGCTTGGATGTGCCTTCTGTATCCAAGTAGGTGGATCTTTTCTTTCCTTTTCATTTCTGATTGAGTTTTTGTTTAGATCTGAGTTGTCAATTATCATTGCTGTGTCTGATTTAACAGTAGGTGTTTTCTCTTTCATAACTGAATCATCTTTATTACTGTTGCTGTCAAAATCTGATTTTTTTGTATCTTCTGTAAAGCTGCTTATGCTTTCCTCTTGTGAATATTCAACATAATCATCCAAATCATTAAATACTATGTTTGCAGATTCCATGACTACCTCAGTTCGAAGATTGTAAACTCAAAATGCTTTGCTGTTCTGTGCATATCCTATAAAAACTCCTTCATCACTTCTTGGATCTAATTTTCCTAACAGCTCTCTGTCGTTTAAGATGTAGCACCTGCATCCGAAAACATGAAAATATTTCAAATTAGGTTTTCTACCTTTCAAAATTTTATAAGGTGTCTGGTTAGTGCCAGGTCTTAGAAAAACTCTATTTGAAATATAACAAGCAGTGCTTATTGCTTCAGCCCATAGCCTTTTGGTCAATTTCTTGCTATTGAGCATCACTCTAGCCATTTCTTGAAGAGTTCTATTCTTCCTTTCCACAATGCCATTTTGTTCAGGAGTTTTGGGAGCTAAGAATTCATGCTCAATTCCATGATATTTGCAAAAGTCAGCATAGCTAACATTTTCAAACTCCTTGCCATAATCACTTCTTATTCTCATTATCCTGCCAATGTTCCTATTTTGCTAATTTTCAAGCATAACACAAAAAATCTTGAAAGCTTCAAAAGTGTCAGATTTTTCTTTAATAAAATCAACCCAAGTATATCTGGAAAAGTCATCCACTTAAACAAAAATATATCTCTTATGTGTAATGCTTTCAATTTGCATAGGACCCATAAGATTCATGTGAAGCAAATCAAGTATTTTGGATATGCTAAGATGTGGAATGGATCTGTGAGAACTTGTAATTTGTTTTCCCATTTGACATGTTCCACAAATTTTATTAGCTTTGTCATCGAGTTTAGGAACTCCTTTTACAGCACCTAACTTAGTTAATTTAACAAAGTCTTTGTAATTTAAGTGTCCTAATTTTTGATGCCACAATTCTAAATCCGAAATCTTAACTTGAAATGTAATTTTTATTAAATAGCAATTATCTAAAGATCTATTTCCTTCTAAAATGCATTTACCAAAGTTATCAAAGACCATACATTTGTTTTGTGTAAAATTAACAATATATTTGTCATCACATATCTGACTAATACTAATTAGATTAGCTTTCAAACTTTCAACCAACAAGACATTTTGGAATTTGGGTAGGCCTTTGACATTCAAAGTGCCTTTGCCAATGATCTTACTCTTTGCTCTATCTCCATAAGTGACATTTCCTTCCCTGCATGCTTTAAAATTTTTGAAAAACTGTTTATTTCCAGTCATATGCCTAGAACACACTGTCAAAATACCACAAATCGTTAGAAAAATGTTTAAGAGCAGTAAGAGCAACATTGCATATTATCTTCTCTTTCTTAACCCACTGCAGTTGTGACTTTGATAACAGTTTGAACTGTTTTGATCTTTTATGCAAAAGATTCAACAATTCAAAGCATCTAGGCCTAATATGTCCATTTTTAGCACAAAAATAACAAATTGGAATGAATTTTCTTACCTTTTCGGGACTAGATTTGAAAGAACTCAGAAGAGAAATAAATGTTTCATTGCTTTTTGAACTAGGACTTGACATTATTGAGTTAGGTTCACAATTTTTACCTGATGTTGTAGCTTTTACAAACACTGTTATTGATGAGGATGCAACATTACCTTCCATGTATCCTAATCCATGTTTATTGGAGTTGTCTCTTCCAAGACTTAAGACCTGATCAAGTTTAGCTGACACAATTATGAGTTGATCAACAAATCTTTTGCTCTCAATCAGTTTTGTTGTGATTTTCTCAATATGTGCTGTTTTGTCAGTCGAAACAATCTCCAGTTCTGTGATACGGTTTTTAGCATATGATTTTTCACATGTTAGTATTTCAATCTCCTTCTTCAAGGTTTTGATTTCTTCTTTCTGATCCAGTCATTCACTATAGAGTGTATTATAAGTCTCTTGCAACTCTTCATAATATTCTTGACCATCTTCTTCATCTGAATGATCAACATTGGTTCTAAAGTGTTCTGTTATGTCAGTCATAACAGCTTTCCCTTTATCAACTGTTGATGCTGTGAATGCAACAAAATTACTCATGCATTCTTGATCGTCCGAATCAAATTCTGATTCATCACTCCAGGTAGCCGTCAAGCCTTTATTTTTCTTCTTGAGATTAGCACATTCAAACTGAATATGCCTATAACCAGAACATTCATAGCACTAAATCCGTCCTTTCTTATCATGTTGCTTCAGTTTCTTCTTGTCATTCCCCTTGTTGAATTTCCTGAACTTGTCTTCAATTGAGTTTGATGGCTTTCATTGATTCTTTTTCCTGAAATTCTTTTTCATAAACTTGACATAATTCTTTGTTAGAAAAGCAATTTGTTTAGAATTAGTTTCATCAAGTTCATCATTACTTTCATCATCAGATTTTTTAGTTTTAACATTGAATGCAATACTTTTTCCTTTTTGTTTTCTAGTACTCTATTAATTTCAAAGTTTTGGAGAATGTCAATCAGTTCATCAACCCTCATCTCATTAGTTTTTTTAACTTCCTCAATGGCTAAAATTTTAAGTTGAAATTTATCTCGAATAGATCTGATTAATTTGCTAACAATTTTTGCATCAGTGAAAGTTTTGCCAAGCATGTATGCAGAATTTGTGATGTGACATAACTTAGAGTAAAACTCAGAAATTGACTCATCTTCATGCATCATCAAATTTTCAAATTGAGAATTCAGTCTCATTAATTTAGATATTTTAATAGATGGTGTACCTTCATGTTTTATCTCAAGTATGTCTTAAACTTCTTTGGCCATTTTACACCTAGAAATCTGTCCAAAACTGTTTAAGTCCACTGCAGCAAAAATTGCATTGAGAGCCTTTGAGTTTCAGCTTGAACGTCGGTATTCTTCATCAGTCCACTCCTCATCAGGTTTGGGTTCAGCATCACTAAAAGCATTCAACTTTGTTGGCAGTGTCCATCTTTTAAGCACACTAGTCCATGCCCTATCATCAAGAGATTTGATATACATCATCATTCTTACCTTCCAATATGGATAATTACCATCATCAAGAATAGGTGGTTGTGTTCTGGATCCTCCATTGTGAATAAACTCTACCCTTCCACATCAACGTGATCGTTTTTTTCACTTGTCTATCGGTGAACCTTCTCTAATACAAATTGCAAGTTTTGGAAGTATGTAGTTTTAAGTAATATAATAGTAATCTGTAAAGTAAACCGGTATAGAAGGATTTTACATGGTTCGGTTATAAAACCTACATCCATGTACAGCTATAGAGCTGTAATTCATTAATTTCTTATTTGTACAATCTTTAGGATCGTTTATAGTGCTAACTCACTCTAACACACTGACCTAATCTTTGTAAAACAAAATCTTGTCAAGATCTTAAACTCTAGTGACACTGCTTACTCTCTGTCACAGGTAACTTAACAACACACTTTTAAGTAAATCTTAACCATGATGTCTGACACTGACTTACATAAACACTTAACTTGCAAGTTCTCTCAAGTGTATATTAACTCAGACAGACCTAATCAACAATTCATGTATGATTACAATCTCTCATACATGAATAAAACACTCATAAAATCAAATTAATGAAGCATTTCAATTTGCGTTGAAGCTTTCCTTTCAATTCTTGGAATACCGTAATATAAACTCACACAACCAACATCCATATGTTATGAAAACATAATCGTTATATATATTGGGATGTCTGATTGATATCTCTTTGAAATCCTGTAAAAATCCTAATCAAACTCTTATTAGAATAAAGATAAAGATAATAGAAAGTGATATAGTTAACTCCTTAAGGAATTAGGAACACAAATAAATATTCTCCTATTTTGACTAAGATACATTAAATAATGTCATAATCTAAGAAGATATGTATTATAAATCAAATACTTCCTAAAATATACTTTTAGAAACAGTAAAATAAGAAACAATATAATATCCTTGTTTTATCACAAGTTGGACAAAAATATCAAATGCATGGCACATGCACGTTGACACCAACATTATAAATAAGCAATGGTACATCCACAACTTGAGTTGGCAAAAATTCACTGGAGATGTAAAAAAAACAAAAATTAATAAGAGAAATTACAAAGCATACATGACATGGTAATTACATCTCCACTAGGATTTTGGCAATATAGAAAGGGTTGTAAATAGGTGGGTCTCATACATGTGCGAGGCCCAACACTCCAACCCATTATCACATATTGTCCACTTTAAACACATAGTTTGTTACGATTTTATTTTCAAGCTTTACAACAGAAAAGGCACACAAAAGACCTACAGCAGCTTAAAGAGCTCACAAGGTATTTAACTACATTTCACATCTCATTCCTAAATGATGTGGGCTCTTACATTCACCCACTCTTAGGAATCAATGTCCTCGCTTGATCGAGCCTACATCCTACACTTTCGGTTGGGCTAGGCTTTGATACCATTTGTTACATCTTGGCCTGCATGTGGCACTCTACACTATGTATGACACTTTGTGGCCCCCCTAAACCTTCAAGAGGTGACCCCCACACAGTCTCAAGAGGTGGCTCCTGTGCATACGTAAGGCCTAGTACCCTAGGCCACTATCGGATATTGTCCACTTTAGACACATAGTTCATCACGATTTTGTTTTTGGGTTTTGCAACATAAAAGGCTTCCAACAGCTTAAGGAGCTCACATGGTATTTAAGTACATTTTACATCGCATTCCCAAGCGATGTGAGAAGTTATAACAACTATAGTATTACTCATTATAAATATGTTGATCTTTCAATTTTAAAATGTATCTTGGAAAAAAAATGAAAGTCTTTTTAATTATAGCTCTGGCAATAATTTGATATTTTCCTTAAAACAGTGGAAAAGAAATTAGAATTGAATAATAACCTATCATAAATATGAATACAAAAGTAAGTACTCAATTTCTCATATTCTAGAGCTAGAGATTGAAGAGGAAGATGAGCATTACCTTGTACTTTCTTTCTCTTCCTAGCTTCCAGGCAAAGTAAAGGGAAAGAGAGTAAGAAGATGTGCAGGAGCCTTTTTAGTAGAGGAGATGAAATTATAAAAATTCTGGAGGCTATGCATTTATATAGATAAGCATGAAGGGTTAAAACTTTTTGAGCCCCTAGCTTCCTAAATCTTTCACTCACAACCCCAAATCACTATTTTATTGCGACATTACTTAACACAACACAGTTATTTTTTTTTTTATCTCGCCTCTCTATTATTTTTTATCCTTTGTTTTATATTTTGTTCTTATACTAATAGTTCTATAAATTGTTTGTAATTACTTTATAATAAGATAGAAGCAAGTTTTTGCTCATAAAATTATTTATCTTTTTTATTTTATTTTAATTTAATTCAAACTTGGTAGTTTATTTAAGTTTATGTAAAAATTATATAATTATACTTTTAAATGCAAATATATAAAATTTATCTTAAACTTACTACTAGGAAAAAAGCCATTTACTACACCCATTTACTACTGGCCATAAGAAATGCAATAGAAAATCAAATTCTGTGGTGGGCTACCACAGTCACAACAGAAAGGTAATATATCTACGGTTGTTTTTAAAGACCCATAGTAAAATCTCTTAAACTAATTTTTCCATTTCCCGCCTCTCCAGCTTTGTTTGTTATCTCAACCCAATGCAAGTCCCTAATTTCCTTCTCTCCCATCAACTGAAATCCTTAATTTCCTCTTCAAAATCATTAAGACCTTGCCTGCGTGCTACCCCCTTGATAATTTCTGATCTTTCTAATCCCTAAGTTTTTTTTTTGGTAATTAAGGTGTTCGGACCAGCTTACGTACACCACAACTAATCCTCGGGGGAGACTAGTGCGACCATAACCCACTGTCATGATCTCCCACTTACCTCATGGGGAAAGGCCATTGTGAAGAGTCAAACCCAGGACTTCTCTGTTGACCTTACTAACTCCCTCTTGGGCCGCCCTTGCCACTTGAACCTACCTATTATGGGTCCTAAGTTTCTAATCCCTAATATCAAATTGTGTATTTTCTCCCTAATAACTCTACCATCGAATGCAATGCTGCTTTTTCGATAATTTCAAGCTTTGAGAGAGTTGGCTGAAGTGCTTGGGGCTTTGTCAATGTGGCTTCTGTGAATGTCGGCAACTGTAACTGTGGACTACTATAGATTTTTCACATTCCTTTTAGTTAATGTTCTGGTAAGTGAACTCATGCATGCTACCTCATTATCAATTCCATGTTTTAAATTACTGATTTTCAACCGTGCTTTTTAGTTTGAAATACATGTGGCTTCTAAGAGTTTCATCTTTTTTTTTTTTGAATTTTTTTGGTTCTATTTCCCCTCTTGCATTTGTGATTGCTCCTCTTAGCCTCTTCTCTCAATCCCTTTGTGCTTTTTAGATAAACTTCCTTGATTTGCTTTCAGATCTGGTTTTTGCTTATGCTATGACTTGAGTGTTACACTGTCTACTATAATTCTTGCTTTAATATATTTATAACTGAAAATAGAACAAGAACTAGAACTAAACTACTATTGTTTGACTATGGTTTTGCACAAAAGTGAAAAATAAAAAAGGATATCATGGTAAAAGATTCCAAGCGGATTCATGCTTTCATCTAATCAGGGTTTGCTAGAATTGGAAGGATTAGTGTTAAAGGTCGAGTAGAGGTTGAGGAAAGGAACTTTGTTTGAAGCATTGCCTTTTGAGTTTGCTTTGGCCAATAAACCAAATAGAAATGTTCAAATTTAATCTTCCTAATACATTTTCTGCTAAGCTATATGTAATTTTAGCAATTAGTGTTTGGAAATCGGCACGCAGAGTACAGAGGAAAACAACTCAAGCGAAGTGAAGGGCAAGATGATCGTGGCTATTAATAGTACAAAATATGTTGTTTGTGAAATTAATTCTTGACTAGCTTGGCTTTTTTTTTGGGATTAGGGAAACAAGAATTTGTTTATCCAAAAAAAAAAGCCATCCGTTAACTTTACCATTTTTCAGTTAGGCTTTTGTTATAAAAACGTTGAACTTTAGAATAAAGATATGACTAGGACTTTTAATTAAACTTTATGAAATATCGATTCTTCTTCTTGGCTTATAGAGTCTTAGCATATTAGTAAGTAATAGAATTCAAGACTACTCCTGGCCATCCTTAAAGATTTAATTAAGATCTTTTGCTGATAATGTGAAAATCGTTGTTGAAATCAATGCCTGTTTCATGATTGTAGATTTTCTTTCCCGCTTTAGCTTTTAGATGATAGCTTCTGGATTGGCTTCTAATGTAAATGTGTGTTGTAGTGGCTCTTTTTATGTGATATGTGAAAGCAAGATAAGGAAGCATAATGATGTTTTGATTTCATAGCTGTATCATTTAATAAATGTGAGTTTTGTATGGTTTAAAGGTTATTCTTTATTTCGTTAATAAAGAGTAAAATCATATTTACTTCAGTTTTATATGTTTGTATTTTGAGCAAGATTGGGCAATGCTTCCTTTACCGGTTAGTTTTCTTATATGGTGGGTATCATAGAGTTGGATATTATCATTAGTGATTTCTTTCAAATGTATTAATTTACTTTATGATCTGTATAAACTGTATTGCAGTAGATTCATCTAACATCTTTCATCATTGTCTCTCAATAAACAAATTATGCTATTGAAATTAGTTAACTTGCAGCTTAGTTTGTGATGGTACTATGTAGAAATTAAATGATCAAACATACTACAACGAGATAAGAATTGCTTATCCGTAGCTTGAGAAAGCACCCAATCATCATCAAGGGAAACTTGTTATAGACAGTAACCAAGTAGAATATTTGTGCAATACTATACCTCATAAGTTGCATTGTGATTAGCTTTAGCTCTACATATGTCAATGTGATCCTTGATTTACTTATGATTTAGAGATCCTCTTGCAAAGGCTGGCCTAGCTGATGCTACTCTAATATCATTATCCATGAGATTCAAAAGCTTCCATGCATAACCGAGAAAGTTGAGCACAGAACCAAACTTATTAGATGATAATCCCCCATCAATCCGCGATTTTATGCCATAATCATCATTAACAGAACTGGTTGGGTCAAAGAGAGTTGCATGAGGCCCCGTAATATCTTTTACAACAAACACAAATAATTATTAATTTCTCTTAGGCAAACCACAAACAAGTAGTTTAAAATTTAAATCAAGTTGAAGTGGGTTAATAATTAAGTTAGAAGTCCTAATATAACTAAAAACTTTACATGTAAATACATGTAGTGGCGGAATCAACAATTTTCTTTCAAGGGGGCACCACATAATTTATAATAAAAATAAATGTGAAACTAAATATAATAATTAAGATTTAATTATATTTAAAATAATTTTTGAATAAATTAAAACTTAGATAATTTTTTTTTATTTTTGAATATATATGCATGTGTGTGTGTAAGATTAAAGTAATATATTATAGTTTGAAAAAGTTTCTAGCATATATATAAGTTTTAAAGTCTTTTGATTATAACTAAACTAATATGTTCTGAATAATATTGTTTTAATATTTTATATGAGAGTTAAACCTATTTAATATTTGGATTTTGATATTTTATAACTAGACAATTTATTTATTTATGTATTTTGTATATAATGAATTGAGTTCAAAAGATATTTATAAAAATTTAGATTGATGTAGTATATATTGCAAATAATCTTTCAAATCAATTATGATTATGTATATTCTAAATACCTTTCAAATAAATTGTATGAATGTATATATCATGATATTTCAATCATACAATAACATAAAATAGAGACACATGAATGAACTGTGAACTCTAAGAGGGTTTAATAGAAACAAACTCTAAAATTAAGGGTGAACTCAAGAGCATGTATATTTTTTAAAATCTGGTAGAAGATATATTTATTAAAATTAAGTAATTTTTATATGAGGATATATTTGTGACCTTAGAAACTTAAAGGGTATAATGAAATTTAAAATTTTTAGTGGGGGCCCGGACCCCCTTGTCTAAGCATAAGTTTGCCTATGAATACATGTAGTTATTGTTATTATTATTTTCCCAAGTTGGCCAAACCATCCCCAGGCCTGCCATGGATGTCTCATGAATGAAATGTACGAAGAATTGTTTCTATTAATTTGACAAAAATTGATGGTAAGGAATAAGTAGGTTTATTAGTTGAAAAACCACCATCTTTGTATCTAACCAATACCACTATATGTGCATGATTAGTAATTTGATTGGATTTAATGAGATACAAGATAATAGATAGACGTTTTAAATTGTTTGTGAATAATCAATGAGTTTCATATATTTCTCTCTGCTCTCGACTAGTTATTAATTTCCTTTCAACCGTTGGCTTTAATTTGTTTTAACTCGTCATATCTGATTGTCTATAATATTTAAAATTCATTGAGACTTTTTTGTTATACATGTTAGAATTAGATAGGATTGCTACTGGCCTTTTATAATTAGGCACTTCATTCACAACATTTCAATAAGCTTCAGTAATATTTTCACTAATTAAATATCATCAATCAATTTCTCTCGTGTTTGAGGTTTCTCCTCTGTCGTTCCTATTGCGTCTTGATGAATTTTTTAATGTAGGGAAACCTTAAGTTATTTTTAAACAACCAATATATATATATAATTAGAAGAAATTTTCATACAATTTATTAATATAAGTTTATAACTATTAATCTTATAAAATTTAATAATGACGATAATTTCATAAATAATTAATATATTAAAACATCAACATGGTAGTTCAAGAGGTAAAAAAAAAAAAAAGTAGTGACTGTCAGTAATTGTCAGCTTGTAGAACTTTTTGAATTCTGTAGTCTAGCCTAGCAGCTTGTGATGAAATGACAGAGGATTTATTATTGCAGAAACTATTTCCATGAGGAACTTTAGGGTTTTGGCTACTGTACACTTGCTGTACCTTACAGTAAGTTTTTTAAAAATTGTAAAAGAAGTGTAAAAGTTGTAAATGTTTATACACAAATCGTAAATACAATTTTATTTACTCATTTATAACTTTTACACATTTATGATTTTTATACAAATATTTACAACTTTTACACCATTTTTTAAAAAATTTGAAACTTGTTGTACGGTACAACAAGTGTACTGTAGCCACTCTCGGAACGTTAGTGCTACTACAGACCACAACACAGAATACACTGGAGATTTTCTTTTTATTATTAGTTTCCCGGTTACATAAACTATATTGGACACAACACGGTTTTTATACATTGAAAAGAAATTTCTAGATAATTGGAACATGTAAGTAACTCATCTTTTGATATACCAAGCAATCAAGAAGAACCAAAAGGCTCGTATCAATTCAAGTCGGTAGACTCAAAGAGAAATTAATCTGCAAAATTTGAAGTGCATTAATTTCCAACGGCTACAAGTCATCTCAAAATCCAACAATCATCCACTTACCATAGGTGGAGGGTTAGTTCATTCATTGAATAATTTTCCATGACATTAAATTATTTTGTTCATCTTGTCAGCTTGCACCAAGAAAGCAGGCTTCTTTGGATCATTTATATCTGTCATTTCATTTTTTAGCATGGAGGAAGCTTCCAAGATCGAAGGTCTATCTTTTGGGTTCTCCTGAACACATAGCAGAGCTATATGTAAGCATCTTGCTAATTTACATGATGAATGTGTATCATCGGGTATGGCTACGATACTATTGACATATCAATACATCAATTTTTTAAATTTGTATAAAAGTTATAAATGAATGTGTAAAAGTTATAAATCAGTGTTTGAAAATTGCAAATACAATTTTCTTTAATGAATATATAAAAGCTGTAAATGAGTGTGTGAAAATTATAAATGAATATATGCAATCGTATTTACAACTTTTACATACTTATTTTATAATTTTTACACATTCATTGATAACATTTACACATTTATTTATAACTTTTACATAATTTTCAAACTCAAATTACCGGTACATCAGATGTACCAGAGCCATACCCGTGTATCATCTAACGATGAATACATAAACTTTGCGACTTTGACATTTTTCCACAGCTCATACTCCTAAAATTTTCAAATATTTATTTTATAATCAGTTAAGTAATATAATTCAACTAAAAATTTTTTTATGGAAATTAATTAGGTTCATTGGAGAAAACTTACATGCTCTAAAGAACTAAATTTTCATTTACACGACACAAACGGGAAACCTTTTTTCCACTTATGATTTGTAGAAGTAGATCTCCAAAGCTATAAACATCAGACTGAGTAGAGTATATATGCCTGTATTCCAATATTCTGGAGAAGGTAACCACTGCATCAAATCATTCCAAGCAATCACCATGTATATGAGGAATAGGTAAAATCTTGATGTGAAAGATAGAATTGAGTAAAACATCTTACAATGTTCCAAAAAATTTTAATGTGTTTGCTTCTCAGTTATTTTCTGTGAAAATTCTTGCCACACCAAAGTGTGATATTTTAGGCTTCATGTCTTTATCTAACAAAATATTGCTAGCTTTCAAGTCTCTATGAATGATAGTTCATCTCAAGTAGTCTTGGAGATATGTAAGTCCTTGACCAATCCTCTCAATGATAAGAACACGTTTTCTCCAGTCTAAGGAATACCGTCGTGTAGGCTTTGCATCAAGATTTTATTAAATATGAACTAGCAGCAATATAATCTTAGAAGTTTAAACAAAGCTTAAAAGTTTATCTAGAATTTAAAGTCTAAGTTAAAATAGGATTAAAGTCCTAATTAGAGTAAAAGACTTATTATGAGAGGATTTAATATTGCTAGTTAGTTTTCAATTAGGATTAATTGTTTGGTTATTTTAGAAATATTAGTATTTATGGTTTGAGTAGGATTATGATTGAGTATACAATATAAGTCTTTGTAATTTGTCAATTTCATCAAGAAGAAGAAATAAGAAGAATTAAGAAGTAATAGAAGAGTTGAGTAGAGTTTAAGAGTCGATATCTTCTTCTTCATTATATTCTTATGTTTGCTTGATTTGTTGAGTAATTGTTCTTTAACAACATGGTATCAGAGTAAGCCAAATTCTTTCAAAGTGGTATCAGAGCTAGGTTGGAAGTGTCTGAGAGGAGTAATCTCAAAGCTAGGTTGGAAGGTCTTGAGAGAAGCGATCTCAGAGCTAGGTAAGGAAGGCCCTATCTGAGCCAGACATAAAAATCTAAGGAAGACCTATGAGAGAAGCAGACACAAAGCTCCAAGAAGGATTTGTGAAAGCAAGTTTGTCAAAGTTGAGTTACCAAGAAGGTAGAGAAACGAATCAAGATAGAAAAAGAACTTCCTAGATTTGATGGAAACAAGCACAACTTTGAGTATTGGAGAACCCAAATGCAAGCCAAGTTGAGTATAGAGGCATATGAAAAGTTGTAAATCAAGGTTTTGAAATACCAGCAAATCAAGCAACGTTAACACAGGAACAAAATGAAATTCTTGAACACAAGCAAAGAAAAGATAAAATCGCACTTGTCTTTTTGTGCAGATATTTAGGATTTTCTATTATAGATTCAATAAATGAGAAATTTGGTCTTATAATGGATACTAAAAGGCTAGCTAAAGAGTTTTGGGATTATTTAATAGAAACTTATAGTGATAGCAAAGAAGAAAATATTGATAGAAAAAAGGATGAATTCCTCATCGATAAAGAAGAACAACAAGGGATTTTTGAAGAAAATAATAGAGAGAATTGTCAAAACAAAGAAGAAAAAAAGTATAAAAATTTAGAAAAATTAATAAGAGATTCAGAGTCGCAAGAGAGTGGAGGAGGAAGAAAGTCCAACACTATTAACAGTCAAGGTTTGTTGTCAGCAGTCAAGATTCACCAGAAAGTTAATGGGAAGTCGTCGAAAAATTGTCAACTGGTAAGTGAATTCTCACCTCCACCACCATTGGATAGATAGGGATGTGTTGAACAAACTTTTCTTCTTCTTCGACATTAAATTTGGGCTGGAACACATCAAAAACATGAAAACAAGCTTAGAAAAATCATGTTTGTTGTGAAACTCATCGAAAACCAGTGAGTGAATATACATCTCCACCATCAAACAACTCAAAATCATCAGATCTATGAATCTCGAGAAGAAAATCGGAGTTTAGAAGCAAGAAAAGTGGCTATTCACGATCATCTTGAAAAATTACCATCGACCCCCTATAGTGGTAAATATCAGTCAGATACCTCGAATGAAAAATATCAGCCTAGTCTAGTTTTGCGGAGAATGCCATCTTACCCCGACCAAGTTTAATTCGTCATAAATGGGTCCTTATAGAAGATAAAGTTGGTTCTTTTGTTTTAAAATTGTCATTATAAACCCCCAAGAGAAAAATACGTCAAAGTTAATTGTGATGTTTGGTGGAAATATTTAAAGAAAAAAAAGAGCAATTGCTTAGATTTGATAAAAAAACAAAGAAGTTTAAAGAGAAAGAGAATGATTGGGAAGCGAAAGTGAATAGTTTGAAAAATATTGGTAAAGAGAAACATAAAGCATGGAGTCACATACTAAAGGAAGTGAAGTGAAGTTCAAAGTAAAGGCTTTGTTAATAAAGGCTTATAAAGTCAAGTTTTCACATAAAGATAAAGTGAACTTTGAGTATTTTCTTGGGGTCACATATGAAGAAAAGAAAGTATATAAATTTTTATGGTCATGGTTGATATGTTATGCAAGAAAACCATATGAGGATATATAGGAAAACATGAAGGTAAGGTTGATTGGCAAGTTACTATATAGTCTTATTGAAGATCTTGTGTTTACTTGGTTAATTAGAAAGCGTAATAATTATAAAGTTATTCAAGAAGTATATGAAGATGCTCAGGAAGACAAGAGAGGTTCGTCAAGAGATCAACAACAAGAAGTTCCAAGTCATTATTTGGTTAAGCTTAGTTTTTGGAAGGGGGGGGGGGGGGTGTTAGAAGTTTAAACAAAGCTTAAGAGTTTATCGAGAATTTAAAGTCTAAGTTAAAATAGGATTAGAGTCCTAATTAGAGTAAAAGACTTATTATGAGAGGATTTAATATTGCTAGATACTTTTGAATTAGGATTAATTGTTTGGTTATTTTAGAAATATTAGTATTAATGGTTTGAGTAGGATAGGATTGAGTCTACTATATAAGTCTTTGTAATTTGTCAATTTCATCAGGAAGAAAAAATAAGAAGAAATAAGAAGCAATAGAAGAGTTGAGTAGAGTTCAAGAGTCGATATCTTCTTCTTTATTATATTTTGTGTTTGCTTGATTTGTTGAGTAATTGTTCTTTAACAACATGGTATCAGAGTAAGCCAAATTCTAAAATATAATATATGGTGGCAAAGAAAATTTGAATTGGATACACATAATAACCAAAAAAAATAATTTCAAACAAAAAAGGTAGCAGTCCAAGATTTTGTTTGGCATGTATTCATAGATCAGCATTTGTTCTTCCTTCTTCGCTGTCAACACAACAATCCAAAAGTTTGACAAGATTTACATGTTGTAGATTCATTGCAAGCATCACCTCATTCTCGAACTCCATAAATCCATGTGTGGATGCTTTTGAAAGTTTTTTCACATCTACTTCCTGTCCATCTCTGATAAGATGCCCTGGCATACACTCTTGATTAACCTATTTTTTCCTTTCACTAGATATATTATACATAAGGATTGCTTATTTTTAGCATATATATATATATATTTGTTTTCATCAATAAATATTGTGTGTTTCATTTGAAAAGGTTTACTGGCTTTTGAAATCAATCCATTCCTACACATATTTTGATCTGTAGTAAGATTCACAAGGTCATACATCTTTCGGCAAAAAAAAAAAAAAAAAAACACCAGCAATACTAGTAATAGGGAATATGTACAATATGAAAAAGAACCTAGATAATCATATACAACCTTGAAAACAGGACCATAACCACCTTCCCTGAGCTTATTCTCAATTGAAAACATATTTGTAGCCCCCTCTATGTTTGAAAAACTATATACTAACATATTAGGAACATTGCTAGTTAAGACTCCTGCAATTACTAGATTATTCATGTTGTTCTTTGATGCTTTAGTGGAGCCAACCACAGCCCCTATTATCCAAGAAAAACAAAAGCTTGAAATAAAATTTACTCCAATTTGATCCTTTCATTGTAAAAGAAGTTAGGTATGTCCTATATATGCATAAACTTTGGTAAATCAATGAAAGGTTAACTCCAGAGCAAGTTACCTTTTTGATTTTAGCTTTCTCTTAAGTAGTACTTATATGTAACAAAGACTAGTAAGAGAATACCGATTGCAGTTGTGAGGGAAACAATTGCTAATATCCATAGCCTCTTTTTAGTTCCCTCCTTATTAGCTAGAAAATATCCTCCATTTCAATACTAGCTTTCATAAAGATCTCAAAACAAATCAATTTGAACCCAAGTTTCTTTAGTTTCTTTACTTTTCTATAGGTCCAGGATATGTTACATGCTCTAATATTTTTAACTATAACTTTTCTTTGCATAAATAAAATATATTCTATGATGGGAAATTATTAATTTATAAAGTATCAATTTTAATCCTCAATTTTCTTTGAACATTAATATACTTAAGATCATTATAATTAATTTGGACAAGGATTCTCGTATCTCATTTTTATCTCATCTTTTAACACAAATGTAATTGGTGGTTATATAAAACATTTTAATGAGGAAAGAGAATAAATGCACATCCCAATCATCTATTAATATTAAAATCCACTTGTCTACGTTTCCTTAAAAAACTAAGGCAAAATTAAGTGAATAAAGTATCCTAATTAATTCAATAAGTTTATTCTCTGGGAATGCTTGATAAGACAAACCCAGAAAATAATATAATTATTCATAAATTTCCCATAAATTTAAGTTAACACAACATGATTTTTTTATTTAGGAGCGATAAATACATAAGTTGTAGGCAATGTTAGTTATTACTAAATTATGCACATTTGATTAATTAAATTATTGATAAATCAAGTAGGATTACAAGTTTTACATTGTAGTAATTGTACGATGTAGAATTGATTGCAGTAATGATCGGAGAAATGTAGCTTACTTGCAGCTTCAAAAAGCCTCTAATGATCATTGAAGGAAACGCGCCACACATGGTAACCAAGTAGCCCTTTCTCCTTGGTGTAAGAAACCCCAATTCTAACAACCTTAATAAGCCAAACCAACATGTCCTTTCTCTACAAGAATTCACAAAACAAGTTGCATTGTACATAACCCTCTAGAATGCTCTATGTAATGCTTGATGTACTTATATTCCTTAAATCTGCCAGTTTCAGGAAAAGCTGGTCCTCTTGATGCTGCACCAACACCATTGTTCTCTCTGTTCAAAAGCCTCCATACATATCCACAGAAAGGCAAGCACAAATCATTTTATTAGACAATAAGCCTTCATCAATCCACGCTCGTATCCAATAATCAGTACTAGCATTGCTTTTTGGGTCATATTTAGCAGCATAAGCCCTCTTAAAATTGTAATTGCTAGGCATGAGGTAATTTTAAGTCATAACATGAACCCAATTCAAATGTTGTTGTATCGAGTCCACAGGGTAAGTACCTGATACATTTCCCCTTGGTGACTATCCAACATTGCAGTCAAGATAAGTATTGACTTGCTAAAGTTTTTTGCCTCTAATGCTGTAGCAGCTCGCCACTCTCTAAAGATAATACCCAAATTGTCGAAATTAGATCCTATCTTTGGATATGTCCAAGAAAGATCTAGGCCTCAAAAACCGTAACATCTAGCAACTTGTATTAAAGAGCTAATGAAACTGTCTATAAGAGCGTTTGCTCACCATTGAAGAAAAGGCTGCATCGATAGTTGCATCTTCACTTCCAATGGATAAAAGTGTAGTGATCGATGGGTTTTTTCGTCTCACAGTGTCTGTGAAGTTGCAGCATTATTACTATTAGAAGTTGATAAAGAGATCTCGTCAGAAGTTGAACTAAGTTCTGCAAAACCACAAAGAAGGTGAGTAAAGAGAGCAGAGTTCATGCTAGAAATGGGTATCCTGTTATTGAAAACTGAAAAGTAACCAGCTCTGACCCAAGTTTGTGCTTTTGCAGAATGAAGTTCAAAAGTAAGGAATATGTGGAAGCGCGCAAACATAATCTTGGATGGCATTTCTTAGGCTTAGATGAGGGACTATGTTGATGGCATGTCTATGTGATCGCTGTGCACTTTCAAAATCGCTAAGATTAGATATAGGCAATCATGAGCACAGGTAAGTAAAGACAATCAATGGGGCTGACAATGCTAACATAGATAATTTATTGATATTAATTAATTCTGAGATTTAGATTTATCAACTCATATAACTCTCAAGACTTCGTGTCCCGATGTCACCCTCAACAACAAATTACTTCGTACCATCCAAATGCTATCTAGAATTAGCTAAGGACAATCACTAGGGAAGACAACGTCACTACAACAAAAAAGGTTTTTTGTGTCGGCCGAAAAATGACACATATCAAAATACATGTCGGTTTTTGCGCGACATAAATGGCCCTGACACGTATTCTATATGTGTCACGTGGTCAAACCGACACAAGCATATGTGTTGTTCACAAATAGACGTGTATTAACAAATATGTGTCACATAGTAACGGATTTTATCAAATATGTGTCAGTGAGTAAGTGACACATATTTTGTGTCGATAAAAAAACTACATACTAGTGTCATTCCATGACCGACACATATTATGTGTCGGTCAAAGAACGACATTTGCTTGTCAAGGTATGACCAACACAAATGGACTCCTAAAACATATGTGTCATTCTCTAACCGACATATAATTGATTCACTAAGTGACACATATTCCATATTTTCGTGTAACTTTTATGTGTTAGTTTTTGGCCGACACCAAATTTAAAAAATATTTAATACATGTCATTCTCTAACCGACATATACTTCATTCACTAAGTGACACATATTCTATTTTTTCGTGTAACCTTTATGTGTCGGTTTTTGGCCGACACGGTCCTTTTAAAAATATATAATACGTGTCAGGATGGGCTCATCCTGACACGTATTATATATATTTTTATTTTAAAAAGTACATAAAACTCATGAATAAGCATACAAGAAACCAAATAAGCAATAATACATAAAAGTCAACAGAGCAATAATAGACAAAGGAATCAACTAGGATTTGTAGTCAAAGTATATAAAATGGCATATATGGCAATGCATTTATCAGTGCTATATGGCTTTGGACAGTATAAGTGGCAACTTATTAACCAGAACAAAAGGAGAAAAATAGAAACACAGACATGAAAACCAAGTTAGATCTGGCACTGCATTAGAAAATCTAACCCCAAAGCTTAAACTAAGTAGCCATGCCACTCAAACTCCATGGATATGCGGGATATCCAGATAGATATAAGCCTTTATTTAAGTGAAGTCTTTCTAAGTACATAGAAACATGAAAATGAATTACCTTGACTCAACCTCACTACTTGTACTCACAGGAGTTGTACTCAGTGGAGTTCTTCCTCCCCTGCCAAAGGCAACCTTCATCAGTTTTTGTTGCAAATTTTTAAGATCTTAAAAGTATATGAATAAACAAGTTGGACAGATGCCAGAACTAATTTTGGTTGAATAGTCTTTAGCAAAGGTTGAACTTTCTGTGGCCTACAAAAGAAATATTACAGTTAGTTTTTAAGTTGAACTAATTTTGCTGTATTATAGTTAACTAAAGAGCAAAGACCAAGGGTCAAAAACAAAGTAATAAATCCAATTCTTATAAGCTTACGAGTAACATCAGTGCACCACCACAAGTGAGAGGTTCCACCACAAAAACAGCAACTACAAAACACCCTAACTTGAGGATCTACCTCACACTCTGTCAAACAGAACAGGTCCGTACTTAACAATAAAAGACTAAGAATAATAATTCAACCTCCAAAATATATTATGTAGACAATAACTTAGGGAGAAAAAAAAAAGACATGGGGAACAAATTAGCACCACCTCTAGAACAAGTAAAGAGTTTTGACAGGACCAAGCCGCAAACTCCAGTGAGGAGAAAATATAATGCATGGTTCCTGCCAATTAATCCTGTGTACATAAGATATAATCACCCTAATGAGCAATGAAATTGTATAAACTTGTAAGAACCAAAATAGAATGTCTACTACTTGTATATTCGTTTTAGCATTTGCATTTCAACACATTGATTACTAGTCAGACATATTCCATTGGTTCATCCTGACATGTATTATATACTTTTTTATTTTGAAAAGTATATAATTTGTATTACAAGAAACCAAATAAGCAATTGTTTCAATAATACTAATAAATAAGCAATTGGATAACTGGATACTACTATTCTAATCATTATACTTGGATACAATGAAACAAAATTCACATCTCACTCATAGTGAACAAAATAAAGTTACCACAAACACTGTCATCCAGAACATGCCATTGCCTATACTTAATAAGCACTGCCATGCATATATTAAATACTATGGGGCATTTCGATTGAGCATAATGCTATATCAGATATATATAGTTGTGAGGATCAGGTGGTGGTGCACATTCACCTTTGAAAGACTTTCTGGCAGCTTACCTCTTGCAGAACATAAGGATCGTCAGAAAATCTGGCTGAGAGGTTGATCAGCCTATCATTCCTCCCTGCTCAACAATAGAACTCTTATTTGAGTCACTTCCTGCCAACTAATCAAAAGAAACACATAAATAGGCCAATCTCCCATCATAATTAACCAACCAGAATTTACAATGATGAAAGCACATATCTGTGGAGGGGTGTATTAGAGTATCTATCTAAGAAGAAAAATTAGCATTAAGCAGCTCTTCTGAAGAAAACAACATCTACTCTAGTTACAACTATGCATAAGGCTTGCATGTAGCCTTTACTTACTTGGGAAGCCACAACCCGATCATCATCAAGAGTCAATAGAACATGCATAGCATCATATAAACTTTGAATTTTTCCATTTCTCTGTCTACTCAGAACTTCCAAGATAAGAGACAACCTTTTACCAAAAATACTATTATTCTCTGGGTAAACCATTTACTTGTTTTGCCCATTTTATTATTATGCCATGATATTTCACAGAAGAATCATGAAATTCTATGCAAACAAGTAACAAGTCTAGAATCAATTTGCAAATAGAAGTCCTGAAAAGCATGTTGAACATGACAATAAAAAGAAGATCATCCATAACTGTATTTCCAAACAAGTAACAAGTCTAGAATCAAAAGGCTCATATTGTGTGAACGCATAAGTGCAACACATGTAAAGGAAGACGTTACCCTTAGAAGCCAAACAAAAATTAGGGAGAACTGTCCAAGTTCAGAAGCTGTAGTCCTTCCTCCAGAGGCTCTCACACGGATGTGTTTTGTCATTTGAGTGACAAGAGAAAGACAATCAAGTGCAGCTTCATCTATACCGCCCATCTATAAAAGAAAGAATATTTATAGCAAAATGTAGCTAAATTCAGAGAAGTAAGTAATCCACCATCGAGAAAAATATAACATTATGATCATACAGACAAGCTAAAAAGTCAAATGGTGTATCATATCTAAAAATCACATGAAGCAATTAGAAGGAAAAAGGTAATAGCAGACGTCATTCCCCCCTGTTTGTAAATGCAAAATGAACAATTTACAAAAAGATATGTCAATAATATTCTTTTTATTTCCACCATAATAACATTGTTTTGACCAAATGAAGATCTCTCATTTCTGGAATTTTCAATATACATGTTAATGCATTTATCAACTACAATGACTTAATTATCATATAACTCACATGAGTCTGAGCGACCAAATATTGTATAACGGTTGTTTGCAATGTTGTCATTTACAAAATCCCTCGCAAACCTGCAACGTTCCATAGAGGCAATAATAAGATTAATAAATCTTGTCATATTGCTTTCATAAGTCATCAAAGATGATGGTGACAACCAGACACTATAAACTAATTATAAAAGAGGGATGACTTACTGAGGTACAAACTATAGAAAAAAAACTAGTTGAGGGAACGGTAAGTCTACATATTCCATTATCTTGAGAACAACATCTAACTTGATATATGATATGAAATCAACCAATACTTAATAGTTATCACTACGCAAACCACCATATGGATCTTCATACCTTACAAGACAGAGGGAGAAAGAGAAAAGGCTGTGGTGGGGAGATAACATATGAATCTAAATACCTCATATAGTATTTCATTAAATTAAAGATAAGACATAGAGGTACAACAATATGAGATATTATTAAATTTGGTCTCTTTCAAAAAATAGAAATCAAATTCTTCTCTCTTTCTCCACCATCTTCGAAGCCAAATATAGTGACAAGGATATTTAGAAGCTCAGAGAATAATATGGCCAGAAAGGAAAAAGGAAGTTTAGAAACTGAACTCAACTGCTATGCTTCAGAGTTCAGATTAAATAATTAATTTATTTAATCACCTTTAATGATCTTATTCTATGGCTCCTTGATCATCCAAACGGTTTCCAATTTTCAAAGAGCAAAAGAAAAAGAGAGAGATGTAAAGAAGGGAAAAACTAAAGAAATATATGTCACAAGAGAAAGAAAAGGATGGTCTAGAACCGACTTTAATCTACATTTCTAGCTAGTCTATGTATATAATAGATGTATACAATGCGTGTGTGTACATAAATTTTATAATATATAAAATTTATTATATATTATAGATGTATACAATTTAAACCGTTTGTATATATATATAAAATACATTTTTAAGTATTCCAAGTTTCCAACTTTTCCACACCAATTTGTTCAGTAGGATTCAAAATAATTCGTTACTTTTCTGATAGTTTTAACATGTCGTCTAAAAAATATATATATTATCATTATAAAACATTTTAGGATATCCCAAAACTTATATTTTTATTATAAAATTTTATAATATATTAATTTATATTACATGAAAAAATTTATAAAAAAAGTAAGATATAATTAAAACTATTTTCATTTTTTATGGAAATTTTAAGACCTCACAAAGGTCATATGATTAAATTGAGATAATTCTTAATCATTAATCTGTCCGCATTGATTAAAAGTCTATTTATTTCAACTTCTTTAACTAAAGTTTATGAAAGTAGACCTTTTGTAATTAGAGTTTTTATTAAAAAGTTTAGTCATTTGATATGATGAGCAGAAAAAAATGTATTATAATTAAATTATTAAAAATGATCTCTATCACAAGAAAAGAAAAGGGAAAGATAAAAATTTAAAATTAAATGAATGATATTATTGATATTTCACAACTTAAAAAAATTAAAAAAACTTATTAAAAATATCTCAAACTTAAGATTTTTTAATAAATATAAAATAATTTTTTAATTATTTATAAATTCTTCATAAATATAATCGAACGATAAAAAAAATTATAAAAAAACTGTTGATGTTATAATAAAAAATCAACTGGGGTAGGTCAAGCGACTTGCGACATGCGAACAAGACGCCCCAACAGTCTTTCATTAAAATTGCGATACTTTCTATTTATTATTTTAGTTAATCTGACAGCGCGTCATATACATATTAAATTACATGAAAGAAACAACGAGGTAATGCGTGTTGACAATACTTTTCATTTAGTTATTATCTCTTGTGAGAACAAAGATAAAATAAGTAGTGCGTACCTAGTGGTTCGAGTAAAGAGAGATTGGAGAGAGAGAAAAAAGAAAAAAGAAAAAAAGAATCCTAGGGGTCAAACCTTATCAATGCACAAAATGCAATCCAAATTAAACCAAAAGACCGACCCACTGACACTTGTTTCATCAACTGCAAAAGTTTTCATTGCTCCCTGCATCCTATCAAAGCTTGTACTCTTCTAGACAGAATCAACATTAAACCCGTGGCTGATATCAACAGGAACCCCCTGCATACAAAAGTAAATATATAACTTTCACAACTTATCTCACTAAAAACCAGAAGCAAATAATAATAATAATAATAATGTATTAGCAGAACTACCTGACTAGCACTAAGTTCAGGTGCAACTTCCTCTTGTGCCGTTAGCTTGATCTGATACAACATATTACCATATATAAGATACATAACAGAACAATAAAAATAAATTCGTTCTAGATTAACAAAAAAAAAGAAACAAAACTAATGACATTAAATTTTTTTTTGAAATTCAGTATTAAATCCAAATAAAATATACCGAAAATGTAATGTTTGGAAGCCAGATTTCAAGAAAGAACATACCACATGCCCAACTGACTGCCAAGCTGGATGAGCTGCATCTCCTGAATAATGCAACCGCAGTTCATCCCCAGGCACTAGACGCAACTCATTGTCTTCCTACAATGATAGATGAAGCAGAAAACTTCATCAAATATAGAATTAAAAAGGTAGAACTAACAACCAAAACAAGTGGTTCATATATACATCTAACTACAAGAGTCAAAAACTAAGAAGTGAATCACCTTTGGAAAAACAAAATATGCAATACGCTTGTTGTTAAGACCAATATCCCATCGTATTGTGACATTATCTTTGCTTTGAGATTCTTTCATCATTTGTAACAAAATCTAGAAAATAAGATTTTGCACAGTATTTGATATTATTAAAAAAAAAGAAGGAAGTGTGTGACAAGTCAAATCTAAAGATTATAATGAAATTAGCAGATAATCCCCAAAACTTTTGTTGCATACTTTATCATAGTCAGCTTCAAGCTTGATAAACGGTGCAAATACATTTTGATACTGCAAGAGAAAAGACAAAAAAAACCAACCATAGTTAGTAACTATAAGACTAGCTGTAACTTCCCCAATAATAAAACAAATCGGATTTGAGCATTTATTGGGAACAATCACCTGATAAGCATCTTCGTACTTCAATATCACAGACTGAGGTTCATCATCTACACCAGGCTTCTCAAGGTCCTCAAGGGTGGCATTAGGATTTGCCTTCCAAAGTTCTTCAACCTTGTTTATTTGTTGCGCATTGATCTAGCGAGCCCTCAACTGCTCCTGCTCTGAGGGGATCTATGAAGTGCTACACGTTAGCAAGTTTAAGAACAATAAACCACATTGTCCAACAAAAAGAAGGAATGCCAACCTTAACAAGCATGTCTTGAGGGGGCACCACTGACTGAGATCCCAATTCATGTCCTTCAATGCATTAACATTCAGGCAAGGTTCCTTACACAAAAGAACAACAACACTTTCTGTCTTAGCCGATATAAAGCCAAGGAGGAACACATTTCGGCATCCACAGTTGTAGCATTCAAGAATAGTCTCTCCTAAAGGACTGTCTTTATGAAGACAGACTTCCTTGTGTTTTGCTCGAACCTACAAAATTACCCAACAAAAAAGAAAAATTTATGGACCATTAATACGTCTAAATGGCAAGTACCAGTAGCTTTCAATTATATCTATCTAAGAGAAGCCATAACCAAAGTACCGAATGCAACTGAACAATCACTAACAGTACCTTAAATACAAATTTAAACAAATGAAAGAAAAAAATCTGGGAGCACAGTTGACAAAAGGGTAAAAAATTAAGAGAAAAAGAAAACCATGAAACATAATGTGTACATAAAATCAAATATGTATGACTAAATGCCAGTCCATTGGCACCTTCATTTGGCTAAATAAAAGCAATTAAATTAAATAATTCGACTAAAAAACCTTTGAATCCCACCAAATGAGCATTTTAGACAAATTAGGTGGCACTCACCAACCAAAAATTTGTATTCCTACAGCCACCAGCACAGAGTACAAGACAACCATAATTACACAAGGAAAAGAAAAAGGTCATAAGTCATTACTCGTAAGGGTCGCATAAAGATAGATCCTGAGTTGAATGTTTTGCATTTAGTCATAATATAAGCGTTTCCAATCCTCAATCTAAAGACTTATACCTAAGTTCATCTACTCATTGGTTCAAGAATGAGTATTGCACATTTTCAGTCAATAATTATCATAAGAACGAATCTGAAAGCTCAAACCTTGTAACCGATTTCAAAGAGAAGCAGCAAAATGTTAAAGTATACTTTTCAATGGCACATTTTTAGTCAATCAAGTCCAAAACCTTGATAAAATGAGCAGTTTATGAGAAAACAGACACTTGAACGCATGTACTATGATACTTCGTATCTATCCAACATAGATAAAATTTTTGATAGATAGCTACTTTCATCACTTATTAGTTGTTTCAAATACCCCAAATGCCCTGCACTCAGTAAGACAATTTTCTGTGAAGAGGTGCTGCATAATGTAACTTGACACATAATCAATAAATCTCCAAAACAAGTGTATGTCTTATATTAGGGAACAATAATTTGATGTCTTATTATAATGAGTGGGTATAATACCTCATGTACAGGAATTCGAACGCTACACTTATTTGCCTGGAGATCATACACATAAATAAAATCATCACTTCCTGCGGCAACAAGCTCTTGGCCATCAATTGAAAATTTTACTGAGAAGATCCTAAACTCATCAAAATCACCATCAATAGAAAATTTAAACCATCATGTATTTCCTGCAGCAAAAAAGAACTTAATTATGAAGCAATATTTCATAAGAAAAAATTCCATGGTTGATAGTTCTTTGTTTCGGTAATGAACAAACAGGCAGTTGAGCCCCAGTGAAGCCCAATTGAAAAATGGCTTGCACCAATTGTCTTGGGTGTTTAATTGTCCCCTTACTCTGCCCATTTTTTCTCCACAGTGATACCTTCTTATCTTCTCCAGCACTTGTAACAACCAAATCTGCAATAATGATACCCCAATCCAAATGAAATGATAAAAAGAAAAACGAATCTTCTATGTAAATGCATGAATGTAAACACTAATCCAAAACATTGTGTTTAGATTTTAATTAAAAGAAATAACTCATGATGTAAACTCAAACTTCAGCTTGCTCCAAATTTTCATCCAAATTTTCATCAACCAAAGAAACCGTAAAACAATATTCCTCTCAACTACGTTTACTAAACTATTTACCCCCCCAACTAATTTCAAATTTTCATTTGAACGCCAAAGAAATACCAAACACAAAAGAACATCCTTCATTTACTCTTCTTCCAATAATAAGAGATAAACTTGAGACAATATTTTTCACTTGAAGATAATATGACAACATACATAGAACATGAAAAGTATGCAGTAGTACCTTGTGTCCAAACAGATCTCGGATGTTATCAATCCCATAGAGTATCATAATAGGTCTAGTCCAGAAAGTTAAAAACAAAATCAATATTTTTTTTTCCATACGTAACAAAAACTTTTGAAGTAGAGTGCTCAACCATGGTCACAATCATATCAAATATTGACATTACTCAAAATTACATTTAATTTTTAATCATAGAATAACACAATAAATTTCTTACCTCTCAAGGGAAAGGCCCCATGCAATAACATAACATCTTCTGGGAAGCCCATAGGAACAACATTTCAGGTCTAAACATGCCAGAATTTTCAATTTCCACCCATTTTCCTAAGCCTTCGTGATAGCTAAGAAATCACAGGAAGATATGTCAATTGCTAAGTACCAAAGATAAAATACCTAACTAGTGAAGTTCATGATTTATTACCTAAAAATCTCCATGCTGGACTCCATATATGGATTTTAAGAAGGCTTAAAATGCAGCTTGGACATGCCTATGAAACATGGAACTGAAACATCAGTTTCACCTCAGTCACGGTTTTCAACTAATTGAGTAAAGGAAAAATTGATCGTTGAGAATAGTTCTAGAAACAAAGAATACTTTATGGAGGATTTTATAAAGGAAAATTTCTTCGTTAGAAATCATACTTGCTAAGTTGCTGTTATTCCAATCATAAAGCATTCTTTTAGTGCTCTCAAGTGCATCTATTAGCAAAAACAATTTTGTTTTTAATTTAATTATCTTATTTTTCTCCCCTGCTTTGTGCAAAGAAACAGGATTTTAACACGTGCCACCCTGTCCATGATCATTGAAGGATACTGACAGATGAATATGAAAACAGCAGTATATAACAGTAATTTGTTTGGTACAGCAAGGAACGAAAATACTAAGCTTTAACATGCAATCTTAAGACTTTAAACTCTTAAAGTCAATTAAATGAACACCAAAGCATAGAAGCCAACTGTAATTTCAATAAAACACTTCTGCCTTACCCAAACATGAGAAGAAGTCATTAAGTACTCCGATCAAGTCACCAAGAGTATGCCCTTAATCGCATACCAGGCCTGAAACCAGCATAAGTAATTTAGACGGATTATTAACTCACAGAAGGACAAGTATCAGTAGATAACCCATAACAAATCCAAGTCACTTCCCCAGAACTTTATTCAAAAGACTTAAGACACAACTAACTTTTGCTTATTCTTCACCAGATAAAAAACAAAAAAAGATAGGGACACATACACATCCATGCCAACCATTGTGATAGCAGCATACAGGAAGTGCTTAAGAACTCCATGGCTGATCTGAATAAAATACAATCCAGTGAGAGGGTTTCTGAAAAAGGGCACGTCTCTTGACAAAAACGGAGTTATCGAAAATTACCACAGAGGAGAATTTTGCCAGTGATGTAAAAATACGAGCACAAAGAAAGGGATATTAGTCAACAATTAATGATTCCATCGTTGTCCTAAATTTTCAAGATTACCCTCCAAGCTAGATTTTAGAAAGTCGGGCTAGAGATTCCTCTTCACTGACATAAAGAAACTGAGATTACACCAAATTGGCATAAAGTAAGAAACCTGGAAGCATAGCATGCTGACTCCATTTTAGGTAAGACCCTCATGGACGAATTGCAGGACTAATATGTTATGAAAAAAGTTCAAATTTTGTTCACACTACAAACACCAAAACTCCAAAGCAAACACTTACAGTCACTAGGCAGAATATACATCACATTCCAAATAAAGTTAGATTTCGCACACAGTGATTCCACAGAGAAAAAAAAATGTATGTTGTCTCTAGAACCTACACAAGACGTACTTCAAACACACGGCGACTAGCTGGGTCCTCAGCCAAATACAGTAATCGCTTATGAGTGAGCACTTCTTCAGCTCTCTCCACGTTCACATCCAAAGCGTAACTACACAACACAACACCAATCAGAAGTAGTGATTTCCCAAACTGTAAACTCCAACTCTCCCTAGCCTAAGATAATTTTAGGAAAAAAAAGAGTCAAATATAGTGTGTAAGTTTATGACTTTCGACTTCAGGTTGACAATCAAACACGAAAAACAGTATAAATCCTTATTTTAAAAAATTTTAAATAATTTATTTACAAACAAGTAATATCTGTGTCGCAGCTAGGGCTAAAAATTAAAAAAAAAAAAGTACCACGCAAGGAGACGATTGAAATGAAGCCAAAGTTGATCATCGAAGCTAGGAATATTTGCTTCTTTGTAATTCAACTCTTGAAGTCAATGAAGCACTTCAGTATAAACTTCAAATTTCTGTCTCTGATGTCTTGGATTCAGCTGCGAAACTGACTCCATAGCTCGACTACCACAACTCTCCAAGTCTTCTTCAATCGCCATTAAAAGAAACACAGAAAGCGGATCAGATAATAATGACAAAGATGAAAACTTCTAAAGAGCTGATGAAGTTAGAGATGCAATGAAGAGCCGATGAAGTTAGAGGGGCGGCGGTGAAGAGGCTTTTGGAAGAGAAAGAGACGATAAAGTGTGGTTCTAAGGTTCTCTTTTTATATTTTTATAATTTCTTTTTTATTTTTATAATTATATATACTTGTCACATATAAGAGTTATGTCACAGGGTTTTTAAAATAGCGACATGTATTAAGTTTGACCGAATTTAGAGTCTCATACATGTCATTTCTCTGAGAAACGGCACAAAATCTGTGACACCAAAGCTCTAATTTCTTGTAGTGTTAACTATTACACCCTTCATACTTCGGCACGCTTGGCATAGCTTGCCTTGCACTATGCCAAGGCTTGGATGGGGCAGCAATGGTGCATGCCAAAGAGAAGCGTGCAGGTGAGCACTTAAGCAAGGTGCAGGAACGTTGTATGGCATGATATAGGCATTATCATGCGAGGTTAATTGCAAGGTAGTGTGGACGTTGACACAGGGGGATGTGTAGCGCAATGCAGTAATACGTACACATGGGTAGTGGGCACAATATGGCTCGCGCATGGACATGGGCGTGGCATAATGGGACAACGCCCATGCAAGATTGCGGGCATGGTGTATAGAGCACACACGAGAGTTGGGCGCGACATAGCGATCCAACACACACGTTGGGGCAACATAACATATAACTCTAGCACATACATGCATGCAGGCTAGGACGCTTGCGGGGCAGCAAGCGTAAACACAAGCAGTGTGCAACAGTGTAGTGACATGGCGCATGGCATCGGGCGACATGGTATGCAGCAACGGTTCACGATGCAATTTGGTGATGCTAGTGGGCACAGGTCATGGTAAATATCCAAGGGGATATTAGCTCCTAAAAACGAGGAAGTAGTGGGCAAGTGGGTTGGAAGTCATTTGCTAGAGTGTAGGAAGTGCCAGCACAAATCGTGAGCTGTCCTTTTTAACTAATTTGGTGGTTGAGTAGGCACAATCACGTTCCTAAAATGTATGAGCAAAAATATGGGAACATAGGTAGTGGCTTGAGAAGTTATCTCCTATGATTAAGGCCATGATCTCTAGTTATAGGTAGTGGGGTTGCGTGTGGCAGCGTAGAAGCGTGCCACATCGCCTAGTAGTTGGGGCCGTCAACTACATGGACCATGTGACACTTAGCCTATAGAAATAGGACCTAAAAACTAGGGGTGTTAGTCAGTTTTTCCTTATATAAGGTACCAGGAAGGTGGACTAGAAACACAACACACAAGAGAGGCAAGAATAGAGTGATTGCTTTAGAGAGCACACGCTTAGTGGAAGGAGTAGCTAGTGTGAGTGTGGGTGTTTCTAGTACACAAGCATAGAGTGGATGGTAATCTTTTCTTTTGAGGCAATAAAAGAAAAATTGAAATTTTGTGCTTCCATAAAACATCTTCATACAAGCGAAAAATTGTTAGGTGTGTAGTGCATATTTTGGGGTGATAACCTCCAAAACGGTTTATCGAGTAACTGGCTGAGCGGGGCTTGGCGTTATCGTAAGGCAATTCGTATAGCAAGAAAAAGCCTTCTGACAACAGTGCTAGCATAGATAATTTGTCGAGATCAATTAATTGGGAAAATCTAGAATTATCAACTAAAACTACTCTCTGAGGACTTCTTGTCCCGACGTCAACCTCAATAACAAATTAGTTTTCATACCCTCAAAATGCCATCAGTCAAAAACTACATGATACACATCCAAAATAATAAGGAATATTACATTTTATTCCTTAAGGTTAGGCTCAAATACAATTCTCCCTTAAGAGATCGTTAATTACAATTGCCTTTTAGATTTTGAATTTTTTCGTTAAGTTAAACTTTGAGATAAGAGAGAGAAAATAAGTTAATCAATATGACTAAGATGCCCTAATAGACAAATCGAAACCAAAAATTAATTAAAAAACTTAAAATTAACAAATATAAACTTTTTTTCCTCTTCTCTCTCTAAACACCTCTTTCTCTCTCTTCTCATTGTCTACACCACCTCTTCTCTGTCCTTTCCCTCTGCACAACCTCCTCCTCTCTTTCCTCTCGATCTCCCCCTCATCGTCTATACCATCAAAATAGTCGCCACCCCTAACGACGCCGCCCAACCCTATCCGCAAATCACAAAGATTAACACCACCATGATCTAGCTAAGAATCATACTGAACTGAAGCTTTAACAATGTGTTTGGATGCTCGTTTGGCAGTGTGTTTGGCATATTTGAAAGGGAGATGGAAAATGGTTTAAAGTTTTGGTTCAATTTAGAGTTGAGTTGAGTTATTATTTTGCAAACTATTCCCAAAAAATGTTTGTGAAAGGGAACTAACTGGTTGGAATTTTTGTTATTTGGTTGAATTTTAGGTTTCCTAGAACATGGTTGTGAAAAGGAACAGATTGGTTTGATTTTTGTCATTTGATATTGGATTAAGCAATCGAGATAATTTGGTTTCTGTTTTGAGTATTACTAGGATTTGGGATTATTCTCAGTCTTGTTGGTGGTGCATGGAGGCAGAAGTGGTAGTGGGGTGTATTATTTTTGGTTAGGTGTTGATGGAGATGAACAATAGTGGTTTGGGGTTGTGTTTTGGAATTTGGGTGGTGTTTGTGTTCTGGAATTTATGGTAGCTTTTTTGGTGGTGTATGGAGGAGGAGGTGATGGTGGTGCTATTTATCCAGATATCGGTTTGGGATAATGGAGATGAATTATTGCTAGGTGTTTTTAGTAGCTATAGAATCACTCAATTTTTTGTGGCTATGATGCTGAAGAAACGACGATTGGGAAGCTACAAATCGTGTGACCAAAATTAATTTTTTTGTATTATTTATTATTTATACTATTTTTAATTATTGTTATTGTCCCCAACTTCTTTTTGTCAATTATTTTTATCTTATTAGTGTGTTTCCGATTTTACGCTCACGCATTTAAGTTAACAGAAAAATTTGAAATCTAAGGGCCAATTTGTAATTACCAATCTATCGGGATGAATTATTTTCAAGCCCAACCTCAAGGGTAAAATGTAATATTTTCAAATTTTTGATACAATTAATTGATACAATTTTTTATCCATTGATCTCACAAAATCTAATGGTTGAGATTGAAAGTCAACAAGATGCATTTAATACTGTCAACTCATTAGTCATCTCAACCATTGGATTTTGTAGATTAATTGCTAGAAAATTGTGTTTAGTCTTGTCTCAAAAGTCTTGTGTTAAAATATCTACTATATATACATATATATATATATATATATATATATATATATATATATGTATATATATACATATATATACATATATATACATATATGTATATATATACATATATATACATATATATACATATATGTATATATATATATATATATATATATATGTATGTATGTATGTATGTATGTATGTATGTATGAGCACAACAAGAAAAATCGTTATCTCCAAAGGCATTTTGCCTCCAAAAGTTCTATTTTGCAATCAGAAATCCTTTTTTCCAAAGGTAATTAATATTGGTCATTAAACCATTGTCAAATGACCTATGAACCAAAAAAGCTTGCATGTTATACTAATAGCCATAGGAAATAAACATACTTTCAAGAGCCTATTATTGCCTCAAAATGATATTGGAAATTAATTTCTAGTACATGAATTAATAAAAAATATGAAAACCAAATTGGTATCTAACTGCATATTTCTTGTACCAGCAGGCAGAAATATCAATGCTTAGGCAATTCCAACGGGTGACCTAATCTATCCTGCCTGGGAAAATCTAATATCACATTTACAAAGTATGTCTATAATTTGTCATACTTGATAAAAAACTTGTCACATAACAGAGTAACTAAATGTGTCACACACATGCATGGAGGGCATATATATATATATACATACATACATACATACATACATACATACATACATACATACATACATATATATATATGGGGAAAATTAGTAGTACATGGTCATATATCAGCATATAAATAAACAAAGAAAAAATTTATGACATATGGGATAGGGTATTCTGATGTAGCATGGAAAGAGAGGAAGAAGAGCCGAAAATTGGAAATAAATATTTGAATATTTGCATGTAATATTTATTTACTTTTCTTGTTTTGATTTATTTTCTAGTTTTAAAAGAGGTTTTAATTTAGGAGAATTTAGATTTAGTTTATATTGTTAGATTTCCTGTTTGAATTAGTATTTCTATTTAAATAAAATATGGGAATTATTTTCCTATTAGGTCCACTACAAGAATTTTTAGAATATTTGTCATTTCACATTTTGTATATTTGCCGGTTTATAAAAAAAATAGTCAAATATAACCTTACTCTTAAAGTCAAACCTGTCTCCTCCCAATATTTGTCACTTATGTTTTCCCCAAAATTACACACATGCCACTCATATAAAAGTAGCTAATATCCTCTTTCTTGCCCTAGCCGCTTAAAGACAACCCTTTACTCTTTGCATTTAACATTTTCTCTTATATTTTCAGTCTCATCTCTTCATGTTTTCTCATTCTCGCTCACTCTCACTGATTTTACTTAGGTTGCAGGTCCTCATCCACCTTCTTTGCATCTCGACCACCCATAGGTACTCTACCTTCTCCATTTCGAATCAAATCTAGGTATAGTTAGTTGTGTTTTCTTGTTTGTATGTCTTGTGAAGGGTGGATTAGACCTTGAGGAGTGAACGATTGCGAGATGTTTACCCCCATTCAAACATTCTAGAGTCAAACTTAGGGTTTATTTTAATTTTTTATCTTTTTTTTTGGGTATCTTGAGTAGTTGGCTTATGAAATCTGAACTTCAAGTCACAAACCTTACTCTTTTGTTTTGCAATCTCATTTTCTTTTTGTTTTCTCTCTTAATTTCTTCTGATTTTTGCATTTGCAAGTGATGCCATCAACTGATTTGGGTAGAAACACCAAGCCGTTCATTTATCATTCATCTCCTTGCTCACAATTGTCATTCTCTCTATTTTTTGCTTCCCTCCTAGCATAATGAGTGGTCAATTTCTTTGATTTCTTAGGTCATAGTCGGGTTTTTATTCAATAATTACTCTTTTTTCTTTATTTTAAATAATTAGTTGCTATATATGTTTGTTTAATTTCTTCTTTGGTTTGGTTTGAGTGGGTAATAATGATGAGGGTTGAAGCTCAAAAATCAATACCTATTTGATTTACAGCAAAAAATTTATTTTTATTGTCATATCTTGCTTCGTCCAAAGTGGCATGTTGTTTGGTATTATGGGACTTTCATGGACTATTACTTTTCTAGACTTGGTCTTGTTTAGCTACTAGAGGGAGTGTGTTATGTGTTGTAGCTTAGAACATTGGTTGACCAACATCTCACTAGTAAATTGATCAACATTGAGCAAGTTATGATCATAATTTAGTTTTGTTAGCCCTAAGGCTACATGATAATTTTGATGATAACAATACACATTGATTAATTGTGATGTACTAACATGTTTATTTATGTGCAAGAGTAAGATCATTGAAATAATTTTTAAAATCAAGAAGAGGCTTATTAAAATGAAGTGTTGAAGCTAAGGAGAAGACTACATGTTAAAGGCACCAAAGTTTAAGAACAAGGATTGACTCAAGGAATGTGACACATGAGCAATGTTCAATCAATTGGTCATATATATCTCTACAAATATCCAAATGACGTGATTCTTGAGCCTTTGGAAAGCTTACTCAATTTATAACATTCATATGTTTTAATGAAATTCAAATTTCAAGTGCAAGGTTGTCCAAATCATCATGCAAGTTGAAAGACAAATGGAAGCAGCTGACATGAGCACCGAATACTCCTTTGGACATATCTTGAGCTAGAAAAATCAAAATGACTTGATTCTTATGGCATTAGAAAGATAACTTAATGGGGCACATTTCATATTTTTTGAAGAAATTCAAATTTCAAATGGAAGGCTGACATAATTTACATGCAATTCGGTGGACTGACACAGAGAAGAAAAATCAACTCACATGAGCACCGAATGGTTTTTTTGGCCATATCTTAAGATAGAGATATCCAAATTCTTTGATTCTTAATGTTTTGGAAATCTTATTCAAATATTCAGATCTTTTATGTTTTGAAGAAATTCAAATTTCAAACAGAAGGCTGACAGAATTATCATTCAATTTGTTGGACTGACACAAGAAAGAAAAATCAAGTCACATGAGCACCGAATGGTGTTTTGGCCATAGCTTGAGCTACAGATATCCAAATGACTTGGTTCTTGATGCGTTGGAAAGCTTATTCAAATGTGCAGATCTTTTATGTTTTACAGATTTTCAAATTTCAAACGGAACATTGACAAAAATGGCAGACAAGATTACGGTTTTTATGGTAGGCAGAAAATTTGGAGTTGGTGTCTTCACTTGATTAAGTTCATCTCATTTGCCTATAAAAGGAGCCATTCTCCCATGCATTCAAGAAGAGCAAGAGAAGCATTTTATCAAGCAAAAAGCAAGAGAAATATCAAGTCTAGAGAGCTTTTATCTTATTTATCTACTCTTTGAAGAGAGTTATACTTTTGTTGTAAAAATTATCTTTGTTCTTGTATTGTGGTGAGAGTGAGATATTCTTGTAAAGGATAATAGTTATCCTTGAGAGAACTCTTGTGTGTGTTATCAAGAGTTGAAGAAAGTTGCCTTGGTGAGGTTGTTCATCAAGAAGAACTCTTGGTGTGGTGTTATCAAGAGTTGAAGGAAGTTGCCTTGGTGAGGTTGTTCATCAAGAAGAACTCTTGGTGTGGTGTTATCAAGAGTTGAAGGAAAAAGTCTTGGTGAGGTTGTTCATCAAGCAAGTTGTAAAGATTTCTACAACTTAGTTGAAAGCTTAGCTCGTAGAGCTAGGAGCCCGTGGACGTAGGCAAGGTTTGCCGAACCACGTAAATTGAGTTTGCACTCTCTCTATCCCTATGCTCTTTACATTTACTTGCACTTGTGATTGTTCTTTATTGTTATTCTATTGATTGCATTCTATTTTCATCTTCTTCACCTTTATCCTCAAAGAAAGGGTTAAATAATTTTGATCTTTCAAGAAACGTTTTCTAATTCCGTATTGATAAATAAAAACCCAATTCACCCCCCCTCTTGGGTTGCCATACCTGGGTCAACAAGTTTATATTTTATTATTTTGTTGATTATTTTTATAATTTCCTATCCTTATCTACGCATGTATTTATGTAGTGTTACACCCTCTTGAAATGAATTCATATATATGTTTTTGCTTAGTTGGAAGGTGTAATATTAGTTGATTTTTTTAATGAATTTTCACTTTTTTCTTTTGATTTTGAAGTTTTGCTGGTAGATAACTCTTTATATTTGGTGCTTGTGGGGAATACTCTTATTTGCTAATGATAAAGATAATGCAAAAGTATAGATTTGCTAAATTATAAAAGTCATTTTGAATCTTTCTTTGTATGATTTTTTTTTATTTTTAATTATTTGATCTATGTTATTTTCTTGTATTGCAGAGACCTTTCAATTTGGAGTGACATCATTTTAGAGCTAGTGAATTTTTGGGTTCTGATACTAATTGTGATTGCTTCTAAGTAATGATTGATTCAACTTTATTACCTTTTGCTTTATGTCAAACACATAGTAATTAATAATCATTAGACAACAATTATATATATATATATATATATATATATATATATGTATGTATAGCTTTTTGAGTTACAAGAAGTAGCTCCTTAAATCATAATGTCATAACACCATGTACAGTCTTGATTTCAATTTCTCTATTTTGAGATAGATAGCAAAGATTTGATCAGAAGAGGCACATATATTGCTTCATTCTCATTTGATTTCTTTTCCAATTATAACATAGCAACGTTTGATCTAAAATGGGTTCAAATCTTCCAAGCCTTCGCTCACTAGTAAGATATTTTTCACTTTGCATTACATTTGATCACTTTTGCATAAAAGACTAACATGACATAATTTTTTCTTTTTCTAGTTCTGATTTGCAATAGTTTTGGCATTTATTCTTCCTGGAGTTTCGTCTTGAACTTTGTCCTTCCAAGTTGCATGTCTTTGCAAAAGCTTTCATGAATAAAGGGAAGGTTACCACTAGTCCAATAGGTAATGTAGCTTTTAGTTCTTGATATATGAGATTATAATTTAATTATTTGCTTTATATGGCTTATTACTTGTTTCCTATTTGAGGACTTACTTATCAAGTAAATATTTATACAATTTTAATTTTAAATAGTCCATAGTTTTATTTGTGCTCATTGATTATTAGTTTGCTTTTGCAGTGATTGATGCACCTGGGGTTTCTCTTTGAATGCGGTCTATGATGAACACTTAAATATGTATACTTAATAAGAGCTTAATTCATCATATTGCATTAATAGTATCATTAAATTCCTCAACTTAAGCATATTTGTAGTCTTTGCATCTTTTGAATTAGCTTTATCTTAATTTCAGTTTTTGTTGCAGGTTTGATAAAATGGGCATAACTTTCTATTTACATATTAGAATGGAGCAAATCTTGATTTGTTGGAAAGCTGATTAAATTATCTACAAGATCATATTTCAGAGCATCATCAAAATTGGGCTCTTAGTGGATCAAAAATGGGCTTGAAGAGAACCCATTTGCAGTTTTAGCTCAGCCTGACCATGCCTATGTATTTTGACCATGTCTCTTGATATACGTATCCAAATCGTATGAATTAAGATGTTCTACAAAGCTAATAGAAATATATACAACTTTCATGAAGATATGTGATCAAAATTCTAAATAATTCGACGCCGAAATCGATGGTCAAAGTCGGTGCATATGATGATCCAAATTGTCAATAAGATATTTTACAATTGTCCCTTTGTAATTTGACAATTTTGTCTCGAAATATATCTATAAATAGAGGTGCATTGTGATTCATTAGTGTATCTTGGCTTTGGCTGGGATCTTTTATTATCATGTTTTTCTCTCTTGTGTTTTGTTCTCTTAATGTTATTAATAAATCTTCTTTTTCTTGCAATTTGTTTCCATTCTTTCATAATATCTTGCTAAATTCTCTTTTGCTAAGATGAAACGGTAAAACCCTTGATATGAGAATAAGAATCCTCTAACCCTTTAACATGTGCCTTATAATCATAATCTTTTGTTATTTATTTTATATGATTTAGTTTTATTTCTCTAATCAATCTTGACACCACTCGTAAGGCTAGAGGTCTTGATCCATTGTAAACAATCCTTGGCACATCAAATGCTTGGATCCTTTCTAGATGTCATATGGATCTTTCTTACAGATACAAGTCTAGTTAGGAATCTTGATTTGTTATAGATATATGGTGATTGGTACATTGGATACTTGAACCAATTTACAAAAGGTGGTATAAATATTGGTAATGAAACAAATATAATTCATATAACTAAAATGGGCTTAAATGACATACCTTCTGATTGGAACCTCCTTGATGTGTGGATTCCAATCGAGTTATAATTGGGTTAATTATTTATTTGATATATCAAGGGCAAATCCCCTAACTTTAGCTTTCATTATTATTGTGTTAATTTCTCTTACTTGTGTAATTTAATTATTCTTGTTTATTGTTTATGAACTTGTTCTTTTATTTGCTATGGTAGGTTTTACCTCTTATTTTCATAGATGGTTTTATCACATTTTATTTTTATTTTGCATTTGAATAGTCGGTAGTACCGCCTACCATCTTTACTTTTATTTGTTAATATCATCTTATTATTCATTTAAATTATTCATATCATATTTGCTTACATTTAGTTTGTAGCGCTAAATCCCCTTCTTCGTGGATCGACCCTGGTCTTACCGAGTTTATTACTTTGACACTCCTATACTTAGGAGATAATCCTATATTTTTGGATGAGACAATTTGTTTATGGGACATTTTTATATCAAGGACTAATGAGAAACATTATTTTTAGAATGTTGCAACTTTCATTGAGGTGACTTTACGTTGAGATAACTTTACCATTTTCATTACTATAGAAGATCAAATGGTTGCTGAAATTTTGTTGAAAGATAAGTTTAGTTTTGTACTACAAATTAACATAAACTTAGACATGATTATAAAAATATATCAATAGACCCGAAATTCATTTTTCTAGAGTTGAGATATAATTGTAGCATATTTTGTTGAGTACGATAAAGGTGGAAGTGTGTATGGTACTTTTAATTGCTTATCGTAAGATGTTGGAAGTCGAATGTTGATTTGATAATTGTTGTTATTATACTATTATTACATGCTAGGTTCATGAATTTGTTTTAACATTTTATAAATAGTTAATTTGCCAATATTTTAGACTAGATATTTTTAATTTCTTAAGAATCATATTTGGCGGCTAAAAGCCGTCAAGTATTTTTTTTTTTTTTAACTAACCATAATTGGCATCCAAAAACCACCAAGTATAGTAAGGTACAATTTGACGGGTTGACCAACTGCCAAATAGACTATATTCGGCGGTATCATTAGTGTCAGTTTAAAAACCGCCACAAAACGTCAAATATGAGTATTTTTCTTATAATGGTGCAGGGTTAGTTTAGTATAAATAAAAGTCTTTTGACCATTTTTGTAAGGAGTTGTTTTTTATATGAATTAATGAAAGACTTGTATGAGTTTTCTTTTCCACTATTTGATACTCACGTGTGAATTAATGAATTTTGATGCCTAACAATTCTATAGTCCTAAGAGATTAAAGGATTGTTGGAAGGTTGCTTGATTTTAAGAGTTTATTTCCTTTTGCTTAACGCTTCACTACATCATATTCATTGGGTGGTTCGAAAACCACTTCTCACTTCAACTTCTCTGGAATTTTTGGATTTGAGGTTTGTCCCATGTATTTGCTCGTATATGGGTTGACGAAATATTGTAAAATGCAAACGGACATCCAGTTAGTTTTGACAAACCAAAAAACATAAAAATAACAGATATCGTTACATGAATCCATTTGAAAGCGTGGTTACTACTACAATTATTAATAACCGAAGTAAAGGTTTCAAGAGGTAGGAAAAATGAAGCAGCAGCAGCAGCAAGAAGTTATGTTAGCTTGCCAAAGTTCCTACAAGATTATGTAGCCTGAGCATGAACTGCATTCATCTGGGCATCATTTCTGAAAGTGTTACTTCATTAAATGAACAAATTTTCGATCGCATTTAGATTTGTTTTGTTCAGCTTTGTCCTCTTGGGTTGCGAAAGCAGGCTTCTTTGGATTCAATATCTCTATGATTTCATTTTTTAACATGGAGTAAACTTCCAGCATGGAAGGTCTCTCATTTGGGTTCTCCTGGATACAAAGCAGGGCTATCTGTAAGCATCTTGTTAATTTACAAGATGAATGTGTATCATCTAGTGATAGATCCATGAACTCCATGCCTCTGCCATTTTTCCACAGCTCATGGGCCTGAAATTGTTAAACATATATACATATATCAGGTATCAATGTAATCCAAATACTAAAATTTGATCCACAGTTGTCGTTAAGAGTCATAAGAGAAACTTGCATACTCTAGAAGGACTGAATTTTCATTTACACCTAAGAGAAGGGAAACCTTTTTCCCACTTATGATTTGTAGAAGTAGAATTCCAAAGCTATAAACATCAGACCTAGTGGAGTATATTCCTTTCTTGACATATTCAGGAGGAAGATAACCGCTGCCTAATCAAATTATCGCCAACAATTTATATGTATTTTGTATGGAACAAGTCAAATCCTGACAATATATAAAATAGCATTGAGGAAAACAACTTACAATGTCCCGACAATTCTTGATGTGTTTGCTTCAAGGTCATTTTTTGAAAAAATTCTAGTCAAACCAAAATCTGATATTCCAGGCTTCATATCTTCATCTAGTGAAATATTACTAGCTTTTAAATCTCAATGGATTATTGTTTGTCTTGAGTATTCTTGAAGATATAGAAGTCCTTGAGCAACACCTTCAATGACACCAGCACGTTTTGTCCAATCTAACGAAAACTGTCTCACAGGGTCTGCATCAAAATTTTATTATATATATAAACAAGCCAGCAATAATATAATATGGTGGTAAAAACCAAAGAAAATTTGAAATGGATGCATAAAAATAGGTGGTTTTTGTTCATGTATTTTGAGTTTTTGTACTAAGAATATGTGGTTAGTTTTCATTTTTTTTTTTTTAGTTTTCAAATGATGTGTAATTGATATTGATTTAAATATATTAATAAATGTGTGTTTTTTGAAAACAATTTTCGAATACAAAACCAAACCAGTCTAGTTACAAGGAAAATTCTCAAACCAAAATGATAGTTGTCTAAGCTTTTTTTTTTTTTTTTGTTATGTACTCATATATCAGCATTTGCTCTTCTCTGTCAACACAAAAACCCAAAAGTTTGACAAGATTTGCACGTTGGAACTTCGCTGCAAGCCTAACCTCATTCTCGAACTCATTAAACCTTTGTGTGGATGTTTTTGAAAGTTTTTTGACTGCTATCTCCTGTCCACCTGATAAGACACCCTGGGAAAATACACTCTTGTTTGATCTATATATTCGTTTCGCTATATATATAAGCCAGCTGATTCTAGTATATATATCTTTTCATCAATATAAGATTGTGTTTTCATTAATTTAAAAGGTAGACTGGTTTTTGAATCAATCCATTCCTGCACACATTTTGATCTGTACTAACATCAATATAAATGAATCAGAATAGTATGGTAAACAGCCTACGAATAGGACTTACCTCGTAACCGGACCATATACACCTTCACCGAGCTTTTTTTCAATTGAAAACCTATTCGTAGCAGCCTTAATGTCAGGAAAACTATATACTTTCAGATTATGAACTTTGCTATTTATAACACCTGCAGCGCCCATCGAATTGTTCATACTGTTGTTCTTTGATGCTAATTTAGTGAAGCCTACCGCAATTCCTATCAACCAAGACAAACAAAATCTTAATTTGACTAAAAGCTTTACCCAAGTTCGTACATTGTATCCGAATTCAGATTATTATACTCACAGGGTTTTAAATCAATAAAATTTTTATGGCTAGAGCAAGTTGCCTTTCGATTTGAGCTCTCTTTTATAGCAGTAATATGTCGCATAGCCTATTAGGAGAATACCAGCAGCTGTTGTGAGGAAAATGATTGCTAATATCCAAGGCCTAGTATCATCGTGAGCCGAAAAATTATGCAGCGTGTCAACTACATATTTCATGAGAATTTTTTCATCGAATCTTAGTAAAATTCATTCTTTTTGGACAAAGATCCTTTGTTGATCTGATATTTACTTGAGTTTTGTAGATCTTTTGACACATGGCACAAGTAGAAATCTATGGTTGAGGTTTAATTATTTTCAATTTTATTTTTAAAACAAACAGACGCGATTAAAGCTATAAAATTGATTCAGGTAGTTTATTCAACGCAAGCCGCAAATTGAAAACCTAAACCAATTTCCAATTTTTCTCCTACTAACCACGATCAGCTGAAAATCTTCTCCTTCATCGTATTTGCAGGTAATAGTACTTTTCCTTCAAAGAGCTTGTTTTTGAGCGACTATTAAGGTTCTGATTTTAAGTTTTAGTAGCTAATTTATTTTATTTTATTTTTTCAAAGAAATAGTGGAAGAGGGCAATGAGATAGTTACTCAGTGAAAATTTGTGTTTTTGACAAATCAGTTTTGGTACACAAAAAAATAATAATAATAAGAGAAAAAATATGTAAATTAATAAGAAAAAAATTAGATTAATGCCGGGAGATTGTTGTGCATAAAAAAGAGCGAACGCATGTATAGAAGAAAGAATATCAGGGAGGAAATCACTGGAAGATGAAAGCTGCATAAAGATGAGAGAAATCTATGAGGCATCGACCAGCCTAGAGGGAAGCCGCTAGGGGAGGAAAGAGCAGACGAGAAAGATTTAATTAGGGAAAATTACCTAAAAGTAAAAATTACTTTCAATAAGTCTTAAAAGAAAGTAATGACATTAGATCTCAACCTTAGATTTCTATTTATACCATATGTCAGCAACCTTAGATTTCTATTTATACAAATATGTTATATATCAAATTTTGTATACTAGATTCATATATAGTGTCACATTATAGTTAATGGATATGTCTTTTATTTATTTTATGTCATCGTCAGTAACAATTCTAAATTGATTAATACCATGCACATTATTTGGGATTTAAATATTATTTAAAAATAAGAATACAAATTAAGTTACTGTAAATAGGAACCTAGACAAGAAATGTAAAGCCTAAAACTATATATGGAAACTGCTAATAATTAGGGGGTCAAAGCAAAACGGCAATATTATATATTACGACACAATGAGACGAGAAATAGCTTTCCTTTTATATTGATAAACAAAAACAATTAATATTTATGTTCTTTAACTCTGTAAAATTACGATTCTCACCTTTATGGTACGACGTATAGAGAGATATATATAAAATAATTATTAAAAAAAAAAGAGAGAAGAAAAGAAAGTTTACCTGCGGCATAAGAAAGCTTCCAATCATCATAGGAAGCTCGCCACACATACTAACCAAGAAGACCATTCTTCTTGGCATGCGAAACCTTGGTTCTCACAGCCCCAACATCATCAAAACCGATCCAATATGCCCCCATTGTCCAATAATTCACTTCGTAAGTTTCACTGTACATAAAATTAGCTTCAGATGGAGCTATGTAATCCTTAATTTCCTTATAGTTTATAAATCCACCTGGTCTAATGGGCGCTGGTCCTGTTGCCAGTGCACCAACACCATTGTCCTCTTGATTTGCGAGCGTCCATGCATATCCATACATAGGCAACACAGAACTATTTTATTAGATGACATCCCTTCTTCAATCCACGCTCGCACCCAATGATCAGTGCTAGCAGTACTTGTTGGATCGTACAGAGCAGTATGAACGGCCGTAAAATTGTAACTCTTAGGCATGTAGTAATCATGAGTCATGACGTGCACCCAATTCAAGTATCTTTGTATGGAGTGTACAGGGTAAGTTGTTCCTGATGCATTTACCCGCGATGAATATCCAACCCTTGCTGTCAAGATAAGTTGTTCTTCCCAGAGTTATTAGCCTCTCATTTTGTAGCAGCTTGCCACTCTTTGAAGAAAGTATCCAGATCGAGGATGTCAGAGCTTGTGATTGGATATTACCAAGAAAGATCTAGGCCTTGAAAACGATAATCCCTAGCAATTTTTATTGAGGAGCCTATGAAAGATTTTCTATAGGAAGGGTTGCTTGCCATGGGAGAAAAGGCTGAAGAATTTGCATCTTCTTAGTGTGTGCGCAGTTGGAGAATTCTTGTTTGTAAGGTGATAAAGAGAGCTGGTGGGAGGTGGAATTGAGACTAGCAAAACAACATATAAGGTGAGTAAAGAGAGCAAAATTTATTCCTAAAACGGTAAGGGTAGGGTAATCCATGATTAAATAATAACCAGCTCTGATCCAAGTTCGTGCTTCAGAAGAAGGAAATTGTAAAGCCAGGAGTATGTGGAAGACCAGGAACATAATCTGATCGGCATATCTTTTGCTTTTTTAGTGAATTTCGAGATGAATATGGAATGCATGCACTCTCAAAATATACCTGAAGATATATATATGGACAATCAATCATGGAGCGGAGATACCCAGAGACAATTATGTGCCGACCTACAAAGGGTTAATTTAGTTGTGCTACTGGGGTAGAAAATTGTGGTAACCTTACTGGCTTGGCCTTCATTGGCTGCCAATTGGATTGGATCGGGCACATTAATTCACATATTTTATCTGCGAGTTTATGCAAAATATTTAACCAATTATCGACTTTATTGGCAATTATTCATTTAATTAAAATATTATTTTCTTTGAATCGTCACTCTACCACTTTTAATGTAAACCCTCCTGGTAGAAATTAGAAAGTCAAAAAGTTGGCAAGACATTGATGGTGTTAGAATTGAATGAATGAGAAACGAATATAGTAGAGAATTCCTCATACAAGGGGTAAAACTCTTACCTATTGAAGTGAAAGACATGATCATTAGACTCCTAGAAAGACGTGCAATCCTTGAGAAAGGGGATGTCGAGCTTTACATGTTGAAGGAATTGTAGATTACAGAGACCGCTAGATTCAAGCTACTTCCAGTTGTCATCCTTTAGCAACCTCAATAGAGGCGGAAGAGTCTTGGAAGAAGCCTCATACATGTTGAATTATGAGAAGAGGCATAAGAAGGTGTGAAATGAAGTAGAAGGGAAAACGAATAGCTGATGATGACTAGTCTTCACTCATCATCACCAATATTATCAGCATCAAGAAGCAGCGACTTGAGCCTGAAGGCATTTGATCCCTCGCTCCAAATAAGCATTTTCTTGACGACTTGTCTAATCCAAGCAAAAAGCACATAGTTATAAAAGATATCAAGATAGACATCATGCATAAATGAAACATAAATTGTTTTCTTGCAGGAAGCACTATTGAAAATGGTATACAATCTAGAAGTAATATAGTAGAATTATAATACAGTATGAAATACTAGGGGTAACCGCAAAAGAAATGGGCTCAACACCTCAAGGAGACGTAGCAGTAACAACACGATGTGTAAGTAATTCTATATGAGATCCAATAGAAATAGGACGATGTGCAAGTCAATCTCGAGGAGATACAATGGAAGGAGCATGATGTGCAAGTCAATCTTGATAAGACCTAATAGAAGTAGCACGATGTGCAAGACAGTCTCGATAAGATCCAAAAGAAGTAGCACGATGTGCAAGATAGTCTCGATGAGACCTAACAAAAGCAACATGATATGCAAGTCAGTCTCAATGAGACCCAATAGAAGTAGCACGATGTGCAGGATAATCTCGATGACACCCAATTGAGTAGCATGATATGCAAGTCAGTCTTGATGAGACCCAACAGAAGCAGCACAATGTGCAAGTTAGTCTCAATGAGATCCAATAAAAGTAGCACGATGTGTAAGATAGTCTCGATGAGACCCAACAAAATAAGTACGATATGTAAGTCAGTCTCGATAAGACCCAATAGAAGTAGACAATGTGCAAGTCAATCTTGAGAGACCTAGTAGAAGCAACATGATGTGCAAATTAATCTTGATGAGACCTAGCAGAAGTAGAACAATGTGTAAGTCAGTCTCGATGAGACCTAATCAAAGCAATACGAAGTGCAATATGTCTGATCAAGTCAGTCTCGATGAGACCCAATTAAAATAACACGATGTACAAGCCACACGGATGAGGCTCTTAAGTTAGCACGATGTGCAAGTCGCCTGGATTAAGTTTCTTAGCTCAACATGATGTGTAATATCAGGTAGCTCAATCTCGATGAGATGCCTCTCAAGCAGTATGATATGCAAAAGCAGCTTCATCTCGATGAGATTTCTCTCAGGCAGCACGATGTGCAAAGTCAACTCCATCTTGATAAGACTTCTTTTAAGTACGTAGCATGATGTGCAAAAGCAACTATCATAAAGAAGGCATCTCATTTGAAGAAGGATGTTCGCCTTAATGAAGAAATCTCCCTCAAAGAAGAAGAAGGCATCCACCTTAAAGAATGAATCTCCCTCGGAAAAGAAAAAAGAGTCCACCTGGAAAAGACATCTCCTTTGAAGAAGGAATTTGAAGGATTTTGAAGAAGAAATTTGACTTTCATCTACCTTGAAGATGAAAAGTTATCTTGAAGAAATGATTTGAGAAATAGAAAAAGATTCATAGTCGGATAGTTGGAAGGGTAAAATGGTCAGAGGTCAAAAGAAAGAGAATAAGAGAAATGAAGAAAGAGAGAAGAAGGAAGAGAGAGAAAAGAGAGAAGGAGAGAAGATGAGTGAGAGGAAAAGAGAAAAATAAAGAAAAAGGAAAAAGCGAACAACACTTTATAGATTAAGGAAATCTTTAGAACGAATCGGTGACAAACACCCAGCCATGGAAATAGCTTAGCAATTCACAAGGAAAGAAGAGTAACATCAATTGATAGAATCTTCGACCATAATCATGTGAAGGAATTCCTCTAGATTCTGGAAAACAATTTGTCGAAGAACACACTGAATAAGATAAAAATTTAAATTGATTTTACATCATCAAGAAATGTTTGAATCTTGTAGGATTCTGTAAAGACAAGGGAAAGATCCCTAGTGAGTCATATAATAAACAACATGATAAAGAGAATGATGAATGCAAGAATGAAGAATGTTAGAACTCAAGAGATTTCTCCAGTGGACAAAAAAAATTTAAGAATAGAAGCCAGAATGCTCGAAAGAAAGGCATGAAAGCCAATAGGTACAAAGACTAGAAAAAGCATGAAGAATACTTGGAAGAGGGGCATGAAACCCAGCAAATGCAAAGTCCAAAGAAATTGAAGAAGGTATGAACGATACTTATCCAAAGGCATGAAGAATGAGAAGATCTAAAGACCTCGAAACAATGCATGATAGAAGTTTTCCCAATGGGCATGCGTTAAAAGGAAACCCCTAAGGGGCCGTATGCCACTTTGTCTCTGTGGAATGGAAATCCGAAGCCCACCTCATGGTTGGTTTGCTAAATAAAAGTTTAAACCTCGGCATGTGTCATTCCCATTGGTTTCAGATTACTGCCCATAGAGGGCAATCCGAAACTCTCCCTCCACTTGAGTTTAAGATGACAGGGCATCCTAATCCTATACCCACAATACATGTTTCTTCTGTCTCTTCCCCTTATCTCGGCTTCTTAACATATCTAGAACCATAAAAGTGGTCCTCTCTCTTGATCCTCCTTTTGTCCGCTCTTCTTACCAGCGCACTTCTGGTGGATGACAGTGGTGGCAAGATAGTTAATGCTGGATTTGTGGGGGAGGGACGATGGCTGTGGAATTTGTGGGGAGGGGATGGCATGGTAGTTGTGTTTTATGGGGAAGGTCTGATTACTACTGGAAATTGGCTAGAAGAGGGGACAACAGAAGTAGGATTTGTGGGGGAGGGGATGGTAGCTGTGGGTTCTATGAGGGAGCGACTATGCAGCAGATGGGATCTATAGAGGAGGGGATGGTTGTCACACCCTGTATCCAACAGAGTAATACGGCAGCGGATAAGGCCTTGCCAAGGGAACACAGTTGTCGCTATGCCGAAATCCTTCCTTAATCTTTAACTGATCGAATACCTGAGGTACACAACAGACTAGTGAGTATGATACTCAGTAAGCAGCTAGAATTACAAAAACTGGCGCAACAATCAAAATAAAACAATTAATGGTGATAACCATTTCATAATAGGACTACTATTCAATACTTATTCTATAAATCACTAATTACTGTTCATATCTTGGTACTCAAGCCACCAGTGCTCTACTAAGAAAATCAGAACATTGATTTCACTATTTAAGGAACGCGCCCCTGTGCGAGGAAACTGGTACGGTGACGCCAAGTTTCTGATTTCTAATCCGTTGCAAATTTCAGTTTCACGCTCCTACGCCAAAGGAAAGGCACATATGTGCCAACTCTCTATTCTCTCCTACTTCAGTCGGTGCAAGTGGTGCTCTAGTGCGAAAGGTATGGCGCAGCGATGCCAATTCTCTGCCTATCTCTTTAGATCCGTTAAAGATGCACTCTTGCACCATTTAATTATGCTCCTGCACCAACCCTGTATCATTGGCCATATCCTAGACCAATTACTCTCTTATCCAGTCACATTCCTAATTCCATAAATACCTATCTATAGGTAATCAAGCATGGCTTTTCCATGTCAAAGCTCATCACATACACCCATTTACATGCATATGTCTCATTTATAATTAAACATTTCACAAGTCTATCATATACTCATGTGCTCCCATAAATATATAAATCATTCACACATGAGTTTCCATAAGCTAGCGACATTGTTCATATGGATATGTATTTCACATAATTTTGGAAGCTTCCACAGTACAGTCACAGATACTTAGGAATAGTGCTCTCTAATCAAGGTAGGACTTTTCATTTCACAGTCAGTTCCCATATGTAGGCCTACCCATGAATCAGCTCAAGGCTAGTCTGACAATCTGGGTGATACCGGGCCCATGCTACCGAATCTCGTCTAGAGAAACACATGGTCCAGACCTCCCCTCAAGCCATGGGGATACGGAACAGTACAGATACATTCAAAGGCCTACCCATGAAATCGCTCAAGACTAGTCTGACAATCCGGGTGATACCGGGCCCATGCTATCGAATCTCATCTAGAGAAACACATGGTCCAGACCTCCCCTCAAGCCATGGGATTACGTAACAGTACGGATACATTCAGATGCCTACACTTGAAATAGCTCGAGGCTAGTCTGACAATCCGGGTGATACCGGGCCCATGCTACCGAATCTCGTCTAGAGAAACACATGGTCCAGACCTCCCCTCAAGCTATGAGAGCCAAATATCCTAAGTTGTGGCATGTCATTCACATATCAGTTTTCACATTCAGTCACATAAGTGAAGCTCTATATTAAGCTTTCACTCACATTTCACATTTCACATTTCAGTCAGTCACATAAGTGAGGCTCTATATTAAGCTTTCATTCACATATCACATATCACATTTCACATTTCAGTCACATAAGTGAAGCTCCTTATATCAAGCTTCTAACCCAATCACAACTTATCACAATTCATTCACCATAATGCTAGCATTTAACAGTATCACATTTCACATTCGACATTCAATATATTCCCATGGGCTTGGCATGAAATTTCAAATTCATAACACATCATACAATGATGCATGCCTTCGCACATTACAGTATTGCAGTTTACTTTCATAATTGAGGTTCTACGTAGGCTTCTCATTAATCATATATACATTCATAAATACAATAAGCCTACATATCTCATATACGCTTATGGATGTGCACAATCCACACATTGGCATCATTTCTACACACATAGAACCCCAATGACATCTTTATTCGTGCCAACACCTTCTATTACTCTTCGATGTATTTCAATCATATCGTTGCACAACTATTTCCATGTATAACTGGTCTCATTCATTTTCCACTCATACATTTTCATGGAACTCTAATACACATGGTATGTCATAGACATTCATTTGTCATGCCAACTCATTTGAGGAATTAGTATCCTAGAACGTTTGGCATGTATTTCATTCTTCATATACATACGTCGTTTCATTGGCAACGTTATTCAAGTCATATCATAACAAATTCACCTACATGAGGGCACATTCACATTTCTACATTTCATACACATAGAATTTACACCAACATGTAACTCACATACTCTTCAAAGTGTGTAAAATCACACATTTCATAAATCACTAAAAACCTAAGTCAAACATTTCTCATATCAAGGTCCATGTATTCATGGCCCCATCCACATTCTATCTACACATTTCACATATATTTACAAACACAATCATTAAACATATTTCATTAAAAGTTAACATCTATTGTGTCCTCAGAAGGGTCTAGCTACTAACCTGGTTAGCCTCGCCTCTTAATTTTGATTTAATATATTTATTGATAAGCAGTTGTTTAAAGTTCATCGCTTCTTCTTCTTCTTGCTCTCTGATAACCATTGTCATAGTCATGACACACTGATCAGTGTCCATTTAGAAGTCATTAAATCCCTTATAGGTTAACAACAATTCAACCAACCAATAACATTATTTATTAAACTCTATCACACACATATTGGTTGGATTATTATAATCAGAGGTTATTCATTTCCAATCATCACCAAACTTCATGGAACTCAAATAGACATACATATTATAGTCCATAAATTTTATTAAGTCAAAATAAGGTCATATTTCCCTTGAAAATCCTTAATTTCATTCACACAGCAAATCTGTCTGCAAACCTTTCAACTGAACAGTGCAACTTTGAAGAATTTTATAAAATTATACAATAATCCAATCTCTACCAAACTTTCTAGTCTAAAACTAGACACATATAAGAGTTATTGCACCAAAAATCATGATTTTCTAAGGAGTTCAAGGCAGTCAGACGGAATTTATTTCACATACTCTGTTCTCAAACTTAACATTCACAGTTCTTTAAGTCCAGATTTGAAAAATCATAAAAATTCATACACAACTCTAAAAACCATGAAAATTTACAGTCTAACATAAAACATACCCAAGGGTTTTCATATTAAAAATCATGAAATTTTACAAAGACTTTCCCCCTCAAATCGAGTTCATTCCCCCTGCCCTGTTTTAAAACAGAGGAATTCACAATTTCAAACCAGAACTTCAAAAATTAATTACAATTCACACACTACGAATTTTCAAGTGTTTCAAAATTATATAAACTCCTTGAGGTGTCTAGTTTATCATATAAAAATTTCAGAGTCAGCAAACAACCATGGAATTTATAGGAATTTTCGGACTTAGCATTGTTTAGAAAAACAACTCTGCAGAATTCATACTCATACTTTACTTCTAGCTTCCTAGCATCATCAAATCTTTAAATTTTCCATAATTCACTCTAATTCATGTTTTTCTAGCCATTTACAGCACATTCCTGACATGAAATATCACAAACAACAATAAACCATCACTCAATTGCATGGTTATGGCTAGAGTTAGATAGAGCGGAGTGAATCTTTACCTTTTGGACTCTTGTTTCCTTCCTCTCCTCTTGATTCCATGGCAAAAATTGAGAGAAAATGGGAAGAGAGTGTGCTGGACGTTCAAAGAGAAAGGGGGAAGAAAAATGAATTTTCTAGACTTATCCCATGCTTTATAGATATACATCACAGTATATCAGTTAAACCCCCACACTTTCTTAGCTTTTCACTCACACCCTTCCATCTCTCATCTAATTTCATCCCTCTCCATATATATATATATATACATACCTCATTATGTTAATAATACATATTTTTACAATATGCATATAAGGTAAACCTACTTAAAATTTGGAGTGTCACAATGGTGGTGCCTTGGAACTGTGAAGAGGGGATGGTGGCATTGCGATTTTTGGGGGAATAGATGGTGTGGCAGTTGTGTTTTGTAGGGGAGGTCCGATGGCTATTGGGAATTGGTTGCTGGAAATCGTGGAGTGAATAGGGGCACTGGGTTTGCTGCAATACATGAATTTTTTTAATTTTTTACAATGAATAAATAAATAAATGTAGGATGTTTTAGTTAAATAAAATTCGCATAATTATTAAATCAAATTAAAACATTACTGTTTAATTAAATAAATTGTTGGGTTATTTTAATTAAATAAAATTAACATGTTAGAAATGTTTTAATATGAAAAATAAAATAAGTATATTTATATATTTGATTATTTTTAATTAAATAAAATTAATTATCAAGTCTACTCATGAACAAAATTACTACTCTTGTGTATAATCAAACATAATAATCTGATTCCTATAGTAATCAAGAAGAAGATTCTTGTGGAATACCAAATATAGTAATATTACTTTTTCATATATTTGAATCCCATCCTAAGATTCTTATCCATTATACCAAACGGCCTCTAAGAAGTAAGTACACTTAAGAATGTTTTAAGCCCTTAGAATAGGCACAAATCCTAAGAAAAGGCCCACTAAAGAGTATTGAAACCCTAGAAACTAGGTGCACATAAGAGTGTTTTAAGCCTTTAGAATAGGCATAAGCCTTAAAAAGAGGCGCATTGAAGAGTGTTAAAAACCCTAAAAAGTAGGTATACTAAAGAGTATTAGAAACCCTAAGAGGTAGGTGCACTGAAAAATGTTTTACCATAGTATCATAAGGATGCTTTCTAGCCCTTAGATGGACACATTAGCCCTTGAACAAGCACACTAGCCCTTTAATGGGCACACGTTCGCCCTTGACTAGGCACCTTAGCCCTCAAAAAGGCACATCAGCCCTCAAGTGGGCCCTTTAGCCTTCAAATGGCACACCTTTTGTAAGAGCAGAAAGAGAGAAAGAAGATGACGAAAAAGTATAATAGAATGAGGACAAAGGCGAAGATGTCAAGAGGGAAGAAAGAAAAACGAAGTAAGAGTAGTTTATCGATTTTTGTGTATCACAAACCTTTCCAAAGTAGGGGATAAGTTGTAGACACCGAATTTTTTAGGCTCAACAAAGAAATGAAGATGAAGGTCGAGAGGTATAAATGACCAAACTACCCTTGGAAGTCAAGAAAGGAAAGGTGAGAAGGAATTAACGGAAGGTCTCTAAAACTGACATGTGATTTTGAAAAATCACAGAAATTAATCTAGTATAAATCAGATGATGAGTCATATATTGTTGCGAAGTTACGGATGTCTAGTTTTCATATAAATTTACGGATCGCAAATCAAAGTTAAACTTAAAAAGTTATACGTGATCAAACAAATGAAGGTCAGAAGGGACTACACTGCAAAGTCTTGAAATAGGAAAGGCTATGGGGAGAACAATCGCTTGGCTGTTGAGTGATAGCCGACCGGCTGTCTGACAACCACCAGACTGTTACCCTTGTATTTTTGGAATATTTCTTAAAAAACCTTCCTTTTTGGTTTTCTGCTTCCATTTTCAACTTCAAACTTCAACTATATAAACCCCCTCCTTCTCACTTTGCCACACACATTGAATTTTGATAATTCTCTTTTTTTTTTTTCTTGAAAACACGCTTGGGAATTCGAAAAGTCTTTTCTAGTTAAAATTTTGAGACGTTCTATTGCTCTAAACCCGGAAAGAGTACGTCTTGAGAGCAAAATTCTCTCCTTCCTCCTTCTTTCTTCTTTATTTTCTTACTTAGAATTAAGCATGATTAAGTTTATGTATGTTTAGTATAAGCATGGTTAGGATTTAATTTTATGCTTATCATGCTAGGGTTATTATGAATTGTTCTAACCCTTATTTGTTTTGCAAGATGGATAACCGTGTTAAGGTAAGTCTGCTATCTCTTCTTTATTAGAAACATGTTTAAGAGTTTAATTTCTTCGCGAATGCTTAGAAACATATCTAGGAGCACATGTCTAAAATCATGCTTAAGAGCACATGATTAGAATCATGCTAGGAAGACTTATATTCGCTTTGAAGCATGCTAAGAAACGACATAGAATAGGCAAGAATTACCATTTTGCCTTTAATGACTTGTTGATGATGATTGATTGAATTATGCTATAATATGCCATGAATACTATGATTAGGCTAGAAATGCCATGAATTAATGATGTTAGAATAGCAATAGGTCGAATTGCCATGATAGAATTTATCAAATCCAGGCTAGAATGCCATGATATTAGATTATAACTTTGTATGATTTATAATTTGTTCACTTATGAATGTATGTACTATGATAGAAGTATTACTGGATGATACCATGAAGTGGTTGTGGACTCACATTGATGGTGAGGGACCATCACTAAAAATGAATGACTTAATATATGAATAGAGGTTCAATAGACGTTGAATAAACTCACGTATAGTGGTGAAGAATTCATCATCTATTAGGTCTCGAATAGACCATTTGTATTTAATGTTTAAATTTATGTTATGGATGAATGTACATTTTACGATTTATTTTATTGAAGAATAAAAGCGACATAATCCTCTTCTTCTTCCCCCATGTTTGATGGAAATATAATCTATTCACCTCCCTCTTTCTATGGATATTTATAATTGTCATTGATTGAATAATAACCTTGCATGTGTAATGAAGATAAAATGGAAACGTGTGCATAAAACGAATCACTTAAGTAGATGAAGTAACAAGACAAGCTATTTTCATTTGGTGTTTTCCTAGTAGAGGTCAGATCTATATCAGGGCGAGTCAAACGACTAGTACGTAACTTTTCGAATCCATCTCTGAAGGGATGAGGTAGTTTAGGTCCTGAAGCAAGGGATTGAATTACTTCCATTCATTCCCAATTGAAGAACTGGGTGGTGACTTCATTCTCCAGACGTGCTCATAGCATGTTTGTCCCTTAAGTATCGAAAGAGGCTTTGATACAGTGTCGTGGTCGTAAGCGCTCTGACGGGATGAAAGCCCCGTTCTCAATGCCTCTATGGGCGTAAACTGCCTAATAGTCAAGAGCCACTTTCAACTAAAGTAGACTTGTCAGTTGAGTACCTTTTGGGCGAAAACTAACTAATAGTTAGGTGCCTTGCTTTGGGTGCAAATGAACTTGTCAACTGAGTGCCTCTTGGGCGAAAACTAACCGACAATTAGGTGCCTTGCTTTGGACATAAATGAACTTGTTAGTTGAGTGCCTCTTAAGCGAAAACTTATTGATAGTTAAATGCCTTGCTTTGGGTGTAAAGAAACAATGAACTTGTTAGATGAGTGCCTCTTGGGCAAAAACTAATTGATAGTTAGGTGGACTTGTTAGTTGAGAGTCTTTTTAGGCATAAACTTACTGAAAGTCAAGTGCCTTGATTTGGGCGCAAATGAACTTGTTAGCTAAGTTACTCTTGGGCGAAAGCTAACTGATAGTTAGGTGCCTTGCTTTGGGCGCAAATGAACCTGTTAGTTGAGTGCCTCTTGGGCGATTCCTTGAGCAGTATTAATTGGTTGGTTGCTACCAAAAAATTGGGATAAATGTTGTTATGGCTCGTCATTCTACCTTGATAACCACCATCCCTTAGTGTTAGTATGGTGTGATTGCCACGAAACTCTAATATGCAATGAAAATTGACTTTTCCTTGTCTAACTTTATTTTTTCTTCTAGAATGTCTTTGCCTCTTAAGCTTACTTTGTAAGTCAAATAGGTCTCTTGGTAAGGTACTCGTGCGTAATCAAGACCTAGTAGTGTTGGGTGGGCTTCCAGTTCTCCTTACTGGATAAGATTCGTAACTGTAGGAGTGGTGTTTACATAGGTAAGTTAGGCAACTGGCCAGGGCTTATGAATTTTTCCTAAGGTACCACGGGGTAAGGTAGGCATTATGGTTGAGGAGTTAGGTAGAGTTATATTAGCATCGTGTTTAGGCCAACAACGTGTAGTAGAGTGGTAAGCAGCTCCAAAGGTGGGCATAAAAGCCCAATAATTGGTGGCTACAGTCAGATGTATTGATAGTTGGAAAATAGAGAAAACAAGGTCAAGGGTCGCCAGATTTCTCATCGGCGTTAACCATATGATGCCTAAGTCAGTAAGAAGGTCATTGTTTGGGGAGAAATCATGGAGAAAACAAGTGTATGCGTAGGTTTCATGGATTGATTTCTATGACTAGCGTCTGAACAGTAAGTATGAGCAAGAAAGTCGGATAGAGCAAACCTTAGAATCATTCTTAGGTGCTGAAAAAGAGGAGAATCATGGAATTCCTTTATTCTTGATTTCTCTTTCCTTTTATAGGTGACCTAAAGCTTAACTTATATCTCAGTCGTCTATTATAATGAGGTGGTACGATCTCAAAGAATCAAAGAGAGTTCAGAAATATTACTTGATGTCATGAAACCCTAATTTCAAGGTAACATGAAGCTACCATATGGCAAGCCATTCATGAGTCTTTCCCTCTTCTACAGATTATAAGATTAGACCATTGCTACCCAACTGGCCTGGTTAGGTACTCGTCAGTCAGGTAGGCTCCTTCATGGTTATAGTTCTGAAGACTTAGGCTTGACACTATACACTTTTTACGAAGAGTTGATTTTGACAAAGAAGGCATTTTGGTCTTTTAACAAGAGGTCTAAAAAACCATGTTTACAGCTAACATATCTAAGAGGCTTGATAGTTTAGAAGTCTAGATTAAGTTTGATCCATACAATAATTTGAACTTGTTTTATTTCATTAGGAAAATAAATAAATAAATAGGAACATAAAAGTAAGAAAAGTTCTCAAACGAATACTACAATCAATTATTTATTTTATTTGTCAATTTTTCTTTTTGACTTTGGATTTAGGAGATTTATCTTTAACATTGAAGTTTTTTATGAGTTTTTTATAAGAGTGATTACATTTAAACAAAATATATTATTGTATGATCATAATATTGAGGGAAGCTATTTGCAACCTTTTTTTAAAAATAAATTTTATTAGCAAAATCAGTAATGTAACCTATCAATAGGGACAAGCAAAATAATTCAATTAATATATATTAATTCAATTGATAAATATTCATCCCACAACACGCATATGTTCATCTTAATTGATTTAAATTCTATAAAACTTTGCTTAAACTTTTGTTTTTTTTTTAGTAAAATTCAAAACCATGTGGGAATGGTGTAGAAAGACAAAATCACACTCCTAAACAACTCAATTGATTTGCAAATATTTAGAGACTAGATATTTGTACATGATATTTACTTCTAATTTTTGGGTAATGTGAGAAAATTTTTGGCCACAAATGCTTTTTTGATTGAAAAATATATTTGGATAATAGTTTATTTTGTTTGTTTGTATATTCTGAGTTTTTGTTTTCAAAATTTGGTAAATATATATATATATGTAGTTGGTTAATTTTTTTATGTTGAAAATAATATACTATTGATATTGATTTCAATGTATTAGTAAATGTGCATTTTCATAAAACAGTTTTCTTAATGCATCAATAAACAAGCTAATATTTTTTATGAGTGCAGTGAAGATAAATGGTTAATTAAAAGGTTATCTTTGGTACTATGAAGGGGGAATAGAGAAACTAAATAGTTTCACATTTCGTCATTCAATCAAGGAGTGTCACATCGTCACATGTGTTGCATGTGCTCCCTTATTATTCATGTAGCTACTAGAGGAGGATTTAACCCCTACCTATTATTACTTTAGGTAGATGATATTTTGATATAAAATTTTAAAACAATTTGTTAACACAAATTTATAGTCATTGATTTCAATCTAATGTTTGAGATTAAAAGTTAAAAAGTTATATTAAATACTATCAATTCATAAATCATCTCATTCATTAAATTTTATAGATCAATAACTATAAATTTGTGTCAAATTTTGTATTAAAAATTTTATGTCAAGATATCCTTTCACATCATTTTGTAGTATATACTAACTTTTATTAAAAATGGCTTGGGCCATGTCCCCACCTCTAGTTTGGCCCATGGAGGTTGTATCAAATCTTGTAAACAGAACGAGGCCAATGCCCTTTAGTTGGCCTATTTGACTCTACATTTCATTTTTTGGTTAGTTAGTTTATATTAACATATTTGTTTAGAATGGAGATCATTTTCACATGTATCAAGTGCTTTTTTTCTAGATATATATTAATAAAGTTTTTAGACTTTCCCATAAAATGACGTCCAAAATTTGGAGTGCAAATTTTAAAATTAAAAATAAAAAGAATGTTTGTAAGATATTATAATCAATTTTTTTGCTTAAAGTTTTGATAAAATCTCTTAATCATTCATAAATCTTATTATAGTGTTTTAAAAATTAATATCTAAGTGATTTAATACAAATTACATTGTCTGCATAATGACCCTAGTTCTTGGATTAGAATAAACAATTAAGAATTTTTATCAAATTTTTAAATAAAAAATTTAAATTACGATATAGCTTTCATATATCAATCACTATCAAAGTACCAAACTTTCCTCCTTTGCATGGCTTCGTTTTCTATATTTGCAGATTGCTGCAGACAGCAATCAATTGTAGAATCTTTGGCTTTTTTCAAATGGAATATCCAATCAAATCTCGGCTAACTTGCATTGTTTATTAATTTATTCTACATATAATATTGGATTAATGATTAATCGGCCTCTCTAAACTGTGCTGGAAAGGGATATATACGTCGGAGTAGTAACGAAGCTGTCCCTTTTTTTTACACCTTAAGATATTATTATTCTTTTTTTTTTTTTTTCTAAAGAATCCAAAAACCAAAGAAAATTCAAGACGTTTTAAGGAAAAGGAAATTTAACCGAAACCCTTAAACTGATACTGACACCCTCGATGTTTAGTATTTAGCCTGTTAATGTAGAAGCCTTTCGGTCTAATATTTAGTTAAACCAAATCTCGAATGGGTCAAGTTAATATCCTTTTGGATAATGGAACCCAACTTACAATTGAGAGATGGTTGGACGCACAGGTTGCCTTAGTTTTTATGAAAAACAAATTTTAGAATTGATAATTAAAGTCCTGCATATCTGCCCTACCTGGTCTCTGTATTTGAACAGAAAAACACTCGATTAGGTTCTATAGACATATAATAGTGGAGGAAATTCAGCCGAATCCTTAGAAAAATGTAACAGATTGCCAACTTGGTAATCTACATCTTTATGTAGTCCAGGCATACTAGAAAGTTATTAGTGGAAAATTCAATCTAATGAAACTTGTGATATTTTTACTTATCATATTTATTAGGAAAGAAACATTGGAACAATCCTACAAATGCGCCTATCTATTTTATCAGGGCATAATTCTAGGAATTCTCTTAATTCACGTGTAATTGCTTTAATGAAGGAATCATGATTTGTTTCCTTTCTATATACTCAATATTATGTATATATTTTATATCTTCGTCAATGAATATAATATATGCTTTTCCACACCAAAGCTCTAGCATTATGCTTCATATGGCATTCTTGGAATTTATGACAAAATAGACAGGTACAATTCTAAGATTGTTCTAGTGATTCTTTCCTGGCAATTCTGACCATACGAAGTCCACGGCCAATTGATTTCTCAAGCCTTTTGCAGAAAGCTATTGACGTGGCATAGATATCTACTCAAACTCACAATTATGAGTAATGCTACTCTTACAAACTACTTATACAAACCCACCCATACAAACTGACGTGGCATAATGTGATTTGATAAATAAATGCAGCAATTTGATAAATATATATTAATAATAAATGACATTAATTAACATGGGTGATGTGGCGATTATATAGAGATGCCACATCAGTTTGTATGTGTGAGTTTGTAAAAATAGTTTGTATGAGTAGCATTACTCCACAAATTATTAATTGGTTCAGTTTTGTTGTACTCTCAAGATATCCCCACCGAAGTTATATGTCACAAGAGCGTGATTACAGGCGGGAGAGATTTAATTTCGTTCCACAAAAATTGACAAATTAAAATTGATTCTCACTCATCCCCAAGAAATTTCGTGGTAATTCCATTCTAGTGTGCAAGCATTCTTCTCTAGATTTGGCAAATACGCTAATAGTTTACCAAATATGCACCTCATAGTTTTTCTAAACATTTGATTTTTTCTCAAAGTCAAAGTTGAGATTTTCTGCCGCTATATTAGTCTCCAACAAATAGTTATTATGATTCCGACGATTAATAATTGACCATTTAAGTCTAAGCTTAGTTTTTGTAAAGTTTAAATTAGGCGCATAAGAAGTGTAGTATTTTCAAAACCAAGCAGAAAATATTTTAGATAGATTAGGATATTATTTTTTTCTTTTGGTTTTAGTTATTTCAGTTCTATTAGATTTCCTTTTTTAGTAACTATATATTTTATTGGAATAGAGATATCAGCTTTTCACAATTTTTTCCTCTATATTATCTTTTTCCTTGGGTTGCTTGAGTTGATTAATTATCAGTTTTCTCTTGAAAAGCTTTTTTGTTACATTAATCAAGTTGAGCTTGACTAATAAGCTAGCAATGCTATAACTATGCTTCTTAATTGATTTGTTCATTATTTAATAATTTTCTGACACCAAATTGGAGGAATGAAATCGGGCTAGAGTCTAGGCATTTAGATAGCATAAGAGAATCTCATTTCTTCATCCACATTCTACTGTTATAAACATTACTTCTTGTTATTTGTGGCTTTGTCTTATAGAATATTAGGCAATTTAGAGATTTATTTATAGATTGGGATTAAAACAAATTAGATATGTATCATACTAGGAAATTAAGTTTGATTATAATTTGATTCCCAACAAGATAATCTTGGATACTAATAGTTTGGCAAGAAGACAAAAATAGGAAGAGTTTTGATTATATTACTAGTCTATGAATCATTGATAACCTAGGAAAGAAACACAAAAGTCTATATAAATAAGTCTTGTTCATATCAGTTAGAAGGTGGAAGAGAGAAGATTGAAGAAAGCATTTTAGACACCTTAGAAGGCTGAAAGGTTTGGCAATGTGTGGGAGTGATCTTGGAAATCAGTGATTTGGAATCTTTAATTGTGAGAGAGATCTGTGGCCTTGGAATTTCTTCTTAGTTAGTCATTCCTTGAGAGCATGTATCATAGATTGGTGATTATCTTAGGGTATATGTGTGTGAAAGTTGTAAGATTTAAAATCCTTATAATTGCTACTCGTATTCTTGTATTTTTTTTTATTGTTAATGGAATAAAGCTACAATTGAGATTCCCAAAGTGGATCTAGGCTTAATTGGCCAAACCATTATAATTTGGTGTTAATCTATCTTGTCTATTTTCTTGCTTATTTCACTTGCTCATTGTTCCATCATAATTTTGCTAAGATCTCAAAAAGAATTGCTTACCCTAGTAGTATAATTTCACAACAAGTGTTATTAGAGCTTTGATTCTTGAATCTAAGATGTTTGTGACAAAGTTTGAGATGGAACAGTTTAATAGCAAGGGCAACTTTAGTATTCGGTGCAGAAGGATAAGAGTTATGTTAGTTTAGCAGAAGATGGCTCATGCCCTAGGTGATGAGAGTAAACTACTAGCTATAATGACTAAAGAGCAGAAATAAGCTATGCTAGAGATAGCATATTGTAACATTATCTTGTATCTGAGTGAGAGTGTGTTGAGACAGGTTTGAAAAGAGACAGTTGTAGCTAGGATTTGGTTGAAGTTAAAGAGTTTATATATGACAAAATCTTTAATAAAATGAATATATTTGAGGGTGAAGCTATTTGGGTTCAAGATGTAAGAGGAAAAAAGCATATATTGCTAAGAATATTGATGATTTCAATAGAATAGCATTGATTTGGAAAAAAATTGATAAACAGATCAATGAGGAAAATAAAGTAGTCATCTTGCTAAATTCTTTACTAATCGTTTACAGTTGATTGAGAGATACCATTAGGTATAGTCGTGATTCTTTAACCATGGAAGAATTGAAATCTGTAATTAGGTCCAAGGAGATAGAGCTAAAGACTGAAAAGAAGATTGTGAGTACTAGGAACAACAATGAAGCACTAACTGTCAAAAGCAACAAGGGTAATAATCAATTGTCATAAAAGAAGCTTGATAAATCAAAGTTTGTGTCATTATTGTAAGAACTTGGGGCATTTTTTAAAGGAGTGTCAAGAAAGGTTGAAGCATGTAGGAGACAAGAAGCTGAGCAAGGAGATGTTGCCGTGGCTTTCGGAGAATATGAATTTGGTAAGGTTTTGGTATATTCATTAATTGAAGGCCAAAAGGAATGGATTCTTGATTCCAGTTGCTCATTCCACATGTGCCCACATAGAGGATGCTTTCAGTCCTTTGAAGGCAATGTGGAGGGAACTGCTCTTCTTAGTAACAATAAGGCTTGCTAGATAACTAGGTTCAGCTCAATCGAAGTCAAGATGTTTGATGGCTGTGATCGTGTTCTCAGTAATGTGAGTTTATCCCCGAGTTGAGAAGGAACTTAATTTCTCTTAGGGTGCTTGATGATTTAGGATACGTAGTCAAGATAAAGAATGGCTACATGGAAAGTGTTAAGGGTGTTGTGACTATTATAAATGGGAAATTGGAAAATGGTTTATATTTTATGATTAAGAAAGAGCAAGCATCCAAAGTAATGGGAGAGATTGATTTGAGTTTAAGATGGAGTCTTTTGCTAAGAAATCAAATCGTGGTCTAAAGACTAGTGGAATAGATGAAGCATGACAAAAAAGGTTATATGAAAAATGTGATGGAAAGTTTTGGTAAGACAGTTAGCAAGTTTAAGAGTTACTTGTACTTGGTTCAAATCAAATGCACTTAATGCCATGAGGGGCTGATAGAGAGTAGCAGATGGAAAGGGGAAGGATGGGAGAAAAGGGTAGAATCAAATATGAGGCATTTGCATGTCAGTGCAAGGCGAGTCGTGCAATTGCAAAAGTCTGACAGAGACTTTGCGCTCTTGTGTAGTCGATGTTACTCACATGTGCAACAACATGGATAGGGATGCTTCAGGCAAAGAGTTTGTGCTTCTTCTAAATAGTAGTTGCATGCTTGCACAATGTCGTGAACTAGGCCTCCGAAATTAAACCTTCTATAACATGGAAACAACATGGTTTTAAAACAAAACCTAGGTTGAGATTGTTATTTATGGTTTTGTCTTACAAAATATTAGGTAATATAGGATTTGTTTCTTAGATTGGCATTAAAATAAATTGGATATGTATCAAACTAGGAAATTAAGTTTGATTATAATTTGTTTCCCAGTAGCATAATCTTGGATATTCATAGTTTAACAAGGAACCGAAAATAGGAAGAGTTTTGATTACATTACTAGTCTAGGAATCATTGTCAAACTAAAAAGAAACTCAAAGGCCTATATAAATAAGTCTTGTTCCTATTACTTATGAAGGTGGAAGAGAGAAGATGGATGTTATGGCCATAATAATATTGGGCCTAATTGTCTCTAACACAATAAGCCCATTACTGTGGTCTATTATCTGGGCCCATTATCTAGGTCCCACAATGACCCAGCCCAGCTTAATTATTTATGATACGGTAAGCCCATTACCGTATCCCACTATCTGGGCCCATTACAGTAAGCCCATTACTGTATCCCATTATCTGGGCCCATTACAGTAAGCCCATTACTGTATCCCATTAGCTGGGCCTATTACAGTAAGCCCATTACTGTATCCTACTATCCGGGCCCATACGGTAAGCCCATTACCATATCCCATTACATGGGCCCATTACAGTAAGCCCATTACTGTAGCCCATTATTTGGGCCCATGAATAATTTAATAGCCCCTACGTCGACCCGTTATTCGACTTGGGTCTGGGGGGACTACTGTTATGGCCATAATAATATTGGGCCTAATTGTCTCTAACACAGTAAGCCCATTACTGTGGTCCATTATCTGGGCCCATTATCCCCACAATGACCCAGCCCAGCTCAATTATTTATGATACGGTAAGCCCATTACCGTATCCCACTATCTGGGCCCATTACAGTAAGCCCATTACTGTATCCCATTATCTGGGCCCATTACAGTAAGCCCATTACTGTATCCCATTAGCTGGGCCTATTACAGTAAGCCCATTACTGTATCCTACTATCCGGGCCCATACGGTAAGCCCATTACCGTATCCCATTACATGGGCCCATTACAGTAAGCCCATTACTGTAGCCCATCGTCTGGGCCTATTATCTGGGTTCCACAATGGCCCATTCCGACTCCTATATAAACCCTCCGGAACGTTGCTCAAGGTAAGTTGACAAATGCACATTTTTCTGAACTTATTATCTCTCTACAATTCCTCTATTTTTGAGAGCTTCTCTCTCTAGGAATTTCTCTCAGAAAATTCCGGAGTGCCGGATACTGACTTGAGCGTCGGAGGGTCACCGCCGGCACCACCGCCGGCACCCCTGACTATTTTTCTTTGCTCGCAGGACTGGACCCGACGTACCACCCTAGCTCCGACCCGCTTCCCGACCCGCGTCCCGGCCGTCCGGAAACCGCGCATCAACAGTTGGCGCCGTCTGTGGGAAGCAGCCGTGATATGGTTATTCCTATGAATAAGCATCTACCTACTTGGAAGAATTCCAATTATCCCTAAGAAGTGGCCTCATCACCTCCTTCTTCGTCTGAAGACGGTGAGGTAGAGTCGCCTTGCTTGGCCTCCCAAGCTGCTGTGTCCAATGTCGACTCATAATCCTCATCTTTAAGGATGAGGCGGCGGAATTGCTCGGGATCGGGGTTCGCTGTAGGGATAGGCTCTTCCACCAAGTTTAACTCCTCAGCTATGGGTGACTGATCAATCTCTGGATGGCGATCATGGAACCATCTACGCACCCCATTGACTCCCTCAATGTAGGAGCGTTCCATAGCTTGCTGGTAGATGCGACCCCTACGGAAGCGAGCCACTGCTTTGCCTATCCTACCCTGCTCAGCAGTAGCTCTCTCTCGAAGTTCTTGGTTAAAATCATTTGCCCTTTTACGCTGGATAGCTGCCTCCTTCTTGGCCTCGGACAAGTCAGCCTTCAGCCTACCAATCTGTTCTTTCATCTCTGCCATTCTACTTTCCGTCTCGGTTAAGTTGTCAAGGCAGACTAGATGCTTCGCCTTCCAGTCGTCAACCTCGGAAGTGAGAAGGTTTACTTCCTTGAGGAGGTTGGTATTGGTAGACTCCCCTTGAGCCAAGGGTCCTGTCGCCTACAGAAAGGAAGGCAAGGAGAGGGAAGGAGTTAAGGCATGACTGTCAAAGTATAAAGAAAAAAGGAAGAGAGGGTTTCAATGAAGCCTAACCTGAAGGATGATGCCCATCCCGACGGCGATCGCATCAAAGTATGAGAGTCTTACGTCTCCTGGAAAGACATTGGTAGGCATGAGGCGTGCAGCATTTTGAGACAACTCCTGAAGGTAGTCTCCACATGTTGAGCCGCCCTGAAAGCCCGTACTGTCAAAAGTAAAGCGCTTGGGTAGCTGAGTGGCTGAAGGTAAACGGCTCCCAGTAGGCTGGGAGCTTGCCACTTCACCCGCAGGCTGAACGAAGGCAGACCTTTCAGGAACTGGCTTACGTACGGGAGCCTCCTTGTGACTACTAGCTCTCCTCTTCGGAGGTCTGAGAATTGGAGGACTGCCACTCCGCTTCTTCTGGGATGAACTAGGTTTGTCATGAGTGAAAGGCTTAAATGGCATCTTGGCTACGAGTTGAGCAAACCGCTTCTTGGTAGGATGTAATGGGAATAGTCCTGCACGAAAATAAAACTGGTAAGACTGCAAGCACATGTTTGATGAAGTAAGATCGAAAAGTAATGACCCAGCTTACCTTCCGGAGGAATGGGAGGTGATAAGCCAAGACGGGCCAACTGCTCCCGATCAGTGAGGTTATTCACGTTCTTCGCATCCACGGGTAGCTTGAGCACCACTTGCAACTTCGTCGTCCCTCTCTTTTTGAGACAACAGCGGACGCTTGGTCCAAGGAGCTGCAACAAAAACAGAAAATAATGTCAGTCGATCAAGAGTGGTCATAACAAAGTCAGATAAGGAGCCATTATAATATGGTACCACAAACACCAAAATGCCTCCTAATCTTCAACTTCTCCCCCTTTGGACGAGCACCTTCCTGATACTTCCAACCGCCACCACACCAGAATTGCTTAAACTTCCATTCTTTCACATGGGAAGGAATGCCAAAAAGGCGGTTGGGGTCATCCGTCTTCCCTCGCTGGGATATATAATAGTAACCCGTCTTCTCTCCATTCGGCGGGTGAATGGCAAATATGTGCTTAACATGATTGGTGGTAGGGTCGCCAAGGCCGGCGCTTCTGAATAAACTTTGAAAAGCTATCAGAAGCCTCCACCCATTGGCCGACAGTTGGGTAGGAGCGATGCCCATAGCATCGAGTATACGGCGAACGTAGTTATCAAAAGGCACCCGGAGACCAGCTCTCAATAGCTCTAAGCTTAAACCAATGACACTGCGGGGTGACTTACTCCACCGATCACCCTTCCTTGGAAGAAACAAGATGACTGAAGCGGGGATAAGGAAATGGGCTCTATATGTCTTTAATCGGTCTTCTGGAAGCTGGTTATCAATATGGTCCGCCTCCCACCACTTTTCGGCCTCCGGTTCGCTATCCGAGGTAGCAGAGGACGACCAGTCGCTGTCCCCTTCAGTGTCTACCACCTCATGGTTGACAGAATTTTGTCCCAACTCCCGATCCGGACCCAAGAAGTTTTGATAAAATTCGTTAACTTCTTTACGGTTGGTCGCCGGATCCTTGCCCCTGGAAGACTGGGTTTGATGACTCGGTTCCCCCCGTATCAACCTTACAGTGGTTTTGACTCTAGCCATCTGCACAGTCAAAGAGGGGTCGTTAGTCATCAAACCAAGTCTACTGAGGGAAGGAAGAGGTGAGTAAAAAAAAAAAAAAAAAACTGCTGGGGGACTGTATCGAGAGTCCGCGGGAGCACACCCGCGGAGGATAAAGTATTCAAAGTTAGAATGTCCGCGGAAGCACACCCGCGGAAGAAAAAATATATTGAAACTTGAAAGTCCGCGGAAGCACGCCCGCGGAGGAAAGTTTATTCAAGTTTGAAAGTCCGCGGAAGCACACCCGCGGAGGAAAAATTATTAAAGCTTGAAAGTCCGCGGAAGCACACCCGCAGACCCGCGGAAGTACGACCGCGGAAGAAAAAATATTGAAACTTGAAAATCCGCGGAAGCACGCCCGCGGAGGAAAGTTTATTCAAATTTGAAAGTCCGCGGAAGCACACCCGCGGACCCGCGGAAGTACGACCGCGGAAGAAAAAAAATATTGAAACTTGAAAATCCGCGGAAGCACGCCCGCGGAGGAAAGTTTATTCAAATTTGAAAGTCCGCGGAAGCACACCCGCGTAGGAAAAATTATTAAAGCTTGAAAGTCTGCGGAAGCACACCCGCGGACCCGCGGAAGTACGCCCGCGGAAGAAAAAAATATTGAAACTTGAAAATCCGCGGAAGCACGCCCGCGGAGGAAAGTTTATTCAAGTTTGAAAGTCCGCGGAAGCACACCCGCGGAGGAAAAATTATTAAAGCTTGAAAGTCCGCGGAAGCACACCCGCAGACCCGCGGAAGTACGCCCGCGGAAGAAAAATTATTCAAGTCTGAAAAATCCGCGGGATCACGCCCGCGGATCCGCGGAAACACCCCCGCGGAGAAAAAATTATTTAATTTTAAAAATTCGCGGAAACACCCCTGCGGAGAAAAAATTATTTAATTTTAAAAATTCGCGGAAACACCCCTGAAGTTATATAATGGAAATTTCAGAATTTGCTAATATGCCCCCGTACTTATTCAAATTTCCTGCAGGAAATCCTTACAAACTCACGTAAACCTGCATGACACAGGCGGCAAGCTCAGCGCCCAGCGCGCACGCGATCGCCCATCGCCCAAGCGCCCAGCGCGCATGCGACTCGCCCAGTACGCACGCGATCGCCCAGCGCCCAAGCGCCCAGCGCGCGCCCAGCGCCTCGCCCCTCGCCCCTGCGTGCTGCTCGCGCGACCAGGCCTCACCCCTCGCCCCTGTGCACGCCCAGCGCCTCTCCCCCTCGCCGCTCGCCCGCGGCTCACGCCCAGGCAGCACCCAGGCTGCACGCCCAGGCAGCACCCACGCAGCGCGCCCAGGCAGCGCCCAGGCAGCGCGCCCAGCGTGCCCAGGCAGCACGCCCAGGCAGCGCCCAGGCAGCACCCAGGCTGCACGCCCAAGCAGCGCCCAGGCAACAGCCAGGCTGCACGCCCAGGCAGCGCGCCCAGCGTGCCCAGGCAGCACGCCCAGCACGCCCATGCGAGCCATGCACACACCCTCCATCACACCCGTGCATGTCTCTCCTTCTTTCACACACAATCACATACACACACATAGGACATAATCCGTGCAAGAATTTTTGCATTCAAAAACTATACCTAATTCATTCATATGCAAAAAAAAAAAAAGAGTACTCACTTGTGACGTCTTGAAATTCTGGCTCGGGTTGAAAAGTTCTGTTTGCTGGTGCGCTTGCACTGCTGGCCTCTTGGGTACTCTCTCCTATTTTTGAGTAAACCCTACTCCCCAACACTTGTGTCTTATATAGAGCATCAATTTAGGGTTTAATGAATCGCATCTTTTGGGCTGGCCCCTAACACATTTAATTTATAGCCCAGAACAACTAAATAGTCCCTACGCCGACCCATTGGTCGACTTGGGTCTGGGGGGACTACTGTTATGGCCATAATAATATTGGGCCTAATTGTCTCTAACACAGTAAGCCCATTACTGTGGTCCATTATCTGGGCCCATTATCTGGGTCCCACAATGACCCAGCCCAGCTTAATTATTTATGATACGGTAAGCCCATTACCGTATCCCACTATCTGGGCCCATTACAGTAAGCCCATTACTGTATCCCATTATCTGGGCCCATTACAGTAAGCCCATTACTGTATCCCATTAGCTGGGCCTATTACAGTAAGCCCATTACTGTATCCTACTATCCGGGCCCATACGGTAAGCCCATTACCGTATCCCATTACATGGGCCCATTACAGTAAGCCCATTACTGTAGCCCATTATTTGGGCCCATGAATAATTTAATAGCCCCTACGTCGACCCGTTATTCGACTTGGGTCTGGGGGGACTACTGTTATGGCCATAATAATATTGGGCCTAATTGTCTCTAACACAGTAAGCCCATTACTGTGGTCCATTATCTTATCTGGGCCCATTATCTGGGTCCCACAATGACCCAGCCCAGCTCAATTATTTATGATACGGTAAGCCCATTACCGTATCCCACTATCTGGGCCCATTACAGTAAGCCCATTACTGTATCCCATTATCTGGGCCCATTACAGTAAGCCCATTACTGTATCCCATTAGCTGGGCCTATTACAGTAAGCCCATTACTGTATCCTACTATCCGGGCCCATACGGTAAGCCCATTACCGTATCCCATTACATGGGCCCATTACAGTAAGCCCATTACTGTAGCCCATCGTCTGGGCCTATTATCTGGGTTCCACAATGGCCCATTCCGACTCCTATATAAACCCTCCGGAACGTTGCTCAAGGTAAGTTGACAAATGCACATTTTTCTGAACTTATTATCTCTCTACAATTCCTCTATTTTTGAGAGCTTCTCTCTCTAGGAATTTCTCTCAGAAAATTCCGGAGTGCCGGATACTGACTTGAGCGTCGGAGGGTCACCGCCGGCACCACCGCCGGCACCCCTGACTATTTTTCTTTGCTCGCAGGACTGGACCCGACGTACCACCCGAGCTCCGACCCGCTTCCCGACCCGCGTCCCGGCCGTCCGGAAACCGTGCATCAACAATGGAAAAAAGCATTTTAGACACCGTGGAAGGCTGCAAGGTTAGGCAACATTTGGGACTGATCTTGGAAATCTGCGATTTGGAATCTTTAATTGTGAGAGAGAGCTGACGCCTTTAGAAGTTCTTCTTGGTTAGTCTTTCATCAGAAAGTATATATCATAGATTGATGATTATCTTGTGATATATGTGCGTGAAAGGTATAAGGTTTAAAATCATTCTAATTATTGCTCGTATTCTTGTATTTCTTCTTTTTGGTTAATTGAATAAAGCTGCTACCAAGATCTCTAAAATGGATGTAGGCTTAATTAGCTGAACCACTATAAATCTAGGGTTGATCTATCTTGTCTATTTTTTTTGTTTATTTTACTTGCTCGTTGTTCCATCATAATTTTATTAAAATCTTGGATATAATCACCTCCATAAGTAGTCTAATTTAACAACACTTCGAAATAAACATCTGTCTTAGAATTTGCATTTTCTTTGAAGTATCGAAACTATAGATCTTCTAATTATTGGTTTGTATAAATAGAAAAATATGAGTCTAGAAGGTTGTAAATTTTTAAGTAAATTTGAGGATCTATGTTTTTGTTATTGTAAAATGCAGAAAAATTCATGATACTTTGCTTGAATGTAAACATAATTTCTAAAGTCAATTTTTAACAAACCTTTAATCATATAAATCGGTTTCTGAACTAATATTTCTTTCTTTAAAAGAATAAAATAACAGTTCATACTACATTTGACAAACTTTCAACCACAACTTGAACAGGGTGACTAAACACGTATACAACTATATATAGCTAGATGTAACAGTGCCCTGCCAGAATTCCACGATTCTGATCGAAGCAGCATTTGTCATCTGAAAGATCCCATTCATCTCGCAACTACTTGTGAAACCGTTACATCATTAACCGAAGGCATCGAGCGACTCTCTAACTGCTGTAAAGATATATTTCGTCCAAATTCATCAGCGTATTTAGTGAAAGCAGGCTTCGTTGGAATCATCATTTGTGCGGCTTCATTTTTCAGCATCGAGAAAACTTCCAACATGGATGGTCTGTCATTTGGGTTTTCTTGGACACAAAGCAAAGCTATTTGCAAGCATCTCATTAATTTGCACGAGGAGTGTGTATCATCCAGTGATTCATCCATAAATTCCATGCCTTTTCCATCTTCCCACAGTTCATATGCCTGAAATTGCTCGAGTATCAAATTATATTTGAAATGAAATGCTAATATTTTGATTCATAGATCTTATAAAGAATTATATATTGATCAAACTTACATATTCTAGAAGGCTGGAACTTTCATTCAGGCCATATAAGAAGGCAATCCTTTTGCCACTTATGATTTGCAGAAGCAGAACACCGAAGCTATAAACATCTGATTTAGTAGAGTACATGCCTCTTTTGACAAATTCAGGAGGAACATAACCTCTGCATATTGGATTATATTTTTACAAACATTGCAGAAGTGTGTGGAAATTAAACAAGAATATTTTGACAAATAAAGTAGCACGAAGATTAGATACACACTTACAGTGTTCCAACAATTCTTCCCGTGTTTGCTTCAAGATCATCTTTTGCAAATATTCTAGCCATACCAAAGTCTGATATTTTAGCATTCATACCTCCATCTAACAAGACATTACTAACTTTTAAGTCCCGATGAATAATAGTCAATCTTGAGTATTCTTGGAGATATAGAAGCCCTTGAGTAACCCCTTCAATGATATGAACACGTTTTTTCCAATCCAAAATATGTCGTTTAACGGGATCTGCATACAAGCAACAATGTAATACAGGTGTGACGGGGATAATAGACTGGAAGAATTGCAAATGAGAAGGCACTATAATTACACATAAAAAATTCATACCAAAAAGATAAGAGCCTAAGCTTTTGTTTGGCATGTATTCATAGATCAGTATCTGTTCATCTTTGTCAATGCAATAACCCAAAAGTCTAACAAGATTGACATGTTGGAGCTTTGCAGTAAGCATAACCTCATTTTTGAATTCCTCAAATCCTTGTGTGGATGTTTTCGAAAGTTTCTTCACTGCTATTTCCTTTCCATCCGGCAATATACCCTGGCAGAAAATCAAAATAATACACTAATATTAATTGGCAGCTTTCTCTAAATCTCTCCTTATTCTTGTACGTAATCTATCCTCTTCAGTATATGATTGTTAGTCTAGTTGGTGACAAGCACCTGAAGTAATCCATTCTTACGTATCCGTCGAGGAATAAATTAAAATGGTTGAAGCCATAAACAGTAACTAGGGCATCAAATTATGATTAATAGCCTAGCTAAGTATAGAATATTACCTTATAAACAGGACCAAATCCACCTTCGCCAAGCTTATTTACAAATGAAAATTTATCTGTAACTGCCTCAATATCAGCCAAAGCATATACGACGAGGCTAGGATCATTTTTACTAAAGTCTCCAGCAGCTAATGCATTACTGCCTTCATCATCTGATTTTTTAGCTGATGAGTCAACAATTCGTATATGAAATTAAAAAAAAAAAAAAAAAGCTAGATTATCAGTATCAAGCAACAAACATGCATCGTTATAAAAATTGAACCATCCTCGCTTAACTCTAAATGGAATATTTATAGATGGAAAAATTTACCTTCAGATTTGAGCTTTCTCATCCTGCAGAATAAGTTATAAATCAGAAAGCCTATTAGGAGAATAGCAGTTGCCGTGGTAGTCAATGCGATTACTAACATACGCAAATTCTTTCTTCCAAGTTTTTTATCCTCCCGAGTGGTGGAAGAAAAATTTATTTTGTCATGCTCAGCTGAAAAAATATTTCAAATCTTTAACTGATCGGACAATAGTACAAATAAATGTTTCTCAACAAATTAATTGTCTCCAAAGCTAAATTGATAACAATTTTCCGCACTGCTTACCTGCAGCTCGAGAAAGCTCCCAATTATTATCCATGTACACTTGCCAAGCAAAGTAACCTAGTAGCCTCTTCTTCCTGGCATACGAAATCTTAACCCTAACAACATCCACATCATCAAAAGAAATCCAAACTCTCCCTATTGAGCAGTATTTGACCACATAAGTTGAATTATACGTAACGTTAGCTACATGTTGGTCAATGTAACTCTTGATTCCCATATAGCTCATGCTTCCCTCGCCTACTGGCCCTACTGCTGATGCACCAATACCGTTGACCTTGGGGTCCGTAAGATTCCATACATAGCCATAGAAAGGCAAACAGAAAACCAACTTGTTATAAGAAAACCCTGCATCGACCCATGCCTTTATACCATCGTCGGTATTAGCAACACCACTGGATCCATAGAGAGCTGCGTAAGCGCCTGTAAAGTTTCCTTGCTTCATAGGCGTTCTGTAGTCGGTAGTGAGAACATGAACCCAGTTCAAGTATCTCTGGGCCGAGTCCACAGGATAACTTACTGAATCAAGATAATGTGGTGAAAATTTAACTAGAGAGGTCAAGATAAGTTGCGACTGCCTAGATTTTCTTGCTTCTAAGATGGTAGCAGCTCGCCATTCCGTAAAGAGAATACCCATATTGAACATGTCGGAGCTTTTGTTTGGATAGAACCAAAGGTCTAGGCCTTGAAATCCATAGAGCCTAGCTATTTTTATTGATGATTCAATGAAAGATTTTCTATGAGACTGGTTGCCTACCAATGAAGAAAAGGTTGGATGACTTATAACTTTTCCTCCGATCGATAGAAGTGTTGTGACTGATGGGTTCTTTTGCTTTACAGTGTCCGTGAAGCTGGCGAACACTGATGATGGTAAAGATAGCTGATAAGTCGTGGAATTCACACCAGCAAAGGCGCAAATAAGATGAGTGAAGAGAGAAGAATTTATGTTTGAAACAGGGAACTCATTCGGATCATCTAGCCAGTAATAACCAGCTCTAATCCAAGTCTGGGCTTTTGAGGGGCATAATTCAAGCGAGAAAAAAATAAAGAACACGATAATGAGAATTGATATTCTCATTGAGGAAAATTTTTGAAAGGATTTTGATACCATCGAGGAAAGCCTCTCTCAAGCAGATATAGACATGCTAAATTTTTTGCTATACATGAACCGGTAAGGTCGAGTAGACAAAGGGTTCTTATGATTGATACTAGAAATTTCAACTTTTTACTTAGGGATGGAATCTGATACCGAGCGAGAGTAGAAGAGACGTCAAAATTTGGAAATAAATAATTAACCAAATATTTTATACGCTTATTTACTTTTTTGTTTCGATTTTTTTCCATTTTTAAAATGGATTATAATTTTTTTATATTATTTGTACCTAATCTTTGTGTCATCTTATGATACGTGACAAATATTAGATTAAATAGTTAGGATTTTATTTTTAGGATAAAGACGGTACAGTTTCAGTAACACTAAACATCTCTATTCATTTTCTTTTTCTCTCCTTCTCTTGCGGAACTTCTGAAATTACGCATACCAAATTACTCTGTTTCATATTTTTTACTATTCCTGTCTCACGGAACTTCTCAAATTACAGATCTCACTTCTCAAATCACGTAACTCACTTTCAAATTACACAAGTCTAATTAATTAATCAATCTAATAATCCAAACATCATCGTGAACAATATGATCAACAACTCAAGTCCACCACCGGGCAGATAAACTCAATGTTCGTACCTAGCAAAATATATGCTGATTGTAGTACAATCCCCTTAGAAAACAATCCAGGAAAATGTATAATTAATGTATATGTTCAACATTTGGGGAGATGTAATTTCTCTTGAACCAATCAATTGCTTCACACGTTTTCATATTTGATTAGTATGGTTTAGATATCTATAGCTACACATTCATATTTAGTTTGGCCAAAGATATCTAGATAGATGTAGTCTCATATCGTCTGAAGAATAAAAAGATTGGGCCCCAGTAATGACGTTGCAGGATAATTAGATAGCCATATAGAATTTTAACTTGTAGACAGGGCCACATATATCCACCTCGCCACAGGTAATTTTAAAATGAAAATCTGTTTTTATCAGCCTTGATTTCACGAAATTTGTAAGTTAGTAGGTTTGCAGTATTGCTATTAACATCCCCATCTACTGATGGACAATTCATTCCGATTTTCGATCCTTTAGCGGAGTTTGCTGTCCTTATCATACAAGAAACATCAAATGATAGGAAAAACTTTAAACAAACAGCTGGATTGAATTTAAAAAATTGCATTTGATGATTCCAACTCATCAAGTATCTCGGCCATCATATACGTCTGATCAATGGTCATAAATTTGTATCAAGTTTTAAGTTACAGTATCTCAATTCATATTATAAAGCCCATAAAGATTTATATGGGATAGGCTTGCTAAGTCATTTTATTGATTTATTGAACCCATCCAATTAAATATGACAAATATTCATAAGTGACAGAGAAAATTTAAAAAACAAAAAAAGAACTAACCACCTCTAGCTAACACGTGACTTAATTTTAGTGGCTTTCTACATAAATATTTTTCTATGAAGCCTAGTAGAAGAACACCACCTGCTAACAACCGTAACTTATTTTGTCCACTTTCATCAAGTTCTTGAGCTGAAAAAACAATTCACCTTTTTAAATAAATCTGCAAAAAATATCTTCAAAATCGGTTCATGTAAAGTTTTAATTCTCACTTTTAACTAGACCATGTACAAGTTTTGAAGTTATGATATCTATATATACTGAATTTTAGACCACATGGTAATAAGTCATAGAAACTAAACTCATATTTCGTGATACACGTGTAACACCTCAAATTTTGTACATATATACCTTAGAGTGCCTTAAAGTGTGTATTTATCAATGCATATATGTGCCTAAGTGGTGTATGTATTAATAAGTAATTGTGGAGGATGAAATTGGAAGATGTTAGTAAGTGCAAGGGCAAAATTTGAATTTTGCCCACAAGATACTTATATATAAAGGATAAGGCTTCTAGGAAATTCATTTTCCTTGCTTCCATACCGATCACTCCAGCCCTCACTTTCTCTCCCTTTTGCTCTCACTTGTGTGAATTCAAGAGGAATAAAGGAAGCTTGAAGGGAATCAACGAAGGTAGCTTACTCTTCTTCCACTCCAAGTTCTTAGCCATGAGATTTTATGTGAATTTGCTAGATTTTAACCATGATTCATGGTGTGTTTATGTTGTTCACATTCTAAACTGCTGAAAAACATGAATTGTGATGAAACATGAAAGAATTAGTAAGATTGGGAGTTGTTAGAAAGCTAGGAGTAGAATTGAGAGTAAATCCTACAAAGTTCATTTCCTAAGCAGCATGTAGTACGAAATATTTCTGAAATTGTAGGGTTGCTTTTTGATTTTAAAATTTTTATATGATAAACCAAGCAATTAAGGAGTTTATGGGATTTTGAATCACTCAAAAATTCGAAGTGAGCAATTTATGGTGAATTTTTTAAGTTGATGGAACAAATTTGCATCTCACCTGATTTGAAACAGAGTACGAGAAACTGATTTTGGTTGAGGGGTTCATGAAAAAATGCTGATTTTTGATATGTAAATCCTTTGTTTTATTTCCTGTTGAACTAAAAATTTTCAAGGTTTTTGGAATTTTGGAGGAATTTATATGATTTTTCAAAATTGTGGTTGTAAAACTAGAAACTTTAACTTTCAGAACAAGACAAGTAATCTAAATTGCTTTTGACTAACTTTAACTCATTGGAAAATTATGATTTTTGGTAAAATGATTTTTATACGTGTCTAGTTGTAGATTGAAAAGTTTGATAGTGATTTGGACCATTTTGAATTTTGTAAAATTCGTTAAAGTGCTACTGCTCAGTGACAGAACTAATAGGTAGAGATTGCGTATGGTAAAAATTTAAGGTTTCACAGGGTATATAGCCTTATTCTAACCCAATAAATTCATAAGCTATAATATATGTGTTTACTTGAGTCCCATGATGTTTGGTGAGGACTGGAAACGTATAACCTCTTAATTATAATTATCCAACCAATGTGTCTATGATATTGTTTAGTTAATGATGTTAGTGGTTGGTTGAGGTGTTGCTAACCTATAAGAGGCTTAATGATTTCCACGTGGACACTAAGGCCAAGGACTAAAGCAATCAGGTAAGTAGCTAGATCACTTTTGAGGGCACAATAGATTTTTGTGTTGATTTTATTATGACTATGACTATGATGGATGAATTTATTCAAAAATGTTACACTTAATGGTTTCACTCTCTTATATGTGTGTGTGAGCGATGTCTTGAATTGAATGCTATAAGTGTGAGATAAACCAAATGTGGGTATGACTATGTGTATATGAGCCATAGTGTGATATGGCATGACAAATGAAATATTATATGTTTGAAAAATGCCTTATGATGAGTATGGTATGCACACTATTATGTGATATTTGCTTGAATTGTAAATTTTTCATGTTCAGACCTTGGGGAAAAGACTTGAAAGCTATGGTGAAATTCATGCATAGGATTGGGTTGTGGAAGTGTCAACCCTAAGTTAGTGAAATGCATTTAGGGTTGGGTTGTGGAAGTGTCCATCCTAGGCTAGTGAATGCTTTGGGTAGAGTTGTGAAAGTGTCCGCCCAAAGTTAGCAAATGCATTTCAGGTAGGGTTGTGGAGGTGTCCACCTGAGGCTAACCAATGCATTCAGGGTTGGGTTATGGAACTGTCTGCCCAATTTGTGATTATGTATGTAACGTGTGTGTGTATCCCCAAAGCTCTTAAAGTAAAAGTTTGATGATGAGTAAGATAGATATGTGTACATTTGTGTAAGGAAACGTGGCGTATGTGGACACATGTGAAAGGTGGGTTTTACACATGTTGATGTTGTGTAAAGCAGGAATGAGGAATATTGATTAAATGTATATGAGTGTAAAATAGAGGGAATGGCTTAAATGTTTTGCCCTTAAACATCGTCAGCGTAGGAGCACCAACACAGTGGCACAGAAGCGCAATTCTCCTGCCGCACATTGTGATGAAGCAGAAAGTTGGCACTGCAGCGCGATCTGGACGGCGCAGGAGTGCCATTTCTTTTGTTGAGTATGTGTTTAAGATAGAAACTTGGTGCCGTTGCGCTAACTGATCCGCGTAGGTGCGCGAACCATAAATGTTGTCACTACTTTAACTGACTTGCAGAAAAAGAAAGGATTACTTGTGGATCAAGAAAGGGTTGTGCAATTTGTTTAAGTGTTTTCTTCTTGCATGATTTTCATATTTAGTTACTTACTGAGTGTTGCACTCACTATTTCTGTTGTGTGCCTTAGGTGAGCATTAGATTTGGGATTTTTTTTGAGAGGACGTTTGGAATATTGACACGAAGCTCCCTTGACAACCATCGCCTTGTTACAGGAATTGGAATTTTGTGATATTGATTTTGCTTCTTTTGAAATGTAAATAGTGTTCTATGATTGACAATGGGAACTTCGTGTATTTTGGATGCACTTTTAATGGAAGTGGTTCTTTTTTCCCATTTATTTTGTGTGTGTAAAGGCTTTGAGTTACATTCTATATCTTTTGGGGTACGGGGTGTTACAGTGTGGTATAAGAGCCTAGATTTATATGATTCTGTAGACATTTTGTTGTAAGTTGTCAAGAGAACCAAGTCCTATGCTAAATCCTTGACAGATATGAGTCAGAAAGTTATTCAAGAGAGTATACTAATCATTGCTTTGAATATGGTATTCTGTTTTATTCTGTCAATCAAAATTTGGTAATTATGTCTCGTTCTAGCTGACTAAGGAGGATTGGCGATCCCACTGTTGAGGGGATACGACGAGTGGCCCCTATTGCCAAAATAAGACGGACCTTGGAATTAAATGAACCATCTACAACTAGTAAGAGAAGAGGAAGGTAGCCAACAAGAATAGGAGGTGATGCACGAGCCTGTGAGAGTACTATACAGGAGTTGGTGCAGTTTTGACTGAAGTAAGGCAAGAAGCACCTCAAGCGAGCTCTTCTACTTTGGATAACATACAAGTGGTGGAGCAATTCCAAAGATTAAACTCTCCCTTATTTGTCAGCTCTACAGATCCATTGGCGGTTGAACGATGGGTCCGCGAATTGGAGAAGATATTCAAGCTTATGGTATGTGTAGACGCTTAGATGCTCACATGTGCCACTTTTATGCTTAAGGGAAGTGCAAGTTACTGGTGGGACATGACTAAAAGAGCCTACGTTATTGAGGAGACTGTGCTTACATTGGCCCAATTCAAGAAGATTTTCTTTGACAAATACTTTCCACAGTCTTTGAGGAATGAGAAGGTAGTGGAATTTCTACAGCTGACTCAAGGGTCAATGCCTCTCATAGAGTATGAATGGAGATTTAAGGCCTTGTCTACATTTGCCCCACATCTTATTCGCGTTAAGGAGGAGAAAGCCAAGCTATTTGAAAAGGGTTTGAGGCCGGAGATTAGGAAGCATGTGGCCATCTTGGAGTTGAAGAGCTATAGTGCGATGTTGAGAAAGGCCCAAATTTTGGCACAAGATGATGAATTGACTAAAGATTCCAAGCCAAAAGAAGCAGCATCGAGTTCCCAACAAAGATAGCCTTGGAGGAGAAATAAAATTAACGCTTTGATAAAAGCGAAAGGAGAGCAAAGCAGAATAATGGAAGGAGAGACATTCCATTTTGTAAAACATGCAACCGCTGACATGAAGGAGTATGTCCTCGGCAAATGCGAGCTTGTTTCAAGTGTGGTCAAGCTAGCCATTTTATTTCCTCGTGTCCAAACTCAGCAAAACTCAGAGTGCTCCTAAAATAGACCAGAGAGCACAAGAAAGGGTGTATTTGCTTATGAATGCAGATGATGCGTTCGAAACTAGCAAGTATACTAGTCGCACAAGTAATAAAGTGATAAGTAAGATATCGTTCCCACGAGGATTGATTCTAATTGAATTTGTTATTTTACAGCCACAATCAACTAAACAGGGGGGGTTTTGTTGAATGATTAACTAAATGAAATAAGAATGCAAATTAAGAATAACAAAACAGAAGTTAATTTGAATAAAAGATCAATGAGAGAAATCTGGTTAAGGGATCCTTCTCTACCACAAGATATGGATTTGCGAATTAATCGTAGAATTGTCATCCAATTACAGCATTGAAGTTATCAACCGTAGATAACAACAAGCTCTGTTATCCCAATCTTTCCTTACTTTGTTGTTAAATAAAACAGGCTCTTTATTAATCTCTATCCATTAAACAACCTAGAACAAGCTCTCTAAATTTAATTCAATGGATGCATTATGAAAAGAAAGACAGGTTGATCTAAGCAATAAACACACAAGCTCGGATTATTTAACTTAGGTTGTATTCTCCAATTGCAATCTCTGATCACAATTTTGCTACTAATGATTAGAAATTCAAGACAATTACGGATCAAGATTTCTAGTCTAGCAATAGACAATATCCAGATTATATTCAGTTGGCCACCCAAATACAATCCAGCAAGCAATCATAAGCATTAAACATGGGAAAATACAAGCAACTTCAATTAGAGAATTGGATAACAATTCCTTGCACAATCAATTCATAAAAACCATATCAAGGGCTTTGAAATCACCCTCAACCAATTCAGATTTAGTTACACATATTCAGATAGAATACAAATATAATACAATATGGAGACATTCCAGATTGTAGTTCTTCCTCTTTCCAAGCCTTCAATCTCCTTCAAGAACTCCAAGAGATGAGAGAAATCCAAAGATGCAGCCTCCTCCACGTTCTCCCCTCTCCAAATTATGAAAATAAAACCCTAAAATGTGTTTAAATACTCTGCTACAGTGACTTGCTACAGTGCCCCGTATTATACATGCTACAGTGACTTGTGGAATTATATTTCTATACATCTCACACTGTTTTGATTAAACTTTTGGTACACTTAATGGATTTATAAACCGTAAATTTCTCCAGAAAATAGACTTCGAGAGCTTTCCAACGGTATATAATATGTCATCGGGTTCATTGTATATCAATACAATTAAATCCGAGAAGATCACTGACTAGCAGAGGTGAAAATGAAGGGTTTTACTCCATTTTTGTGCAAGTTGCTCCAAAACTCCTACAAACATCAAAACCACACAAAAACATAAAAATACCAAGGAATATAGCAAAGAAACATGGACGAATTGATATAAAAGTAATACATAAATAGACACCTATCAAATTCCCCCACACTTAGACTTTGCTAGTCCTCGAGCAACTAAAATGATACGAAACAAAACTAAACCGAAACAAAATCAGAGAAAAATTAAAACACACCAATGCTTCAACTTGCAAATAGGCCTCAAAGATTGTACTTAATTATAACCCAAGGAAAACTTCAAAATAATGCACTTGATCAAGAATTTTATCTCAAAAATTAGTTTCGCTTCACTTCAATTCCTCAAGTGTGTGTGTGTAGAGCCATTCTCACCTAATCACTTGTAACCCGGATGAGTTTATGCATAAAAATGAATCATATTTAATATTGAAGATGTGTGTATAAATGAACTCCATAGGCCTGCTTTTCAAGTCACTCTCCACTAATGTAGACATGCACAACACCAAGGATCAAGTAGGACTTTATTAAGCTTGTAACGTTTGGCTTGGGTGAAGGTATGATAAAGGATAATAATTTGGCTCAAATCACCCACAAACACATAAATCATTCAATATTATGTAGAGCTCAAGCCCATGACATAAAAAATTCATTCTTATTCATCAAATGACTCTCCCAAACTTATTCAGAACACTCGAACTCTCTTTTTTTTTTCTTTTTTTTTCTTTTTTCTTTTTTTTTTTTTGTAGAAAGCAAAAGAAACTACACCCCCACACTTTGTTGTTTCATTCTTTTTAAGAACGCCCAAGGGTATAGAACTCTTTTTTTTCTTTTTTTTCTTTTTTTAACTGCAATTCCACTCCCCCACACTTAAACAATACATTGTCCTCAATGTTTAAGTACGTGGAAGATAAGTACAGATTTTTTTCTCTTTTTTTTTTTTACAAACATAATAAAACTCACTTGCATTGCTCATGGCATAATCCAACCTCCTCTAACTTCCCAAAACCAGAACATAGCTCAAAATGTAATTGCGAATGATTTACATGCTCATAGGTAAGGGATAAACTGTTTGGAACAAATTCAATTAAGGTTAGGAAATCTTTTAGTGAGTTAACAAAGAAAAAGGTTTACAGAGGCTCAAAGGGGTAACTAGGGATCAATTTTAGTCAAGGTTGGCTCTTAAGGCTCAAACGGTCCAAAGATGGCCTAAATCATTTCCCTAATGTTGCACAGTCTAGGATTTCGCCTCGAGTGACCATCAAACAAGTTCTAGAATTCATTGAAATCTGAAGAAACACTTAAATTACATAAACTTTCTCTAAGTAAACAAATAACTCAGTGATAATAGCTCAGTGCTCAATGTTGCGCAAGGAATCAAAAGCAAAGCGAAAACCAATAAACATTTCAAGCACAAAGATCCATGCATCATTTATCATTTTCCAAGAGTTATTCTTAATTCAATCATTATCTTATCATCGACCCACAAAATGCAAGAAAAGAGGTACGTGGCGTTGTTACACCTGAGTCAAGATTGTATATTTCAACAATCCTTAGGACCAGTAGCCCGCAGACTTAAGGTTTCCAGCCTATATACCTTTATTATGAAAGAACAAAACAAGAAACAAGACACTTCAAACAACATGAAATAAACAAACTACAGATTTATTTAGAGAGAATGCGTTTCAAGAGTTAAGGAAACCCCATATTCTGCCATTCTCAGGTTTTTCCACAATGTTTTTTTTTTTCGAATCGAAACTGATAAAGACAAAAACACACAACAACTCTAAATTACATAAAACTAAACTTACTCATAAAATAACAAAGTCCAACAAGCCAGCAAACAAAAACAAGTCAGTTAGAATGGGTCTAAAAAGTTTAGAAGTTAGCCTCCTTATTCAGCCATTATGGATTGAAGAGATCCAGAATGCGTTTCAAGAGGAACTAAAATTTTTAAGCCACCACTCTAAAAGCCATGATTAGAAAATATTACCTGGGGTGAAAGAAATAACCTGAAAAAGCTCAAAAGAAATAACATGAAAACTCTCAAATAAACACAATAAAAAGAAAGCAAAACAAAAACAAAGCAAACCAACAGATAGAGATTACAGATGGAGCGTTAAATCCAGTTTACGCCTCTTATTGCCTTCTCCAAACCAATCTATCCGAGCCATTGTTGAATCAGGCGAATAGACGAATTCTTGTAATTTGTCAATTAACTCCCCTGCAGTTGAAGCTGTAACCAGGATTTGCCTCGCTGACTGGTGAGATGAAATTTTTTTCTACAGCTTGATCAAGAAAAGACAACAAACCATCAAAAAAATTATTGACATTTAACAAACCAATGGGTTTCCGATGGATGTTTAGCTGTGCCCAAGAGGTGATTTGAAATATCTCCTCTAATGTACCATAACCACCGGCAAAGCTATAAATGCATCGGAATTAACAACCATATGTGCAATACGCTCATGCATACTAGAGACCTGTAACTCTTCCCCGATTGTGTTGCCTACGATATCTCGTACAGCTAATGGTTTAGGGATAATGCCGAGAACTTTGCTCCCTCCTAGGGATGCAGCTGTTGACACACACCCCATTAACCCAAGACTACCCCCTCCATAAATCAAAAGAATACCCCTCGCAGCTAATGTCCTACCAAGATCAAGAGCTGCTGTTGTAAACTCTCCATCTTTACCAAATTGCGATCCACAAAATACGCATATATTTTGGAATCGCCGAATTGGTGTTTTCTCCATTTCTACAAGTGCTCTAACCTTGTGTAAGACAATGATGCACGTTAGGTAATATGCTTTTCAAGTGTAAGACAGGTTATAATAATGACATTTGAAAATATGGAGAATGGATATATACACACAAAAAACTCTCAAATTTGATACATGGGGACATAATTTCGGTGGGGGTTGCTCGAAGCAGATTTATCGCCCCGAGATTTGAAAAAAATAGATATGCTTTCGGTGGGGTTTGACAAAACCTCCACCCTTGTCGCCCACGTGTGCATGAAAAATGGAGATAAACTTTCGGTGGGGTTTGAAAAAACCGCCATACTTGTCTCCCACGTGAAGCATGACAATTAGAGATATACTTTCGGTGGAGGTTTACAAAACCTCCACACTTGTCTTCCACGTGTGCTTATATCATGGGGTAGTCATCTGATTTGTCAAAAAGAAAACTTGAAATTAAAACAAACAAAATCAACAAACAACAACAACACAAAAACGACATTGATAATCAGATCAAACGAAACAAGAAAGAAATAAAATTCGACAACAACAACACACATTCAAATATACAAGTAGTTGTGATTGTGGCTCACATCTTCCTCTGGTTTTACGTCCAGTAACGGCTGAAACGCCTTCTATGAGTCGGGGATTTGCTTCCCATCCAGTTTTCTTATAAACTGGCAAACAGGGTCGTTTTTAGTCAGATTCCCTAGACTATAACACTGCAATTCATCACGAAATTGTGTCCATAGATTAAGCAATTCACGCTGAACAAGTCCACAAGAATGTGACTCGAGAGTTAACAAAACATTATCCAGCGACTCATTACTCAAACCATTCTTAATAAATGAAAGTTTATCTTCTCTATTCCTGGACGCAAAACCTAATGAACGACAAGTCTGGTTACAATTCCATCTAGCACATTTATAACATACTTGTAACCTTTTCGCTCTTCGCCTCTTGGCGTAGTAGCTCTTTCCTAGACCAGGCATGTATTTTGCGAGATTAATGTCCGGCTCACCGGACAATCTCACCTTGGCTTCGATAAGCCATCGGATATCAGCAGGCACATTTAGGAGCATCAATGCCCAAAGTCTAGTCATCCGTACTTTATAAATTTTAAACACAGCATTTTGAGGAAGTGAAGGAAAATATTTACGAAGGTTCGACAAAAAGATATCGGCATCCATTGAAGAGGAGAAAAGAAGAGATATTACCGATAATGCGATCGAGTTTGTTTTTCTCCAAGATATGCACGTTTCAAACCTTTGGCGAATGACTTCAACTTCCGTTTGGATGTTTCCACAAGCTGCTTCACAAATGAGCTCAAAGCACAGAATAATCAAGTTGAACAAAAGAAAGGAAAAGAAAAGAGCAGAAACGAAACTAAAGACACATAAAAGAGATAACAACACAATAGCAAACAAAAGTAAAAAAAAGTAAAAGAAATATAAAAACAAATAAGACAGATGGCAAAGAGAGATAAAACCTGATCAATTTGATGGCCTACGAAAGGAATCTCCTCGAGACACAAAAATCGATCATTATTACCTCATTTTATTTTTCTTTTCTTCTTTTTTTTATTTTTCAAAAACATTGGGTTGCCTCCCAATAAGCGCTTGGTTTAACGTCCTCAGCCCGACGTTGGTTCCATCATGGCAGGGTCCAATCTCCGCTGTGCTTCTCTAATGGGCTTGGATCCCTCTTCTAACAAGATACGATTAATGCATATGGATGGGCCTTGGATTTCAACAATTGTCCACTCAATAGCTATTTTGTGATCTGTAAGTATTCGGACGAGTTTATCTTCTTGTATTCGTGCAAGGCCCATTTCCATTGTAACTCGCAAAGTATCATTCTCACCCAAGAATCCATAATTCAAATGATCTGGAAGTGACTTAAGCTCCAAGGTATTGGCTTTCATCACAGAAGGAAGAAGTTTCTCATTAGATAAATGCAATTCAATGTACGAAACATCATACCTATTTGTGGTGATAGCTATAGTCTCATCCAAGCTTGTCACAGCTTCCTCCACTTCTTTAGACACTTGTATCAGCTTTCTTGATTCTTTGAAACTTTCTATCCTTATGTGTTCACTAATAGCAACATCCACTCCATTCTTGCGAGTTAACTCAAAACATTGTTGTGGCAAATAATCAATAACGTCAACTGCAAAAACAGAATGTAAGTCATTAGAGTACCTCATTTCCTCAAAAATATTAAAACATATCACCTTGCCATCAAACTCTATGGTTAAAGTGCCATAATGAACATCAATCTTGATTCTAGCAGTTTTCGAGAATGGCCTCCCTAAAAGAATCGGTGTTGGATTAGGAGATGTCTCATCCTCTATTTTAAGGACATAGAAGTCTGCTGGAAAAACCAATTGATTCACCTGCACAAGCACATCTTCCACAACTCTTTTGCGATATGCATTAAAATGATCAGCAAACTGAATGGTAATACCAGTTTTCGCAAAAGGTCCAAGATTTAAAGAAGCATAAATAGAATATGGCATGACATTAATAGATGCTCCTAAATCTAATATAGCTCTTTCAAACTTGGTATTACCAATGGTGCATGGAATGATGAACGTACCTGGATCTTTGCATTTTGGAGGAATTTTTCTTTGCAATACAGCTGAAACATTTTCCCCCACACTTACTTTCTCATTTCCCTTCAACTTTCTCTTGTTGGTGCATAATTCCTTGAGAAATTTTGTATAATGAGGTACTTGCTCAATAGCATCCAGAAGTGGTATATTTACCTCGATTTTGTGAGAAGTTTCCAGGATTTCTTATTCTTGTTTCTCCTTCGATTGTGCAAATCTACTAGGAAAAAGTGGAGGAGAAACATATGAAGGAATGGGAGTTATAGGATTTACCTGAGAAGTCAGTGTTTTGTTCATGGTGGAAGTGGTGTCATCTCCTTCATCAGTTTGTGATTTCTTTGGCAGGACATCTAATTGCTCTTCATTTTGCAAAGTTATCGCACAAGAATTCTCTCTTGGATTGATCACCGTTTGACAAGATAATTCTTCTGAGCCTTGGCCCTCGAATTTGCTCATGCTAGTGGCCAATTGTCCCATTTGATTTGCCAGGTTTTGGATACTTGCCCCAGTTTCCTGCTGGAATTGCATTGTGTTAGTGGCAAGTGCATTAACAATATCCTGGAGAGACATACCTGAGTTTTTGGAAGCTGGTTGCGGTGCTGGATGTGGCATTGGTGGTGGTTGCATTTGAAATGGTTGCTGCACTCTAGGTTGATTGAAACTTTGTGGCCGATTTGGTATCACATTTGGAGTGATTGGTTGATGATTCCAGTAACTGAAATTATGTTGATCTTCCCATCCAGCATTGTAAGTGCTAGAGAAAGGATCATACCATTGCCTCGTTTGTCCTGGAAATCCACCCATGGCATTGGCTTGTTCCATATATTCTTCTTATAAAGTTGGATACATGTCGATTGGATGCTCCATCGTAGAATACATCCCACATTCATAAGATTTTTGCATATCTCCTACAGCCATGTTTTCCACAAGAGAGGTTAGCTCAGAAAGTTGTTGTTCAATGTTTGGAGTGCTTACCTCATTTACACTCCAATGTAATTGTGGCTCAAATTGGCTACTGAATCGTTGGAAATTTACTGCCATGTTGCCCAAACACAAACAATCAGAAAAGAAAAACAAACAAATACGAATCAACAATGAAAACAAAATAACAAATCGATTAGAAAATCAATCCCCGGCAACGGCGCCAAAAACTTGATGCGTTCGAAACTAGCAAGTATACTAGTCGCACAAGTAATAAAGTGATAAGTAAGATATCGTTCCCACGAGGATTGATTCTAATTGAATTTGTTATTTCCAGCAACAATTAACTAAATGGGGGGTTTTGTTGGTTGATTAACTAGATGAAATAACTGAATACGCAATTAAAGAATAACAAAACAGAAAGTTAATTTGAGTGAAAAATCAATGAGAGAAACCTGGTTAAGGGATCTTCTCTACCACAAGATATGGATTTGCGAATTAATCGTAGAATTGTCATCCAATTACACATTGAAATTATCAACCGTAGATAACAACAAGCTCTGTTATCCCAATCTTTCCTTACTTTGTTGTTAAATAAAACAGGCTCTTTATTTAATCTCTATCCATTAAACAACCTAGAACAAGCTCTCTAAATTTAATTCAATGGATGCATTATGAAAGAAAGACAGGTTGATCTAAGCAATAAACACACAAGCTCGGATTATTTAACTTAGGTTATATTCTCCAATTGCAATCTCTGATCACAATTTTGCTACTAATGATTAGAAATTCAAGACAATTACGGATCAAGATTTCTAGTCTAGCAATAGACAATATCCAGATTATATTCAGTTGGCCACCCAAATACAATCCAGCAAGCAATCATAAGCATTAAACATGGGAAAATACAAGCAACTTCAATTAGAGAATTGGATAACAATTCCTTGCACAATCAATTCACAAAAACCATATCAAGGGCTTTGAAATCACCCTCAACCAATTCAGATTTAGTTACACATATTCAGATAGAATACAAATATAATACAATATGGAGACATTCCAGAAAATGAAAGGGAAAGGGAAAACTTAGCAAATTTGATGAAATCTCTTAGGATTTGTAGTTCTTCCTCTTTCCAAGCCTTCAATCTCCTTCAAGAACTCCAAGAGATGAGAGAAATCCAAAGATGCAGCCTCCTCCACGTTCTCCCCTCTTCAAGTTATGAAAATAAAACCCTAAAATGTGTTTAAATACTCTGCTACAGTGACTTGCTACAGTGCCCCGTATTATACATGCTACAGTGCTTGTGGAATTATATTTCTATACATCTCACACTGTTTTGATTACAACTTTTGGTACACTGAATGGATTTATAAACCGTAAATTTCTCCAGAAAATAGACTTCGAGAGCTTTCCAACGGTATATAACATGTCATCGGGTTCATTGTATATCAATACAATTAAATCCGAGAAGATCACTGACTAGCAGAGGTGAAAATGAAGGGTTTTACTCCATTTTTGTGCAAGTTGCTCCAAAACTCCTACAAACATCAAAACCACACAAAAACATAAAAATACCAAGGAATATAGCAAAGAAACATGGACGAATTGATATAAAAGTAATACATAAATAGACACCTATCAGCAGAAGCTCGGGAGGCTCCATCGGTGGATACTGGTATTATTTCTATCCTTGGCACTAATGCATGTACTGTTTGATTTGGGTGCTACCTATTCCTTTGTGTCTCATACTTTTGCTAGGAAAGTAAACATAGTGCCCTCAGTTCTAAGTGTTGAATTGTGTGTGGCCACTCCTTCAGGAGTGTCATTATGTGCTCGTGAGGAGTTGAAGTCCTGTAAGATCATTATTGCTGATATAGAACTGGAGGTGAATCTGGTAGTTTTGGAGATGCATGATTTCGACATTATTTTAGGGATCGATTGTTTGTCCAAATATCATGCAAGTGTCAGGTGTTATGAAAAAGAAGGAGCATTCCAACCTCCCAATGGGGCAAAATTCTGTTTTGTTGGAACTAGAATTCTTTCACCACCCAAGATACTTTTAGCCCTTCGAGCTTGGAAACTCCTTCGGAAGGGTGTGTGGGTTTTCTAGGATATGTGATAGAAGCAAAGAGGGAAGGACTGAACATCCAGGACATTTTAGTGGTTAGAGAGTTTATGGATGCATGTATTTTCGGAAGAACTACCCAGACTCCCTCCCAATCGTGAAATCGAATTTTCCATAGTTCTCATTCCTGCCACTGCTCCAATTTCTGAAACTTCTTCTCGAATGGCACCTACAAAGTTCAAGGAGTTGAAAGAGCAATTTCAGGAGTTGTTGGATAAAGGATTCATCCATCCTAGTGTTTCTCCATGGGGAGCACCTGTTCTTTTTGTGAAAAAGAAGGATGGAACAATGAGGTTGTGTATTGATTATCGAGAGCTGAATCAAGTGAGAGTGAAGAAAAAGTACCCGCTTCCTCGAATTGATAACTTACTGGATCAACTTCATGGAGCAAATTTACTCTCCAAGATTGATCTTCGAATGAGATACGGGCATTACAAGTTCCTTGTAATGCCATTTGGACTCACTAATGTTACAACTACCTTCATGGACTTGATGAACCGTGTGTTCCAAAATTTCTTATATTAGTTTGTGATCGTGTTCATCAAAGACATTCTAGTGTATTCTAAGGATCAAGATGAGCAAGTGTATTCTAAGGATCAAGATGAGCATGAAGAACACTTAAAGGTGGTGCTACAAACATTGAGGGAAAAGCAGTTATATGCTAAATTCAAGAAATGTGAATTCTGGCTAAATCAAATATCATTCTTGGATCACATAGTTTCAGGAGAAGGAATATTTGTGGATCCAAGCAAGGTTGAGGCTATTATGAAGTAACTGAGGCCAACTAATATGAGTGAAGTTCAGAGTTTTCTAGGTTTGGCAGGTTACTATAGGCAATTTGTTGAGGGTTTCTCTCGAATAACCGTTAATGCAATTGACGAGGAAGAATGTGGCAATTGTGTGGTAAGATGAATGTGAGAAGAGTTTTCAAGAACTCAAAAATAGATTATTGACCGCTCTAGTACTCACTATTCCTTCGGGTTCCAAGGGATTTGTAATTTATAGTGATGCCTCTAAACATGGGTTAAGGTGTGTATTGATGCAGAATGGCAAGGTCATAGCTTATGCTTCTCGGCAATAAAAAAACTATGAGAAGAACTACCCTACTCATGATTTGGAAGTAGCAGTGGTGGTGTTTGCACTCAAAGTCTTGAGGCATTATTTGAACGGAGTGAGTTGTGAAATCTTCACTGACCATAAGAGCCTCAAATACTTCTTTCACTCAAAAGGAGTTGAATATAAGGCAAAGTCGATGGCTGGAATTCATCAAAGACTATGACTGTGTGATTAACTACCATCCCGAAAAGGATAACGTGGTAGCAGATGTGCTAAGTCAAAAATCCTTGAGATATATGGTAGCCTCAACATCCACACAAAAGTAGATAAGATTAGACTTGAAGAGACTCGCTATTGAAGTTATTCACCCAAGTGAATATCTACACTTAGCATCTTTAGCAGTGCAGCCCACTATTATTAAGAAGGTTAAAAAGAGACAAAGTGAAGATGCATTTTTGAAAAAAGTAATGGAGGAGATTCCTTTAGGAAAGAGACCAAAATTTGTTTTATCTAATGATGGAATATTGTATTATAAAGGAAGACTTTGTGTGCCTAACTTTGCTGAGTTGAGGTAAGAACTATTGAATGAGGCACATAAGTTCCTCTACTCCGTCTATCCCGATATTACAAAAATGTATCGTGATCTTCGAGCTAACTATCGGTAGACGAGAATGAAGAAAGAGATAGCTCAGTTTATAGAACAATGTTTGACATGCCAATTAGTCAAGGCTGAGCATCAAAGAACGTCTGGACTACTCAAGCTGTTAATGATACCAGAGTGGAAATGGAAGCATATAACCATGTATTTTGTAGTGGGTCTACCTAGAACTTTAAGCGGATGTGATGCCATTTAGGTAATCATAAACCGATTGACTAAATCCTCACATTTCCTTCCTGTGCGTACTACTCTTACCATGGATAAATATGCTCGGATCTAAGAGGATGAGATAGTTAGACTTCACGAAGTAGCGGTATCAATTGTGTCTAAATAAGATCCAAGGTTCACCTCCTTGTTTTGGAGGAGTTTGCATAAAGCCATGGGAACTAAGTTAAACTTTAGCACAACTTTTCATCCCTAAACAGATAGACACTCTAAGAGGACTATTCAGATTCTAGAGGATATGCTAAGGGCTTCTGCGTTTGATTTCAAGGGTAGTTGGGATAAGCATTTGACTTTGGTGAAATTTGCTTACAACAACAGTTATCAAGCTACCATCGGTATGGCCTCGTATGAAGCATTGTATGGAATAAAATGTAGTTCTCCTGTCCATTGGGATGGGATTGGTGAGAGATAGTTGCTTGGACCCAAAATTGTGCAACAAACCCGTGAATTCATTGAAAAGGTGGAGGAAAGAATGAGAACGGCTTAAAACGGACAGAAGAGCTATGCTGATCACCGTAGAAAGAAAATTGAATTTTAAGTAGGTGATAAAGTCTTTCTCAAGGTGGCTCTAATGAAGGGAGTAGTGAGATTTGGAAGAAAAGGAAGTTAAATCCAAGGTTCATTGGCCCGTATGAAATCCTAGAGAGGATCAGAGATATAGCTTATCGGCTTGCACTACCACCTTCATTATCGGGTGTGCACGATGTATTCTATGTATCTATGTTGAGGAAATACATCCTAAATCCTTCTCATGTGTTGAGATCTGAATTACTGGAACTAAAGGATGATCTATCATACAAAGAAGGGCCACTATAGATAATAGACCACAAGGAACATGAATTGCAGAGGAAAAAGATACTTTTGGTGAAAGTGCAATGGGAAAATAAATCCGTTGAAGAAGCAACATAGGAGCGAGAGGATGAGATACGAGAGAAATACCCCTCCTCATTCAAGTGAACAGCTTGAATTTCGAGGGCGAAATCCTTTTAAAGGGAGGAGAGTTGTAACACCTTCAATTTTGTGCATATATACCTTAGAGTGCCATAAAGTGCGTATTTATTAATGTATATATGTGCCTAAGTGGTGTACATATTAATCAGTAATTGTGGAGGATGAAATTGGAAGATGTTAGTAAATTTAAGGGCAAAATTTGAATTTTGCCCACAAGATACTTATATTTAAAGAATAAGACTTCCAGGAACTTCATTTTTCGTGCTTCCATACCCATCACTTCAGCCCTTTCTTTCTCTCCTTTTTACTCTTTGCACTTGTGTGAAATTCAAGAGGAATAAAGGAAGCTTGAAGGGAATCAACGAAGGTAGCTTACTCTTCTTCCACTCCTAGTCCTTAGCCAAGAGATTTTATGTGAAATTGCTAGATTTTAACCATGATTAATGGTGTGTTTATGTTGTGCACATTCTAAAATGCTGAAAAGCATGAATTGTAATGAAACATGAAAGAATTAGTAAGATTGGGTGTTGTTAAAAAGCTAGGAGTAGAATTGAGAGTAAATCCTACAGACTTCATTTCCTAAGCAGCATGTAGTTCAAAATTTCTTTAAAATTGTAGGATTTGCTTTCTGATTTTGAAATTTTAAGATGATAAACCAGACATATTAAGAAGTTTATGGGATTTTGAATCACTAAAAATTTCGAAGTAAGCAATTTATGGTGAATTTTTGAATTTGATGGAACAAATTTGCATCTCCTCGATTTTGAAACAGAGTACGAGAAACTGATTTTGGTTGACGGGACAATCCTTCATGAAAAATGTTGATTTTTGATATGTAAATCATTTGTTTTCTTTCCGATTGTACTGAAAATTTCTAAGGTTTTTAGAATTTTGGAGGAATTTATATGATTTTTCAAAGTTATGGTTATAAAACTGGAAACTTTAACTTTCATAACAAGACAAGTAATCTAAATTTCTTTTGACTAACTTTAAATCATTGGAAAATTATGATTTTTGATAAAATGATTTTTATATGCGTCTGGTTGTAGACTGCAAAGTTTGACAGTGATTTGGTTAATTTTGAACTTTATAAAATTCATTAAAATGTTGTGCTCAGTGACAGAATTGGTAGGTAGAGATTGTGTGTGGTCAAAATTTAAGGTTTCAAGGGGTATATAGCCTCATTATAACCCAATAAATTCATGAGCTATAATATATGTTTTTACTTGATTCCCATGATGTTTGGTGAGGATTGGAAACATATAACCTCTTAATTATAATTATCCAACCAATGTGTCTATGATATTGTTTAGTTAATGATGTTAGTCGTTGGTTGAGGTGTTGCTAACCTATAAGAGGCTTAATGATTTATAGGTTGACACCAAAGCCAAGGACTAAAGCAATCAGGTAAGTAGCTAGATCACTTCTAAGGGCATAATAGATTTTTATGTTGAACTTTAAATTTGTGTTGATTTTATTATGACTATGACTATGATGGATGAATTTATTTGGAAATGTTACAGTGTGTGGTTTCGCTCTCTTATATTTGTGTGTTAGCAATGCCTTTAATTGAATGCTATGAGTGTGAGATAAACCAAATATGTGTATGACTATATGTATACGAGCCATAGTGTTATATGGCATGACAAATGAAATATTAGATGTAAGAAAAAATGCCATATGATGAGTATGGTATGCACACTATTATGTGATATCTGCTTTAATTGTGAATTTTTCATGCTCAAACCTTGGAGAAAAGCCTTGAAAGTTATGGTGAAATTCATGCATAGGGTTGGGTTGTAGAAGTGTCTACCCTAAGCTAGTGAAATGCATTTAGGGTTGGGTTGTGGAAGTGTCCATCCCAGGCTAGTTAATGCTTTGGGTAGGGCTGTGAAAAGTGCCCGCCCAAAGTTAACGAATGCATTTTAGGTAGGGTTGTGGAAGTGTCCACCTGAGGCTAACTAATGCATTCAATGTTGGGTTGTGGAAGTGTCCGCCCAATTTGTGATTATGTATGTGATGTGTGTGTGTGTGTGTATCCCCAAAGCTCTTAAAGTAAAAGTTTGATGATGAGTAAGATAGATATGTGTATGTTTGTGTAAGGAAACGTAACGTATGTGGACAGATGTTAAAGGTGGGTTTTACACATGTTGATGTTGTGTAAAGCAGGAATGAGAAATATTGATTAAATTTGTATGAGTGTAAAATAGAGGGAATGGCTTAAATGTTTTGCCCTTTAACATAATCGGTGCAAGAGCGCCAACAGAGTGGCACAAGAGCGCAGTCTTCCTGCCACACATCGTGATGAGGCAAAGAGTTGGCACTGCAGCACAATCTGAACAGCGTAGGAGCGCCAATTCTTTTGTTGAGTTTGCTTTCAAGATAGAAACTTGGCACCGCTACGCCAAGTGATTCGTGCAGGTGCGGAACCATAAATGCTATCACTGTTTTAACTAACTTGCATGAAAAGAAAGGATTCCTTGTGAATCAAGAAAGGGTTGTGCAATGTGTTTAAGTGGTTCCTTCTTGCATGATTTTCATATTTAGTTACTTACTGAGTGTTTCACTCACTATTTTTGTTGTGTGCCTAGTTGAGCATTAGATTTAGGATTTTTTTTGAGAGGACATTTGGCATAGTGATGCGCAGCTCCCTTGACAACCATCGCACCGCTGTAGAAATTGGAATTTTGTGATATTGATTTTGATTCTTTTGAAATGTAAATAGAATGTTCTGTGGTTGACAATGGAAACTTTGTGTATTTTGGATGCACTTTTAATGAAAGTTGCTATTTTTTCCCATTCATTGTGTGCGTGAAAAGGCTTTGAGTTACATTATATATTCGCGCGTTGGGGTACGGAGTGTTACAACATGCTTAACTGTCAAGCTTTAATTTTAGTATCATTCCTTCCTTGATTGATCTTAAGAATATGTTAGCCCTAGAAATGTATCTGTCTATTTTGTCTTGACATAATTCTTGCAACTCTCTTCATTCATGTGTAATTACTTTAGAGTAGGAATGATGATATGTTTTCATACTTGTATAATCAATATTTGTATATATTGTAGATCTTTGTCAATGAATATAACATAAGCTTTTGCACCGAAACTTTTTCATTATTCTTTATATGGTATTCTGAGAATTATATTGACAAAAATAGACATATAACTTCCTAGGATTGTTCCAGTGATTCTTCTCTAATAATATTTGACCACATAAGTCGATGACCAAATGACTTCTTGAGCTTTTTGCAGAAAGCTATTGATGTAGCACAGATATCTACTAAAACTCATAAATATATTAATTGATTCAATTTTATTGTACTCTCAAGTGGTCCCTACCAAAGCTATATGTTACAAGATTATTGCTTGATTATAGGTAGGACAGATAAATTTAATTCCTCTCCACACAAATTGACAAATTAAAATTGACTCTCGCTCATCCTTAAGAAATTTGCATGGTAATTCTTTTCCATTGTGCAATCATTCTTCTAGATTATTGCAAATATACATTAAACTATGTAACGAAGTTCTTCAATCTTAATTTGATTACGAAAGACAATAAAACATACATCTCAATGGAGATCTTAGTCTTAAGACTCGTACTGTCTGTTTGGTATCAAGGTTGAATAGCTAAAAGTTTATTCTTGGAGAATCTATAGCTCAAAAAATGTTCGGTAAAATTTGCTAAAATTAGTGGTTCTAAAAAATCTATTCCCTTCAACAACAATTTTGAGAAGTTAATAACAAGCAACTTTTGATTTTGGAAAAGGGTGGGGCAATATGAAACCCAAAACTTAAATTTGAAAGCTTAAAATCCACTCTTCACATACCTTGTAGCTATATAAATATCCTTATTTAAATTTAATATTAATATATATGAATCTTTGTTAAAAAAAAAAACTGAAGATTTGTTAACACAACTGGTTTAATTTGTAACCAAATTGAAAAAGTAATTCTAGAACAATTTTTTTTGAGTCTTGCTATGAGTGCATTGCCTTCTCCCTTAAAGATGATTCATAAGTTTTTTATGTTTCACTTTAGCCCTTGTTTGCCTTATCTCACATATATTTGTATGGTTGTGTGCAGACAGTTTGGTCGAGTTGTAAGTTTACCGCATGGCTCTCTTTAAAGGGGGCCTCATTCAATCTCGTACTACAGAATTATCAAGAAATTTGAGGCTTTGCTCGCGCACTGGTATGGTCTTCGATTCTACTTTGTGTTGGAAGGAGCCTACCCGATTGAAAAGTTGATAGCCTGTTTACCTCTTCCAATTTACATCAATGTGTCTCCTACTGTTGTCACACCCAAAACCCAAAGGCCTCAAAGTGAAATTAACAATCATTCTTTCATACATAACAAATCAGAAAACTATTTAGTCATAAACATGAGTTCTCAAAGTGTATCAACCACAACATATTAGCGTATACATCTACAATCCAAAATATTAACCTCCTAATAAACATTTGCATAGCGAAAACTATGCCAAGGGAACTCATCATTTCTATACCAGAATCCTCCATGCATACTAGATATCCATTAGTTACTTGAGGTGCATAATAGACTAATGAGTATTAACTCAGTAACTAAGCTAGGTTTTACATATAAAAAATATAAAACAAGGTAAAAGATAAATTTGAATTTCATTCACAATCAATCATTTGTCAGACGTGTTTTTCAAATCAATCACATAAATTAAAAGCTTCTGTGGTACTTAAACTACACTCTCTAGTCAAGGTAGGACTTTTAATTTCACATCCATTTCACATCATTGGGCCCATATAACCACCCATCATTGGCATCCGTAGGCAAGGCATCGCCTCAGTGAGTTTCTCCCACAAAAGCAGATCTTCCATCACCTTATGGTCCCACCAGATTCTATCCTACCATACGAAACATATTACACATAGATGCCTACCCTTGTAATAACTTGAGGCTAGTTTGACAATTCAGGTTATATCAAGCCCATGCTACCAAATCTCATACAAAAAAACACATGGCCCAAACCTCCTTTCAAGCCATGACAGCTTGGTATCGTAAGGTATTTAGGCATGAGTTTCACTTTCGAAACATACAGCATTTTATTATCACATAATATCCATGGCATTACATATCAGAATCCATATGCCAACACTACAAGAAAAGTTGAATACAACAATAGGCTTTTCGCAACAAGCAGTCTTGCACGTTATTGAAGAAGGCCTTTCACAGCATGCGTTTCTTACGTGTTGCGAAAGTTTCTAAATTTACTTTTTGGCAGCACGCAAAGCATGCACGTTGTGGAAAGCCTCATTTAGCAACATGTAGAAAATGCATGTTGCTATAGCTATAAGATTTAACAACATCCATTCCTGCACGTTGCCAAATGTCTTATCTTAGTTTTGTATATTTTAATTTTTATTTTATTAAAATTAAAAATTTTCAACATTAAAAACTTAACTAATATTAGAATTTGAAATTTTGAAATATTTTTGGACATTAAATATAGATATATTTTATTACAATTTTTTAATATAAATTTTTTTACTAACTTTGGAAATTAAGAAATTTAACTAATGTGAATTTTTTTAAAAATATTTATGAACAGTAAATATAGATATATTAGAATTAAAATTTTTGAACAAAAATATTAACTAACATTACAATTTTAAAAATTTAACTAATATTAGATTTTTAAATGTTAAAATATTTTTGAACATTAAATATTTTATTCGTATAATATAATTTTATGGTAAAATATAGATATATTAGAATTTAAAACCTTTAGCTAGCAAATTATAATTAACAAAAAAATAAATTATATAATTTTGTGGTTAAATATTGATATATAAAATGTTAGATCATAAAATAAAAATAAGGTTATTGTCTATGTGAAAATTATATGTGTGTGTGTGTGTGTGTGTATTTCGCAATTGTGAATTTATAAAAGAAAAGCATTTATTTCTTAAAAATTTGAAATTTAGAAAAACAAAGAGAAATTATTTTATAATTTGAAAGTTAAAAAATGACACTTTTTTCATTATAAATATAAAATATGAAAATAGATTTTTCCATTTTAAATTTATAACATGCTTAACAAGAATATATTAAAATTTACTATTTCGATTAATTAGCAAAATAGAATTTAAAAAAAAATATTAAGGTTTTAATTAAAATAACTGCAGCCAAACGATGTCGTTTGGCCTTTGGGAAGGCTAAAGCTCAACATCATACCGCCCGCCCTTCATTCTTTCAGCATAGACTCGACCGGACGATATGGAGTTGGAGGATGCAGAGGAGAATAGCCATTTCTTGCAGCCGTGCAATTCTCCCCCTCTCCCTTCAAATTTCCACCGCGTTTTGCACTTTCTCCAACCTCTTTGTAAATCTCCATTTTCTCGTTTAAAGCACTCATAAACTCCTCCATCACTGTTCTACGACCATTTTCTTGTTGAAACCTCCATCTCTCTATTCATGATCTACCAGCATGCAGAAAACCAAACCAGATTTTGTGCGTGTCATGGTGAGTTATGTGCGATTTGCAAATTGGTTTATGGAATCATGTTTGTGGGTTTCTAGGGTTGTTCACTAGGTTAGATTTTGAAATTGAACTTTTTGATCTACAATTTATAGGTTTTTGGGATGGGGCTTGTATATTATTGATTTCATTCTTTGGTTTCTTTGGGTTCGTCAAAAAGATTTGATTTTATTTTATTTTTGGGGTTGTTGTCCACGGTGTACTTGGACTTTAGTGTGGAAGATTCCTGCTAGTTATATCAATAAGGTGATTGATACCTCTCAGGTTTCAATTTCCAAATTAATTCTATAATTAATTTGTTGTATGCTATTAGATTTTCCTATGATTGTATCTTGTTTAATCTCAATCTAGGGATATATTCTCTAGAGCTATAAGAGAAGTAAAAGAAGAAACTGGTGTAAGAAACCATTGACCATTATCAATTTTAATTTGCAATTATATATTAACTTCATTGTTTCTTAATATGAATTTATGTTTTCAATTATTTTTGCAGGTTGATGCAATTTCCCTAGAAATGGTTGCTCTTCGGTAACGTTTTCAACTACAGCACCACAAATCTTTAACTCAACTAATTGAACATTTGCATTTAAATTTAATCTTTTTCTGACCTTCATTTGTGTTTGTGATTTTACAACTTGGTAGACACTCACCTTCATCATTGGGTATATGAAAGTAGCCATGCCTTATGGTAATAAAGTCTTCAGCTATCAATTTTTAAGTTTCGAAAAATAATAAGCTAGGGTAGATGAAATGACAAAATTACTATGGAAGATAGAATAAGAAACCAATTCATCATTTTTGCTAATTAAGATGATAGAACTATATATAAACACTTGAGAACTAGGTGAGACCAAATCTTCTCAAATTCACTTTTGAGCATGTGTAACAACAACTAACAAGTTGGAGGTATTATAAGGATAGAAAACGATCACTGATTCATAACTATATGGGTTCTATATATATATGTATGTATGTATTTTCCACCTTCATGCAAATAAGTAAGTAATTCTGGTGAAAATGTATATGAGTTTTGGGCTTACAAACCAATGTTTATTTTGGCCTTCAATCTCTTCTTGGTTTTCTCTGTTGTCGTGAAGCATGGTTTATTGCCAGTTTTCTTTTTTAGCCTTTCAAATTGTTCTTTTGTCTTGTATATTTTCCAATTTCATGCATAGTTATTTATTTATATATTTATTTTTAAAAAAATCTGCAGTTTGAAAGTATTTTTATTCACTGGGATTATTGGAATTTTAGGAAAACTTGTGGAGAAAAGCCTTAGAAATTCGAATTACATTCTACCGGGGTGGCACTGCAAAATTCTGGAATTGTTCCAGTTGTGGGTGTGAAATTGCAAAATTTTGGAATTGTCCCTGTTGCAGGGGTGATTTGCAAATTATGGAACTACTCTTATGGTACTTTTTATTGTTTATCTTTTACTCCCTCTTGCTCTTTCAGTTGCTTCCATTTGAGCATTTCCTTAGAATTTTTAATTCATTTAGTAAGAAATCTTGAGATATAAATGTCACAAGTTTCTTTGGATTTTGCTTAGCATCACCAGCGTGTTGTTTCAATCATGAGGTGAAGGGTTCAAAAATCAAACTCCCATCGAGCCACCAATTTTAAAATATGTATAACTGTTATGTAAGTTTATGTGTTATATTTTTTTTTTTAGTCTAAGTAAATATATATTAGTTTACATTGTTATACTTAACTTCATAAGGATACTTTTCACTTTCGTTCAACCACATGTGTTCACACTTATTTGCTGACTTTTTTGGGATAAAATGAGGAAGATATGTTAACGTATTTGGCATACATGCATAAACTTTTCTTGTGATTATGAATCTTGAAGCATATTATCCTGATTTTACCCTTTTGGTTACATGATGTACCATATTTTCTAAAAAATAAGAGAGAGCATAATTCCTCGTACAAAAGCTCAAGAATTGCAGTTTCTGTAAGTTGCTCTTTGGCCTTTGAGCTTTAAAATCGAAAGTGGATTACATCTTATATCTGTTTCATTTTTAAGTTACAATGAAAGACTAAAGATTCTTGGCACTTGTTTTCATTTTGGAATTCCATAAGATGTGGGAAATAAGAATTTCATCAATGTGGCATTTTAAGTGAACTATTTGGCTACTAGATGTTTAAGGTGTGTGGCAGGCCCTTATGCATCAGTTGGTAAACTATCAAGAACATCTTCTCTGCATATATTGAATCTCTCTACTGCATAAAAAACTAATAAAATATAAAATTAATTAAGTGTGTTAAAAAAAATTAAGTATATTGATTAAGGTGAAAATGTATATGAGTTTTGGGCTTACAAACCAATGGTTATTCTAGTCTTCAATCTCTTTTTGGTTTTGTCTTTTCTCTGTAGTTATGAAGCATAGTTTATTCCTTTTTTTTTGCCTTTTAAATTGGTCTTTTATCTTGTATAGTTTCCAGTTTCATGTCTAGTTATTTACTTATATATTTATTTTTCTAGACACTGTAGTTTGAAAGTATTTTTGTTTAATGGCATTATTGGAATTTCTAGCTGGAGTTGAGACTCACCTACTAAAGGTTTCGATAGCTCCACTAAGCAAGGACTTAGTTTTTCATGTGCTCATCTTCCCCTTCATGACCGCAACAACTTGTAACTACCAGCAATCATCTACGTACAATAATGTGAAGATTGTAATCATCATGATCATCATAAAAATCAAATTGCAACGGATTGAAGATTTATTTTAGGTCAATTTTGATCAAAATCTTGTTAGAAATTAATTTCATTTAATTGCTTATATCTCATCAATAAGGACTTGTCATTTTCATCCTATGTAGCCAATACAAGCGCCTTCTAATATATGGTATTAGGCTATATATGATCCAGTATGAAGATAACAGGAACAGTTATTAATTAAGAAACATGTAGGGATTGATAAGGTAAAGAAAGGTGTGTGTATACAGTGATTTGGAAATATGGTGAGAGTAAAATTTCAACAGTGTGTTGTTGGATAAACATTGACTGATTTCTCATATTAATTATCTCAATCAGAAGAAATATGAAAGACTCTTGAGAATATGACGATGATGACTTAGAGTCACTATCTGTGCCCTAAAGTTTTGTTAAACTCTAACATCAGTTCATTTGCTCTCTCTTACCACACAAACACAATCCAGGTTTTTTTTGGTAATGTATTAAAAATAATGCTACATTCTGTTGATCAATGAGGTATATCCATATATTTATGTACAGAAAATTTCTCTAGCTGATATATATACTCGATCTACATATGGTTAACTACGGAAGGAAGAAACTTATGATTTTATTGAGGAGACAAATGAAAGAGTCCGACAAACATAAAAAATTCTTATTGTTTTGATACGGGAGCTAAAGAAAAAGAGAAATTGAATAGGCTTGGAATCAGGGTGGGGCAGGTGTGGGGCAACATGTATCCCCACCCCGTTCTTTTTTTTTTTTTTTTTGCCCTGTCCGGTCCCATTACCCATTTGCGGGGCGAGGCGGGGCGGGCAAAAAAAATTTGAGTAGATCCAGACCCGACCCGCCCTGCCCTGCAATATTTATACTTTCATCACACCCCTATAATATTTATATTTTTGGAACTTCGTCCCCCTGTAATATTTCTTTTAAATCAATTCATATATCCACATATAAATGTTGTCAGACATCCTGGAAATCCACATATATTAAAACTTAACAAAATGACCCCCTATAATTACATCTAAGTCCCTAATTTTAAAATTTTTTATTTTTACCCTTTAATTGTACGGGCTGGGGCGGGTCAAACGAGTCTAGATGCAAGATCCAAACCCCGGATGCGGCAGCACTTATGCAACCCCGTACCCGCCCCGATGATGTTCCGGACCCGCCCCATTTATCCGAGTCTGATCGGGGCACTGGACCCAACGGGCCAAATGCCCAAGCCTAAAATTGAACAAAAGTTCAAAATTTAATAAGTTGATAATAATGAGAATTTTTATAAAGTTAGGGTAAATTAACCATTATATAGTCTAAATAATCCTAATATTTGTAAAACAAATAAAATTAGAATAGGAAAATAAAATCCTACAAAAACTAAAATATCCTATAATTTTAAAAATCCTAATTAGACTCAAATATATCTAAAACAAGAAATTTTAATATGACTAGGAAAACAATTGATTTAATCCTAAAATAAATAAAACCAAAATAGAAAACTGATAATTTTCCTAAAAATAAAATAACATAAAGTTGTCTTACAACAAGCTCTCTAGGAAGTAATTCTTTTCTACTATTTGTATTTTTTATTTAATTTTTGTTAAGAGTTCTAGCCAGATAACTCCTTGAATCGAGTGAACAGGTAAGTTAATATATGAGAATCGCTAACTCCTTGAATGGAGTGAACAGGTGAGTTAATATATGAGAATCGCGTAGCTTTAAAATTTTATTGTACTTAATTTTTTTGACAAATTTATTAGTTTTAAATGTCTCATATTATTTTTACAATATGTTTAACCAATTAAGTCATTTTGATGCAGCCCTCATGGATTGTATGGCGTAGCTAAGTTTTGTTCGAGAAGAGCAGAAGCAAAGGATTTATGATGCTCTGATGAAGGCATCAATTGTATTGGTTACAAGATAAAATGTGTAACTTCCACAACTTAATTATGTAGGAGTTATTATTTCTTTATTTTAAATCACTGGGGATTCTATTCTATGTAATACTTGGTATTTGTAACATTGTAATAGTATTTATGTTAATATAAGTGTATACTTTGATATTATAATTATTATTTAATTTTTTGTGAAATTATCAGTGTAATAATTATGTATAATTATCAATACACGTAATCTACATTACAAAAAAAAGTATTGTAAAATAAACATTTTTTAAAAAAATAATAAATGGCAGCGCGCAATGCACATTGTAAAAAGCTTATATGGAAGCTTTTCGCAACATGCATTGCGCGTTGCTAAATCTTACATATTTTGTAAGTTTTGGCAGCATGCATTGCGCGTTGCTGAAATGGTTTTTTCGTAACATGCATTGCATGTTGTTATAAATCTTTTGTATTTTGTAAGTTTTAGCAACATGCATTGCGCGTTGCTATAACATTTTCTGCAACGTGCAAAAAGGATTTTCGCAATGTGCAGGCCCACGTTGCAGAAAGTAATTGACTTTTTGCAGCAACAAGAACAACAAAGCACAAGCGCGTTGCAAAAACCCTTTAGCAACGCAAAATGCACGTTGCTAAAGGCTAATTTTCTTGTAGTGCAAAGATCAAAATCAAAAGCTTTCACTCATATCATAAACTTAGCATTTCAATCAAAACATAGCTTTTATATAAACATAAGCACATGGAGCAAAACACATCTCATAAAATATAATATATCTATTGTGACCTCAATTGAGAATCCAGTTCACTTACCTAATCAAGCTTCACTACAAAGTCCTTATTTCAACCTAGAAATCATCAAAACTTTCCTTAGGGATCATCAAATACAATAACTAAAAGTGACCCATTCACTAACTCAACACTGCACACACTTGATTAGATGATTTGTAAAAAGATGATGCTTGTCCTAATTCTCACAAAATTTGAAGAAATCAATTAAATACATATAAAATGCCTCATTCAAATCGTCAGATCAAAATGATGTCATATACCCTTTAAAACTACTTAGTTTTGCACAAATTCAAGTTCTGTTCAATGGCCTTTTAGACTGAGTAGCATGATTTTGAGAATTCATAAAAGTTTCAACAATAATCAAATCATTATAAAATTCTCCAGTCTAGTAAGAGACATATATAAGATTCATCCCTTAAAAAATCACAACTTTTTGTTGTGTTCAGGTTTGTCAAAAGCAAATCGTTTTGCTTACTCTGTTTTGAAAGTTGAATATTTTATATTTACTAACACTTTTAAAAATCATAACAATTTTCATAGAGATTCAAAAACCATAAAACTTTTCAGTTTATGAGGAATCATATAAAAAATTATAAATACCAAAAATCAAGAGTTTACATGAAGGAAAAGTCCCTCATCTATAGTTCGTTTCTCATGCTCTGTTTTGAAATAGGAGATTTTCATATTTGTTTCAACATATATAGTTCAAAAATTTACCAAAAATTGCATACTTCAAATTTTCAAGTGATTCACAAATTTTCATGCCTAGTTTAACATAAAAAAAATTTTGAAGTAAAAAGAAATCCTAGAATTTTTGTGAATTTTTGGAGCATAGACTGTTCAGCAAAAGACCATGCAAAGTTTTTGGTTCAAGCATCGCTTATGGCTTCCTAACATCATCCAACCCCTTCAAATCTTTCATAACTTACAACAAATCATAATTTCTAACAATTCTTAAAACATATATGACATAAAAGTTACCATAAACAACTCCATAACACAACATTTCATAACAAAATTCATGTATCCATGCTAGAACCTAGAGAAGGAGATGAGTTTTTTTTTTTCCCTCTCTTCTTCTCAATTTTCCTTCTTCTTCTTAGTTATTAGCAATAGAGAGAAGGTTGGGGTTTTTGGAAAAGGAAAAAAAATCGAAGTCTCTCGAGATACCTTAAACCCCCGCCCCTTTTATACAAACATATACATATTTTAAGGTTAGGGTCTCTAGTTCTTAAATCTTTCAATTAGGCCCCTTAACATTTTTATTCCATTATCATAACACTTAGGTGCATAAATAATAATATATGTGCACTTTAAACCAAAAATAATGTTACAATAACTTACTATGTTGGAATGTTACAACTGTAGTTTGTTAAGTGTGTGTGTGTGTGTGTGTTCCATAAAATAATCTGCTCATTGTTAGCAATTGAAACATGTTACAGATATTTTTCAATGCTTACAAGTTTGGTTTCTTTTCTTTAACTTCCATTCTTTTGTTTGTGCTTGTTTGATTACAATCACGAACTCCTGGTCAATTCTGATGAATTCAGTTGTAACTTCAATTTCATTGGAAATAACCAAGGTTACCCAATGATGGGTTCTTTAATGCCCAGTAATGCAAAAGAATTCTAGTCTAGTTTCATATTCTCAAATCTTTTAACTCTAGTCAAATTGGTGAAATTTTTTTGCTTTCATATTTGTTTTACAATTTAATTGGTTATAATTGGTTATCATCCTAGATAGTAATTTACTTCATGGATTCATTAGTAATTTAAATTTTAGTTAGAACTGGGGTGTATAGAGTATTTTTGGAGGTTCATACAGCCTCAACCTTTACAAAACTGATTTTGAAAAGTTTTACTACAATTGTCATTTATACTCCCATTAATTTAATAAGAAAAACCGAATTTTTAATTAAAATATCCTTAGATATTAAAGTCTTAGAATTAATTATGCAGTTAACAAAATATAAAAAATAATTATTTTTCCCAATAATAATTTTGAAAAGTTAAAGATATTTTTGTTTGACAGCAACTATTGTCCGTCACTAGTGATATGGCACGTTCTGTGGGGCAACTACTGCTCAAATGATTTTCAAAAGCTAAATTTATGAAATATTTCTCTACAACTTTTGGCTGGCACAATAATTTTAAAAGTATAGGTTATCAAAGACCATATAACTTTTTGTGCGTTTGATTTTTCTCGAACCAAAATTGAGATTTTTTACCGCTACATTAATCTCAAACAAATCCTTATTGTGATTCCAACAATTCATAATGAACGTCTGTCTAACTCTAAGTTCAGTTTTTGTGAATTTTAAATTAGGTGAACAAAAATTATAGCATTTTGAAACAATGCAGTATGTAGCTTAAATAGATTAGAACTTAATTTCTTTTTGTTTTGGTTTTACTTATTTCAGTTCTATTAGATTTCGTTTTTCAGTAACGAGTTATTTTATTGGAAATAGATATTTTCTTTTTCTTTGGGTTGCTTGAGTTGACTAATTATCTGTTTTCTTACGTAAGCCTTTTTCGTTGGAGTTGAGCTAAGCTGCACTAACTAACTAGCGATCGATGCTAAGTATGCTTCTTGATTTTAATGGGTCATTGTTTAGTAATTTTCTGACATTAAATTAAATGAATGCAGTGTGGCTAGAGTCTGGCATTTAGATGCCATAAGAGAAACTTACTTCTCCTCCACATTCTACTGTTATATATATATATAGCTTCCAAATAGACATCTGCCTCAGAATTTGTATTTTGTTTAACTGTAGAATCTATTGTTCTACTTATTGTTTGGTAGAAATAAAGAAACCGAGTTTAAGAAGGTTGTAAACTTTCGAGTAAATTTAAGGATCTGTGTTTTCGTTCTTGTAAAATACAGAAGAATTCATGATACTTGCTTTATGGTATTTTGAGGCATTAATTGTGCAAATATTCTCAAGGAGAAAGTGACTTTTTGACATATTCAAGCATATAATTCAGTTTCTGAACTGATATTTCTTTAACAGAGTTATTTCACAGTTCACACGACATTTTTAATTAACTACAACTTGAACGAGGTAACTAAACATGCATACAATCATATGTAGCTAGATGAAACAGTGTCCTACCAGAATTCCACGATTCTGATTGAAGAAGCATTTGTCATGCTCTCTCGAAAGATCCCATATCATCTGGGCACTGTTGGAAGTTTAAACAAAGCTCAAGAGTTTATTTAGAATTTAAAGTCCAAGTTAAAATAGGATTAGAGTCCTAATTAAATTTAAAAACATGTTATGGGAGGATTAATAATCTTAGTAAATTATAGATGATGATTAATCATTTAGTTATTTTAGAATTATTAGCATTTATGGTTTGAGTAGGATTAGGATTGAGTCTACTATATAAGTCTTTGTAATTTGTCAATTTTATTAAGAAGAAGTAATAAAGAGTTGATAAGTGCTTAAGAGTCAATATCTTCTTCTTCATTATGTTCTTGCGTTGCTTGATTGGTTGAGTAATTATTCTCCAATAAAATGGTATCAGAGTAAGCCAAATTCCAATAAAGTGGTATCAGAGCCAGGTTGGAAAGGTCGTGGGAAGAGCAATATCAGAGCTAGATTGGAAGAATTTAGGAGAAGCCATCAAATTTGTTTCAAAGCTAGGTAGTAAGCTCCAGGGAAGACCTGTCAGAGCTAGTTTGGAAGTGTCTAAGAGGAGCAATCTCAGAGCTAGGCACAATGTAAAGATCCAAGGATGACCTATGAGAGAAGCAGGCACAAAGAAAGAGCTAGATCGAGTCGAGCCAGGAAGGTCTCAAAGTCTATCAGAGCAAAGTTGGAAGAGTTAGGAAGAGCCTACCAGAGTTGGCAGAGCCAGTTAGAGCCTGTCAGAGTTGCCAGGAAGGCACAGTCAATGAAACAAATCAAGATGGAAAAAGAACTTCACAGATTTGATGGAAACAAGCACAACTTTGAGTATTGGAGAACTCAAATGCAAGCTGAGTTTGAATACAGAGGCATGTGAGAAGTTGTAAATCAAGGTTTTGAAGTACTAGCAAATCAAGCAACGTTAACACAAGATTAAAAGGAAATTATATTAAAGATTTTGTTTATGAAGGCTTATGGAGTCAAATTTTTGCATAAAGATAAAACAAAGTTTGAGTATGATCATGGAGACATATGGAAAGAAAAGAAAGAAGACAAACAATTATGGTCATGGTTGATATATTATGCAAGAAAACCATATGAGGATATATGAGAAAACATGAAGGTAAGGTTGATTGGAAAGTCACTATATATTCTTATTGAAGATCTTGTGTTTACTTGGTTAATTAGAGAGCATAATAATTATAAAGTTATTCAAGAGGCATACAAAGATGCTCGTGAAGGCAAGAAAGGTTCATTAAGAGATCAATAATATTCAAGAAGAAGTTCCAAATCATTGTTTGGTTAAGCTTAGTTTAAGGGAGGTGTTGAAAGTTTAAACAAAGCTCAAGAGTTTATTTAGAATTTAAAGTCTAAGTTAAAATAGGATTAGAGTCCTAATTAAATTAGAAAACATGTTATGGGAGGATTAATAATCTTAGTCAATTATGGATAATGATTAATTATCTTCCCCCAGTTCATATGCCTGAAATTGTTCAAGTATAAAATTATATTTGAAATCAAATGCTAATATTTTGATTCGTAGATCTTATACAGAATTATATATTGATCAAATGCCACTTATGATTTGGTGAAGCAGAACCCCAAAGCTATAAACATCTGATTTAATAGAGTGCATGCCTCTTTTGACAAATTTAGGAGGAACGCAACCTCTGCATTGGATTATATATACTTTTACAAACTTTGCTTAAGTATATACAAAACAAGAAATATTTTGAAAAATAAAGTAGCAATAAGATTAATTACACCACTAACAGTGTTCCAACATACAATTCTTCCCGTGTTCGCTTCAATATCATCTTTTGTAAATGTTCAAGCCATACCAAAGTCTGATATTTTAGCATTCATATCTCCATCTAACAAGACACTACTAACTTTTAAGTCTCAATGAATAATAGTCAATCTTGAATATTCTTGGAGATATAGAAGCCCTTGCGTAACGCCTTCAATGATATGAGCACGTTTTTTCCAATCTAAAATATGTCGTTTAATTGGATCTGCATCAAATGTCATGTTCGTGAACAAACAATAATGCAACGGTTATGGGGATAATAGAGAAGAAGAATTGCAAATGCTGATGTTTTGAAATTACACAAACAAATTCAGACCGAAAAGATAAGTGCCCAAGCTTTTGTTTGGCATGTATTCATAGATCAGCATCTGTTCTTCCTTATCGATACAATAACCCAAAAGTCTGACAAGATTGACATGTTGGAGTTTTGCGGCAAGCATAACCTCATTTTTTAATTCCTCGAATCCTTGTGTGGATGTTTTTGAAAGTTTCTTCACTGCTATTTCCTTTCCATCCGGTAATATACCCTGAAAGATCAGAATACACATATATAGTGTTTGGTGGCTTTCCTAAATTAGCTTTTATATTCTTGTGCGTATTCTATATCTCTTAATAAATATTGTTGAATTCCACATTGGATGGTCAAGGAAGGGTCTTGGGTACGTTTATAAAGAGAATTCTTGGTTCGGAACGAGGACAAGCAGCAGAAGCAATACATTCTGTCACACGTTTTAATATAATCATAGAATCTCAGTGGGCATCAAACTGTGATTTAAACAGCCAGCTAATTGAATATTTCCTTGTAAACAGGACCAAATCCACCCTCGCCAAGCTTATTTATAAACGAAAACTACTTATCTGTAGCCGCCTCAATGTCAGCCAAAGTATATATTATCAGGTTGGAATCATTTTTTCTAAAATCTCCAGCAGCTACCATAGTACTTACTTCATCATCTGATTTTTTAGCCGAGTCTATGTTACCTACATGAAGTAATAGAAAAAAAGATTACCAGATTATCAATTAAGCATGTATGGTTATAGAAATTTTAACAATTAATCCTCAGCTACATATGGAATATTTATACCTCGAAGAATTTACCTTTAGATTTGAGGTTTCTCATCCTGCAGAAAAAGTTGCAAGTCACAATGCCTATTAGGAGAATAACAGTTGCTGTTGTAGTCAATGCGATAACTAACACACGCCAGTTATCTTTTTTTCCCCCCTTTTTTTACTGTCCCCAGCGGTCGAAGAATCATTTGTTTTGTCAACCTCAGCTGAAAAAAAAAAATATTTCAAATATTTAACTCAATGGGACAAAATAAAGGTTATTACAAAAATTAATTTTATATAAACCTTAAATTGATGTTAATTTTCCATAGCTTACCTGCTGCTTGAGACAGCTCCCAATTATGATCCATGAACACTTGCCAAACAAAGTAACCAAGTAGCCTCTTCTCCTTTGCATAAGAAATCTTAACTCTAACAACATTGACATCGTCAAAACAAAGCCAAACTGTGCCTATTGAGCGGTAACTCACCACGTAAGTTGCGTTATACTCACCTTTAGCTCCATGTAGCTTAATGTAACTTTTGATTTCCTTGTAGCTCAAGAATCCAGCATTTGAATTGGCTGGTCCTGCTGCTGGCGAACCAATACCATTAACCTTGGGGTCCACAAGTGTCCATGAATAGCCATAGAAGGGCAAGCAAAAAACCAACTTATTAGATGACAATCCTGCACCGATCCACGCCTTTATATCGTCGTCCGTATTAGGACCACCACTTGGTCATATAGAGCTGCATTAGCCCCTGTAAAGTTTGCGTCTGTCGTAGGCGTTCTGTATTCAGTGGTAACAACATGAACCCAATCCAAGCATCTCTGTATCGAGTCTACAGGATAATTTACGGAACGTTGAACTGAGGCGGTCAATATAAGTTGTGACTGCCTAGATTCTCTTGCCTCTAGAATGGCAGCTGCTCGCCATTCTCTAAAGAAAATACCCATATGGAGCACATGGGAGATAGTGTTTGGCCAGAACCAAAAGTCTAGGCCACGGAAGCCATAAAGCCTAGCATTTTTAATTGACGAGTCGATGAAAGATTATCTGTAAGAATCGTTGCTTAGCATTGAAGAATAGGTAATTGCATTTGCCTTAACGGACAGAATCGTTGTGACAGATGGGTTTTGTTGTCTCACAGTGTCTGTGAAGGTGGAGAATGAAATTTCTTCAGAAAGTGATGGCAAAGATAGCTGGTAGGTAGAGGAATTCACGTAAGCATAGCCGAAAATAAGATTATTTATGGGAGCAGAATTTATATTTGAAACGGGAAACTCAACATCTTTGTACTAGTAAAAACCAGCTCTGATCCAAGTTTGCGCCTTTGAAGTGCACAATTTAAGACAGAAAAAAATAAGAACTATAATGAGAATCTTGGGTGCCGTTATTGAGGAAATTAGCGGCTCTAACTGCATACTTGAAATGGTGCAGCTGTTATTTTTTAATTGTACACGAAAAAGTGTGATGCTTGTGATAGATGCTAGAACTTCAACTTTTTCCACACGGATCGAATCTAATTTTAAGTCAGCAACAAAAATGTCTTGGTCAAGTTGCACGCGTTGTTGATTGATTTTAAAATGATTTTATTTTCACTTTCAGAAAGAGAGACAGAACTAGCCAACGTGTTCTATGCTTTAAACTTTGTAAGATATATTAATTTAGGTCGTCATTGTTAAAGTCCCACTCATCATTTATTTATTATTAATAACGTGGTCCATGCTTTAACCTTTGTTGCAATATTAATGTTAAGTCAACAAAATGAATGCCTGTCCCCTTGTATTGCTTTATATTTAAATTGCGGTGCTACTGCGTATGAAAAACTTTAGAACGTTCATAACCATTGTAATTAACTAAATACTAGAAGCATATATGTATAAACCTCGCGCCTATTAGTGGTAACATAAAGACCTGAAAAACTTTAGAACGTTCATAACCATTGTAATTAACTAAATACTAGAAGCATATATGTATAAACCTCGCGCCTATTAGTGGTAACATAAAGACCTGAAAAACTTTAGAACGTTCATAACCATTGTAATTAACTAAATACTAGAAGCATATATGTATAAACCTCGCGCCTATTAGTGGTAACATAAAGACCTGAAAAACTTTAGAACGTTCATAACCATTGTAATTAACTAAATACTAGAAGCATATATGTATAAACCTCGCGCCTATTAGTGGTAACATAAAGACCTTCAGGTCCCCGCCCTACTAAAAGTTCATGAATTATATATAAATATTATAGGACTTAGATAATGACCACCTACTTGAAGAAAGGAAGTACAAAATAAAAATAAATTAAAAAAAGGATTACCTTAAGGTATTTTTATAAAAATGATGTAATAATAACATAATAATTATAATTAATAAAATAATGTAATAGTATAACAATTAGCCAATAATATTATATTTAAGTTAATAATTTATAGAATAATTAATTTTAAATGTAAAAATATTGTTACGTTATTATTTTAATAAAAATATTAACAAATATTTAATATTTTTAGTCTACATATTGAACTAATTTTTATTCATATTGACTTAAATTAAAAAAAAATTAGCTACATTTAAAAATCAAATTCTTAAAATTATTATATACCAATATATAGTTCAATCTCATCCTACACTAATTATAAGACAATATTATATATATTTCACTTCATTCAGGTTCCAATCCTAATTTGAATCACAATGGCTATTTACCTGACAATCCTTCTTATTTTATAACTTTACAATACAGTCCCTTCTGACCTTTGTCTGTTCAATCACTCATAACTTTTCGAATTCAACTCCGATTTGTTATTTGTAAATTTCTACAAAAACTAAACATCCGTAGCTTCGCAACGGTATATGACTCATTATTAGATTCCTCCTGAATTAATTTCTGTGATTTTTCAAAGTCACATATCAGTTTTCGAGACCCTTCACTACTTCTTCTCACCCTTCTCTTCTTGGTCCTCAAGGGCATCTTGATCATTTTTCTTGCTTGACATTCATCTTTATTTCATCATCGAGCCTCAAAAATTCAATGTCTACAAACGAGGCATTCCAAAATTTCAAGATTGGAAGAAAAGGGTTGAAGTCCAAACAGGAAGAAAGGTTCGGAAGCTTAGATACGATAATGATTTGGAGTCCCTGAAGGAAGAGTTCAACCAATTTTACAATAATGAGGAAGTGGTGAGGCACAAGACAGTATCGAGGACACCACAACAAAACAGCATGGCTGAAAGGATGAACATAACGCTTGTTGAGAAGGTTAGATTAGGGTTGGCAGTGGGGCGGAGCGAGTCCGGGGCGGTAGGTACCCATCTTTGCCCCATTGAATTTTTTCTTACCCCGCCCCACCCTATTGCGCCGAAATGAGGCGGGGTGGGGCAGGGCAAAATTTTAAATCGAAGACCCGACCCCGCCTCGCCCTGCCCTGGCCAATTTGAATTTTATTGAATTATTTTATCTAAAATATAAATATATTTATAACCATTATTTAAAAATTACAAAAAAAATTATATTCAATCTAGTTCATTAAAAAAAATAAATACATTTATAAAATTTTAAAATAATATAAATATAATTTATTCTTAATCTAAAATAAAATACATATGCACATGATATATATCCTAACGTATTTCATAACAAATCTAATTATTCGATAATCATTAAAAGTTAAAAAAAGCTAATTTATATTAGATAAAAAAAATCTTTGTATAAATTTTTATTTATATTTGCATTGTAAGCTAAATGGTGATTGTATTTAAACTTAAAAGAACTAAAGTTAATTAATATTATATAAAAAAATCCATTACCCATAAAATTTATGTAAGCTTTCATTTTTATTGGCATTATGCAAGCTAAATGGTAATTGTATAAATTAGTTATATCATCTAAAAAAATAGTGACCACTAATTACAATTTGATTTTATTAGTAATAATGTTACACACTTTATTAAAAATAATATTAAAAGCATATTATTGCTTGTAAACTAGTTAATTGACAATTTTTCAATCTAATAATAATAATAATAATATAATTGACATATACTAATTAATTAACATTATAAATATTTACAAAACATTAATAATTCAATTAATTAATTTAAATTACAATAAATCATATATTTAAGGTTATCAGATTGTTCTTATCATATTTCTATTTACATATTTAGAAAATAATATATTGATTATATTATAGGTATATGTTTTGGAAATGCTCTTGTTAATATTGCAATAATTTAATTAGTACTTAATAATCCATATCAATATTGTATATATTATACAAATTCAATTATTATAAAAAACAAATATTTTATTTTATCATTATAACATGACTAAAATGATATTAATATTCTAAAAGATGTTAATTATTAATTAAAATGTTACTTTTATCAAAGTATTTGTATTGTTTGTAAAATTATAAAGAATTCACATACATGAAAAGTTTAACAAATATAACACAAAAAATTACTAAATAGTCTCAAAATTTTAAAACTTTACAAATACAAGCTTATATTTTGCGGGGAGGGGCGGGGCGGGGCAATGAGTCCAGGGGTTGGACTTGGTCCCAGACCTGCCCCGGCTGGGGCAAAGTTATTTTGCCTCGGACCCACTGTTAGCCCTAAGGCTACATGATAATTTTGATGATAACAATACACATTGATTCATTGTGATTTACTAACATGTTTATTTATGTGCAAGAGTAATATCATTGAAATAATTATAAAATCAAGAAGAGGCTTATTAAAATGAAGTGTTGAAGCTAAGGAGAAGACTACATGTTAAAGGCACCAAAGTTTAAGAACAAGGTTTGATTCAAGGAATGTGACACATGAGCAATGTTCAATCAATTGGTCATATATATCTCTATAGATGTCCAAATGATGTGATTCTTGAGCCTTTGGAAAGCTTACTCAATTTATAACATTTCATATGTTTTAAAGAAATTCAAATTTCAAGTGTAAGGTTGTCCAAATCATTATGCAAGTTGAAAGACAAATGGAAGTAGCTGACATGAGCACCGAATACTCTTTTGGACATATCTTGAGCTAGAAAAATCAAAATGACTTGATTCTTACGGTATTGGAAAGAGGATGTAATGAGGCACATTTCATATGTTTTGAAGAAATTCAAATTTCAAATAGAAGTCCGACATAATTGACATGAAATTTGGTGGACTGACACAGAGAAGAAAAATCAACTCATATGAGCACTGAATGATTTTTTTGTCCATATCTTGAGATAGAGATATCCGAATGCTTTGATTTTTAATGTTTTGGAAAGATAATTCAAATATGCAGATCTTTTATGTTTTGAATAAATTCAAATTTCAAACGGAAGGCTGACAGAATTATCACTCAATTCGGTGGACTGACACAAGGAAGAAAAATCAAGTCACATGAACACCGAATGGTGTTTTGGCCATATCATGAGCTACAGATATCCAAATGACTTGGTTCTTGATGAGTTGGAAAGCTTATTCAATTGTACAGATCTTTTATGTTTTGCAGATTCTCAAATTTCAAGCGGAACATTGACAAAAATGGCAGAAAATATTACAGTTTTTATGGTGGGCAGAAAATATGGAGTTGGTGTCTTCACTTGATTAAGTTCATCACATTTGCTTATAAAAGGAGCCCTTCTCCTATGCATTCAAAAAGAGCAAGAGAAGCATCTATCAAGCAAAAAAAAAAAAAAAAACAAGATAAATATCAAGTCTAGACAACTTTTATATTCTTTATCTACTCTTTGAAGAGAGTTGTACTTTTGTTGTAAAAATTATCCTTGTTCTTGTATTGTGGTGAGAGTGAGATATTCTTGTAAAGGATAATAGTTATCCTTGAGAGAACTCTTGTTGTGTGTTATCAAGAGTTGAAGGAAGTTTCCTTGGTGAGGTTGTTCATCAAGAAGAACTCTTGGTGTGGTGTTATCAAGAGTTGAAGGAAGTTGCCTTGGTGAGGTTGTTCATCAAGAAGAACTCTTGGTGTGGTGTTATCAAGGTTGAAGGAAGTTGCCTTGGTGAGGTTGTTCATCAAGAAGAACTCTTGGTGTGGTGTTATCAAGGTTGAAGAAGTTGCCTTGGTGAGGTTGTTCATCAAGAAGAACTCTTGGTGTGGTGTTATCAAGAGTTGAAGGAAGTTGCCTTGGTGAGGTTGTTCATCAAGAAGAACTCTTGGTGTGGTGTTATCAAGGGTTGAAGGAAGTTGCCTTGGTGAGGTTGTTCATCAAGAAGAACTCTTGGTGTGGTGTTATCAAGGGTTGAAGGAAGTTGCCTTGGTGAGGTTGTTCATCAAGAAGAACTCTTGGTGTGGTGTTATCAAGAGTTGGAAGAAAAAGTCTTGGTGAGGTTGTTCATCAAGCAAGTTGTAAAGATTTCTACAACTTAGTGGAAAGCTTAGCTCGTGGAGCTAGGAGCCCGTGGACGTAGGCAAGGTTTGCCGAACCACGTAAATTGAGTTTGCACTCTCTCTATCCCTATCCTCTTTACATTTACTTGCACTTGTGATTGTTCTTTATTGCTATTCTCTTGATTGCATTCTATTTTCATCTTCTTCACCTTTATTCTCAAAGAAAGAGTTAAATAATTTTGATCTTTCAAGAAAAGTTTTCTAAATCCGTTTTGATAAATAAAAACCCAATTCACCCCCCCTCTTGGGTTGCCATACCTGGGTCAACAAGTGGTATCAGAGCAAGGTTGCTCAATTTTTTAAATCTTAATCGATTTTTGAGCTATGGCAACTTTTAATTCAACTTCATATGTTGAGGGACTTTCTATCTCTAGACCTCCATTTTTTAATGGAAGTGATTACTCTTATTGGAAAACTAGAATGAGTATTTTCTTGAAATCTTTTGATTATGATTTGTGGTCTATTGTTTTGGAAGGACCTTTTGTTCCTACCAAAATTGAAAATGGGGAATGCATGCTTAAAGAACCTAAAGAGTTTAGTGAAGATGATAAAAAGAAATTGAGTTTGAATGCTAAAGCTATGAATGTGTTGTATTATGCTCTAGATAGAAATGAGTTTAATAGAATATCTACTTGTTCTACGGCACAAGAAATATGGCACACACTTGAAGTAACTCATGAAGGAACTAGTCAAGTTAAAGAATCCAAAATTAGTATGCTAGTTCATAGTTATGAGCTTTTTAAGATGAAATCGGATGAATCAATTTCTGAAATGTTTACTAGATTTACGGATATTATTAATAGTTTGAAATCTCTTGGTAAATCTTATTCTAATGTTGAAATGGTGAGAAAGATTCTTAGGTGTCTACCAAAATCTTGGGAGCCAAAGGTAACGGCAATTCAAGAAGCAAAGGACCTCACCAAACTACCATTAGAAGAACTTATGGGTTTTCTCATGACTCATGAAATAACCTTGAAGGAGAATGAAGAAGATTTCAAGAAAAAGAAAAATATCGCTTTCAAATCTTCAACAAAAGAAGATGATGAGTCCGACGATGAAGGAGATGATGAAGATCTTGCATTCATAACAGGAAAGCTAAAAAGGATGATTAGAAGAAACCAAGGATTCAAGAAGAATTCTAGAAGGGAATACAAAGGGCAAAGCTCAAAGCAAGATAAGAAAAATGATCAAGTCATTTGCTATGAGTGCAAGAAACCGGGACATGTAAAGATGGATTGTCCTTTCTTCAAGAGTCAAAACAAGAAATCCAAAGCAATGAAAGCCACAATTTGGGATGATAGTGAAGCTAGCTCCACCGAAGAAGAAGATTGCGAAGTGGCAAACATGTGCTTTATGGCTTTAAGTGAAGATGAGGTTAGTATTCGAAACTATGATCCTAAACTTTCATATGATGAATTACTTGAAGCATTCCAAAATTTACATGTGCAAGTTGATAAGCAAAATTCAAAAATTAATGCTTTCAAAAAGAAGTCAAAAATCATGTTATCTCAATTAGAAGAGGTGGTAGAAATAAATGAAGCTTTAGAAAATGAAAATGAAATTTTAAAGCAAAAAGATTTTGAAAGTTTGGAAAGTCAAATACATTTATTAAAAACTGAAAATGACATTTTAAAACAAAAGGATTTTGATAAATTGGAGAAACAAAATGCTAGTTTGAAAAAGGAAAATAATGACTTAAGAAATATTGTTGATAGTTTTACAAAAAGCACAAAAAATTTGAATTCTATGTTACAAAACCAAAGGTGTGTTTTTGATAAAAGAGGGTTAGGATATAAAACTCATAAAAATCAAAAGTATTTTAAAAATTATTTTGCCATGCATCTTCTAGGAATAATCCTAATCATTCATGTACTTATTGTGGAAGAAAAGGACACAAAGTGCATTCTTGCTATATTAAGAGAAATCCTAATTTGAAACAAATATGGGTTCCAAAAAGTACCATAACTAACCCCCAAGGAGTCAAGAACTTTTGGGTACCAAAAAGTTACTCATTGAATGTTGATTGTAGAGACAAAGTGGCAAACACAAGTGGTACTTAGATAGTGGATGCTCAAGGCATATGACCGGAGATGCCTCCAAGTTCTCAAGATTAATCATGAAGAAAGGAGGATATGTGACCTTCGATGATAATGTCAAAGGAAGGGTAATCGGACATGGTGATATTGGTAACCCTTCTTCACCTATTATTAAAGATCTTTTGCTTGTTCATGGTTTAAAACATGATTTGATTAGCATTAGTCAATTGTGTGATAAGGGATATTTTGTTACTTTTGAGCCTAATAGATGTGTGATTAAGGATGTTAGTAACAATAAGACATTATTTGCTGGTAATAGATGTGGTAATATTTATACAATTGATATTGATGTTAATGATCATGTAGAAAATTGTTTCATTGTTAATCATGATGCTTGGTTATGGCATAGAAGATTAGGTCATGCTAGCATGGACACAATTTCAAAAATTTCTAAAAATGATTTAGTTGATGGTCTTCCAAAAATAAAATTTGAAAAGGATAAGATTTGTGATGCTTGTCAATTTGGAAAACAAGTGAGAACTTCTTTTAAACAAAAGAAATTTATTTCAACAAATAAACCTCTATAATTACTTCATTTTGATTTATTTGGACCATCAAGAACTCAAAGCCTTGGTGGAAAGTATTATGTTTTTGTTATTATGGATGATTATTCAAGATTCACTTGGGTATTATTCTTGAAAACTAAAAATGAGACCATACAAGCTTTTTCAAAATTTGCAAAAAGAGTCCAAAATCAAAAAGGGTATTCTATTGTGTCCATTAGGAGTGATCATGGTGGTGAAGTAGACAATGTTGCATTTGAAAATCTTTGTGATTAAAATGGTTTTGAGCATAATTTTTCCTCACCTAGAACTCCACAACAAAATGGTGTTGTTGAGAGGAAAAATAAGACTATCTAAGAAATGGCTAGGACCATGTTACTTGAAAATAATTTGCCAAAATATTTTTGGGCCGAAGCCATTAATACCGCATGCTTTATAATCAATAGAGTCCATATTAGAGCTTTAATGAAGAAAACTCCTTATGAACTTTGGAAAGGAAGAAAACTCAATATTGGATTTTTTAAAGTTTTTAGATGTAAATGTTTTATTTTAAACACCAAGGATAACCTTGAAAAATTTGATGCAAAAGCCGATGTTGGAATTTTTGTTGGCTACTCCAACCATAGTAAAGCATATAGAGTTTTTAACAAAAAGACTCTTACTATTGAAGAATCTATGCATGTTGAATTTGATGAAACTAATGTGATTTCTTCAAAGAATTTAGATTATGATATTGTTGAGGTAGAAAGGTAAATCAAGGAATCAAGGCTTGATGAAAAGAACCAAAATGAATTACAACTTCAACAAGAAAAGATTGAGGAAGTAAATGACTCTTCCAAAAATTACCAAGGGAATGGAGGTATGCAAAAACTCATCCTAAAGATCTCATTATTGTTGAACCATCACAAGGTATGAGAACTAGATCTTCTTTTAGTAACTTTTGTAATCATTTTACTTTTGTCTCTCAATTTGAACCAAAATCTTTTAAAAAAACCGAAAATGACGAAAGTTTGATTTTGGCTATGCAAGAAGAATTAAACCAATTTGAGAGAAATCAAGTTTGGGAATTAGTCCTAGACCCAAATATGACTAAACCCTTTAGTCAAGATAGATTTTGTATAATTAGAAGAGAATTAGGCATGTTGGATATGTCTTAATTTTGCTTTAATATGATAATCTTTGAATGGTAGCATATGTTAAGGGGGAGAATATATTTATGGGGAGTAGTTAATTTGATTACATCTTTTTGATGATAACAAAAGGGGGAGAAATAGTTGGATTGCTTATATTCATAACAAGTGTCATCTTTTTGTTTATTCTTGATTTTATTTTCATTCTTTATTTAGATATTATTTGAAAGCAATCAATGGTTTGTCATCATCAAAAAGGGGGAGATTGTTAGCCGTAAGGCTACATGATAATTTTGATGATAATATTACACATTGATTCATTATGATTTACTAACATGTTTATTTATGTGCAAGAGTAATATCATTGAAGTAATTATAAAATCAAGAAGAGGTTTATTAAAATGAAGTGTTGAAGCTAAGGAGAAGACTACATGTTAAAGGCACCAAAGTTTAAGAACAAGGTTTGACTCAAGGAATGTGACACATGAGCAATATTCCATCAATTGGTCATATATATCTCTATAGATGTCCAAATGACGTGATTCTCGAGCCTTTGGAAAGATTACTTAATTTATAACATTTTATATGTCTTAAAGAAATTCAAATTTCAAGTGCAAGGTTGTCCAAATCATCATACAAGTTGAAAGACAAATGGAAGTAGCTGACATGAGCACTGAATACTCTTTTGGACATATCTTGAGCTAGAAAAATCAAAATGACTTGATTCTTACGCTATTGGAAAGAGGATGTAATGAGGCACATTTCATATGTTTTGAAGAAATTCAAATTTCAAATGGAAGGCCGACATAATTGACATGCAATTTGGTGGACTGACACAGAGAAAAAAAATCAACTCATATGAGTACTGAATGATGTTTTATCCATATCTTGAGATAGAGATATCTGAATGCTTTTATTTTTAATGTTTTGGAAAGATAATTCAAATATTCAGATCTTTTATGTTTTGAATAAATTCAAATTTCAAACGAAAGGCTGACAGAATTATCACTCAATTAGGTGGACTGACACAAGGAAGAAAAATCAAGTCACATGAACACCGAATGGTGTTTTGGCCATATCTTGAGCTACAGATATCCAAATGACTTGGTTCTTGATGTGTTGGAAATCTTATTCAATTGTGCAGATCTTTTATGTTTTACAGATTCTCAAATTTCAAACAGAACATTGACAAAAATGGCAGAAAACATTATAGTTTTTATGGTGGGCAGAAAATATGGAGTTGGTGCCTTCACTTGATTAAGTTCATCCCATTTGCCTATAAAAGGAGCCCTTCTCCTATGCATTCAAAAAGATCAAGAGAAGCATCTATCAAGCAAAAAAAAAAAAAAACAAGAGAAATATCAAGTCTAGAGAACTTTTATATTCTTTATCTACTCTTTGAAGAGAGTTGTACTTTTGTTGTAAAAATTATCTTTGTTCTTGTATTGTGGTGAGAGTGAGATATTATTGTAAAGGATAATAGTTATCCTTTAGAGAACTCTTGTTGTGTGTTATCAAGAGTTGAAGGAAGTTGCCTTGGTGAGGTTGTTCATCAAGAAGAACTCTTTGTGTGGTGTTATCAAGAGTTAAAGGAAGTTGCCTTGGTAAGGTTGTTCATCAAGAAGAACTCTTGGTGTGGTGTTATCAAGAGTTGAAGGAAGTTGCCTTGGTGAGGTTGTTCATCAAGAAGAACTCTTGTTGTGGTGTTATCAAGGGTTGAAGGAAGTTGCCTTGGTGAGGTTGTTCATCAAGAAGAACTCTTGGTGTGGTGTTATCAAGGGTTGAAGAAAGTTGCCTTGGTGAGGTTGTTCATCAAGAATAACTCTTGGTGTGGTGTTATCAAGGGTTGAAGGAAGTTGCCTTGGTGAGGTTGTTCATCAAGAAGAACTCTTGGTGTGGTTTTATCAAGGGTTGAAAGAAAAAGTCTTGGTGAGGTTGTTCATCAAGCAAGTTGTAAAGATTTCTACAACTTAGTGGAAAGCTAAGCTCGTGGAGCTAGGAGCCCGTGGACGTAGGCAAGGTTTGCCGAACCACGTAAATTGAGTTTGCACTCTCTCTATCCCTATCCTCTTTACATTTACTTGCACTTGTGATTGTTCTTTATTGCTATTCTCTTGATTGCATTCTATTTTCATCTTCTTCACCTTTATTCTCAAAGAAAGAGTTAAATAATTTTGATCTTCAAAGAAAAGTTTTCTAAATCAGTTTTGATAAATAAAAACCCAATTCACTCCTCCTCTTGGGTTGCCATACCTGGGTCAACACCCGCCCCAAACTAGACCCGCCCTATTTTTACGGGCCATACCGAAGCCCCAGACCCAGCGCGTCAAATTGCCATCCCTAGGTTAGATGCATGTTGTTAAGCATTGGAATGCCTAATGAATTTTGGGGAGAAGCAGTTAATACAACAACATATTTAATCAATATATGTCCATCATCTAAAATTGATTGTAAGACGCCCGAAGAAGTGTGGACAAGTTTGTCTATGAGCTACAATCATTTGTAAGCATTTGGTTGTGTGGCTTATGCACATATCAAGCAAGGCAAGTTAGAGCCAAAAGCAAGGAAGTGCATGTTTGTTGGCTATCCAGAAGGTGTGAAGGGTTATAGGTTGTGGTGCCAAGATTTGAATATATCAGCATATTTTACTTGTAGAAATGTCACATTTGGAGAATGAGACTAGTATTTTGAGAGCTGTGACACAAAATTTCAGCTTAGAACTGAAGATACAGATATAGTTAAGGCTTAGGTGGAGCCTAGAACTGGTAAAGTTGCAGATGGAGTTGAAGTTGAGTTGGAGCTTCATGATTCTGGAAATTCTCAAATGGAAGTGGCAGTTGAAGTAGAAAAACATGATGACATGAAAGAAGTCCTTGATGAGTCTAAGAACTTTAGGAATTATCAACTAGGAAGAGAAATTTGCTAAGAGAGTCGAAGTTACACCTGTGAGTATGGTTATACTAATCTTATAACTTGTTTATTGTTAATGTCAGAGAAGGTTGATGATAATGAGTTTAGAAGTCATAAGGAAGCTATGTGTAGTAGAGACATACAGTTGAGACAGCATAAGAATTCTTTGTTTGAAAATGGAGTAAGAAATCTTCTGTTATTAGATATTGTTGATATGTTGTTTGTGCCAAACAATATAATAAAAGTTAGAAAATTGAAATCTCAATTGGATAGGGAATTTGAGATGAAAGACTTTGAAAGTGTTAGAAAGTGTTTTGTAACAAAAATCAGTAGAGACAGAGATGGAAGCCCATTATCATTGTCTCATGATGATTGTATTCGGAAAACACTTGTAAAGTTCAACATGGTTGAAGGAAAGAAGGTTCAGACTTCTTTGGTTACACATTCAAAGCTTTTATCATTCTATCTCCTGTAACTGTTGAAGACAAGGAGGAGATGACTGAAATTCTTTATGTAAGGACTGTTAGAGGTTTGATGTACTCTATGGTTTGCAAGCCTGTATTGGCATATGTAGGAAGTTTCGTGTGCTGGTTTATAGCATATCCAGAAAGAGTTAATTGGGAAGCTGTCAAATGTTGTAGATACCTTGAAGGTTTATGAGCAACTGAGAAAGACAATGGCGTTGTAACTGAAGTTCTAAAGGAAGCACTGTGCTTGCAAGAACTTGTAGGTGATACAAGTTGGAAACATGTTGACATCAAGCTACATCTCATCAATGGTATTATTGATAGAGTTGATTGGTCAATAGTTAAAGCTCATATTGACATGAATTCAACTGGTATAGTCTCCAAGTTGGTTGCATGTGTCAAGTTCATCTCTTATTTTGACATGATACATGTGATGTTTGGGACCACATAGCTTAAAGATGGACGCGGCTAAAATTTACTATAGTGATTTATAGTATGGAAACACAAGCTTGATCCAAAGCAGAGATTTATGAAGTATATGGCTTAACTTGTGTAGTGCAGGCAGAAAAGTGGCACAGGTGCACAGCTGGAGCTGCGCAGGCGTGTTATATTCGTATCAGATGCAGTGTCAAACATGCGAAGACAACAACTTGGCATTGTTGCGTGAAGAGCTATGCACAGGAGCACAGTTAGTCTTACGTAAGAGCACGGATTCTGGGTTTATGGATGCATCTGGACAAAGAATTTGTGCAAGAGCGCGAGTGTGTTTCCTAGTCTAAATAGGATTTCTTGTTATGCAAGTAATTGGCCTATAAGCCTTGGACTATAAATAAGGGACGTGTTTTTCAGTGTAAAACGGTTTCGAGAGAGCAAAGAAGAGATAGAAAGAAAGAGAGTTAGGGTTTAGAGAGATTGAGATTTTCTTGGAGAGAAAGAAACTAAATTTCTTCTAGTTGTTCTTGTAAACACTCTTATATCTCTTGTTTTTCACCATAGTGGATTGATCATCACCAGCAACTGGACATAGGATCACTTATTGTGGTCTGAACTAGTATGAATCCCTGTATTCTTGTGTTTTCTTTATTTTACTTTACTTGGGTGTGTGCTTAATCTCCTAGATTAATTGTTCCACTCTTCTTCACAACACTAATCGTGATACATCAGTTTATATAAGAAAGTTTGTATGAATAATTTATAATAATAGTATTACTCTTTTTTTTAATCCTCTTTTATCATTTTATCACAAGGTAGAAATGTCTAAAGATATAAAATAGAAGTGGGGACTAATGCATTAGAAAGTTGGGGTCCAATAGAATTACTTATACCCTTAGAAAGTGGGGTCCAATAGAGCTACTCATAACCTTATCCAATATTATTAATTTTGAATTAAAATACGTATGGGGCCATCTCCATGGTTGTTGTAGCAAAATCTTATTATACAATTTCTAACCCTATAATCTAAATATAAAAAGAGAAAGGTAATAACAACTTATAAAACGCTAATTCTTTTTTAATAGAGAGTAATTCTACTTATTTGTATGGGTTAGATATCTCTTATTTCTAAAACAAGTATTCAGTAAGTATATAGGAACAAATATTCTAAAATTCGAATTGTTAGATCTGGAAGTATGAAGTTATAAGTAATATAACAGAATGTTTGTAACGTAAAATGGCAGAGGAGGATTTTACATGGTTCGATTTTAAATAAGGTTGGCAATGGAGCAGGGCGGGTTCAGGGTGGTAGGTACCCATCCCCGCCCTGTTGAATTTTTTCTTGCCCCGTCCCACCCCGTTGCCTAGGAACGAGGTGAGGCCAGGCTGGGCAAAATTTAAATAGAAGACCCGGCCTGCCCCTACCCAATTTAAATTTTATTAAATTATTTTATCTAAAATATAAAGATATTTATAACCATTATTTAAAAATTATAAAAAATTTATATTCAATCTGCTTCATTAAAAAAAATATACACACATTTATAAAATTTTAAAATAACATAAATATAATTTATTCTTAATCTAAAATAAAATACAGATACACATGATATATATCCTAACATATTTCATAACAAATCTAATTATTCGACAATCATTAAAAGTAAAAAAAAATTAATTTATATTAGATAAAAAATCTTTGTATAAATTTTTATTTATATTTGCATTGTATAAGCTAAATGGTGATTGTATTTAAACTTAAAAGAACTAAAATTAATTTATATTATATAAAAAATCCCTTACCCATACAGTTTATGCAAGCTTTCATTTTTATTGGCATTATACAAGCTAAATGGTAATTGTATAAATTAGTTATATCATCTAAAAAAATAGTGACCACTAATTACCATTTGATTTTATTAGTAATAATGTTACATACTTTATGAGAAATAATATTAAAAGTATATTATTGCTTGTAAATTAGTTAATTGACAATTTTTCAAATAGTTGATAATATAATTAAATAATTTTCTAATAGTATATTCATTTAATTTCAGTCTAATAATAATAATAATATGATTGATATATACCAATTAATTAACATTATATATATTTATAAAACATTAATAATTTAATTAATTAATTTAAATCACAATAAATCATATATTTAAGGTTATAAGATTGTTCTTATCATATTTCTATTTACATACTTAGAAAATAATATATTGATTATATTAAAGGTATACGTTTTGGAAATGATCTTATTAATATTGCAATAATTTAATTAGTACTTAATAATCTATATCAATATTATATATATTATACAAATTCAATTATTATAAAATACAAATATTTTATGTTATCATTATAACATGATTAAATTGATGTTAATATTCTAAAAGATGTTAATTATTAATTAAAATGTTACTTTTGTCAAAGTATTTGTATTGTTTGTAAAATTATAAAGAATTCACATACATGAAAAGTTTAACAAATATAACCTAAAAAATTACAAACAGTATTAAAATTTTTAAACTTTACAAATACAACCCTATATTTTGCGGGGCGGGGCGGGTCAATGGGTCCAAGGAGTTGGACCCGGACTCGGACCTGCCCCAGACCTGCACAATTTTTGCGGGCCATACCGGGGCTCCGGACCCAGCGGGTCAAATTGCCGTCCCTATTTATAGAACCTACATCCACGGACAGCTTTAAAGCTGCAATCACTAAGTTCTTTTTTGTACAATCTTTAGGATAGTTTACAGTGCTGACTCACCCTCACACACTAAGCTAATCTTTGTAAAACAAAATCTCGCCAAGATCTTAAACTCAAGTGACATTGCCCACTCTTTGTCACTGATAACTTAACAACACACTGTTAAGTAAAACATAGCCACGATGTCTAACACTGAATTATATAAACACTTAACTTGTAAGTTCTCAAGTGTCACTACAAGAACAATAGTTTTTTGCGACAAAGTTTTTAGCGACGAAATCAAATTCGTCGCAAAAAGTGGCCTTTTGCGACAGAATTATTATTTCCTCGCAAAAGCTAGCATTTGGAAAAAATGATATTTTGCGAGAAATTTTTCGTCGCAAAATAAAACCTTTAGCGATGAATATTTATTTCTTCGCTAAAAACTCAAGTGACTAACCAGAGAAGAATTTTTTGCGACGAGATAAAACCTATTACGACAAAATTTTTATCGCAAAACGTATTACACAAAGGTAGGGTTTTGTAACAAAAATTTTATAGCAGCATGAACATTTTTTGCGACAAAATTACAGTTCTCACGAAAAAAAGGCCTTTTGCGAGAAATTTTTTCTCGCAAAAAGGCCCATTAACTTATTACACAAACGTGCCAATATTTGACATTTTGCGACAAAATCAAAGATTCCTCACAAACTATGACATTTTGCGAGAAAAAATTTCTCGCAAAAACAGTGACCATTTACGAGAAAAAATTCTTCGTTAAAAGCCCTTCTAATTTATTACGCAAATGTGACAATACTGGATATTTTACGACGAAAATATGATTCCTCGCAAATGTGACCTTTTTCGAGGAAAAATTTCTCGCAATAAAGTTACCTTTTACAAGAAAAAATTTCTCGCGAAAAGCCCCTCTAACTTATTACGCAAACGTGGCAATACTGGACATTTTACGACGAAAATATGATTCCTCGCAAAAAGTGACCTTTTGTGAGGAAAAATTTCTGGCAAAAAAGTGACCTTTTGCAAGAAAAAATTCCTCGCTAAAAGCCCTTCTAACTTATTATGCACACGTGGCAATACTGGACATTTTGTGACGAAAATATTATTCTTTGCAAAATGTGACATTTTGTGAGGAAAAATTTCTCGCAAAAAAGCGACCTTTTGCGAGAAAAAATTTCTCGTGAAAAGCCCTTCTAACTTGTTATGCACACGTGTCTATACTGGACATTTTGCGACAAAAATATGATTCCTCGCAAAATATGACATTTTGTGAGGAAAAATTTCTCGCAAAAAGTCCTGTGCGGATGTTATTTTTTTGCGACAAAATTACATTCCTCGAGAAAGACAACTTTTTGCAACAAAATTGTTGTCCTCGCAAAAAAGTTGCCTTTCCCGAGAAAAATTTTGTCGCAAAAAGTCTTTTTTTTTTTAAAATGATAACTTAATAACTTTTCTCTTTGCTTTTTCTCGCTTTGTTTGTGCTCCATGTAATATATAAGTTTTTGTTTGGAGAATGATAAACGAAAAGAATAAAGAAAGTATTAAAAACTTAATTTGATTTTAGGTAAATTTGAAAATTTTTAAATATAGCAGGGTCATTTGGATAGGTATATAAATTTTTACAAAAAAAATAATAACCCTTTGTGGTTCCATCCATACTCTTAAATGTGAAAATTTATTGAGATATTCTAAATTTATGTTTGTAAAAGAGATAAATAATTAAAATAAACTCTCTATATCAAAAGTAGGAATAGGCATAATATAACCCTTTTCTCTATCGGTCAGTCGTCTTTTTGTTGAGTGACATAAAAAACTATAATAATATCATTGGATAGATTTCTTATCCACGGCAACAAATAAGTACATCTATACCCACATCGTTAATGATATTAAGCTTCCAATAACAAAGGAGTCATTCTACAATACATCAATTATATCTATACAACAACTATTCATTTTATATAAAAGTCGTAAATTGATGTATAAAAGTCGTAAACGAGTAAATAAAAATCGTAACACATCTTTTATATAATTTTCATTTACGACTTTTTTACTTTCAACTTTTATACATCTATTTAACGACTTTTATACCTCTGTATGGGTAAAGCAACTGTACCCAAGTCATTTCCATAACAAATTTGCCTTTATTAAGTAATCATTTAATCTAAAAGCTTAAACTAGTAGGTATATTATAGGCTCAATATTAATATTTGAGCTTAACAGTCTCATCCCAGACACTATTTTAAATAAGTCAATTCATGAGTCATTACACCATTAACATAATTATTATCTAATATAATATCTTATTATTTGTCTAATAACGGGCAAGAGATAAATATAGTGTTGGGAACAATCTACTTTTCTTTATCTTTCCCTTTTTAATTTGTGATATATATCTTCTTCACTGTTATTATTGTTTCAGCAGTGAGTGTTTATGCTTACCATGTTTGGAATGCTATCGCATAATTGATAATTGCACTTCAGAGGAAAACCAAAAAAAAAAAAAACTAAACAAATAGTGGCGGAAAATTAGCATAGTTAGAGGACTATAAAAAGTAGAAGTCAATAAAATAACAAAGATACAAGATAAGTTGAAGTATATTGCCTGATTACTTGGCCCATCTAAGTTGATCCATCATAGAAGAAAGTCCCAGAAATTTTTGAATAATACATTTTAATGGCAACATTCATAGCTGGACTGCATATATATAAAGATGGCAGGTGGTTAACCACATGATACAAATAAATTTGCGTAATTAGCACATTCTCAGAGTAAATCCTTGCTATATTCCAAAGAAAAACTTGACTGAATCTAGGCTTTAATACCAAAATTCCAACTAACATGACTTGATGAATTGAACAATTTGTAGCGGATGCTCCTACAAGCTTTTAGTTAATTACTCACCAGAACCATCAAAAACATAGGGATCAGTACATTAATCTAGTCCAAAATAGACTACCACAGCCTCAATAGGGTGACTCATAAGGTGGATGAATGCTGCAGTGAGACATTCTAATTAGTAAGTGTGCTTATCCTCCATTTGCTTTATAATGTGTGTGTGTGTGTATTATTAGTATTATTAATCATGTGTATGCACGGAAGTGATATGCTAATAGATAAAAAGGCGATAGGACTTTACAAAAGACTTGGAAAGTTGGGGGGTTTAACGAATATTGCCTATAAGAATGAGTGTATAAGGGTGAGGAATTGAGAGAATTCTAGACAATCTCATTTGGTTTCTTGCTCTAAACCTCTAGCTCTCATTTTTCCACATAACTTTGCCAAGAAATTAAGGAGGAAGAAGAAGAAGTAGGTGGGAAAGAGGTAGAACCTAATTCCCTCTTTAACTTTTTGTATTGTTCCGTAAATTTTTGAAAGAAATTGGTGTGATACAGCATGGTTTATGGTATTTTTGTGTTATGCATCTCCTAAAACTTATTAGAAAACATGATTTAAGATGAGTTGTGAAAGATTTAAGAAGATTGAATGATGATAGCAAGTTAGATTTGATGTTTGAGTTTAAAATCCTGCAGCGCCTTGTACTGAGCGATGGTTAGTCCAAAAAATTCCTAGAACTTCTAAGGTCACTTTTTGGTTCTGAAATTTTTATAGTGAAACTAGATGTGTATAAGACTATGTTGAATTTTGAATCACTTAAAAATTCGAAGTTTGTGATTTCTGGTTAATTTTTTAATCTACTGAACCGAAATTTGATGTCCCCTGTTTTGAAACAGAACATGGGGAACGAAATTGATATAAGAGACTTATCCTTCATAAAAAGTCATGATTTCTGGTGTGTGAGACCTGCAATATGTTTTCTTTTAAACCTATAATTTTCATGGTTTTTAGAGCTTTGTATGAATTGTTATGATTTTTTAAAATTGTGTTTATGAAACTAAAAATTTCAACTTTCAAAACAGAGTAAACAAAATAAATTACATTTGACCAAACTAAACTCATTAAAAAGTTGTGATTTTTGGTAAGATTACTTTTAGATGTATCTTTTATTAGACTGCTAATTTTTGTAAAGATTTGATTATCGTTGAGGTTTATGTGAATTTTCAAAGCCAGACTGCTTAGTTGGAGAGGCCATTAGAAAGGAATTGAAAGTGTGCCAAATTAAATGATTTCAAGAGGCATACACTTCCATTTTGTTCTTATAACTTGAAACATGTTATATGTGTGTACATGTGATCTACAAATTTACGTAGATTTTGGGAAAGGCATTAACTTCCTAAAAATCATCCAATTGAATGTGTGTAAAGTTGATTCAGTAAGAGGATTTGCTTTCTACTGTTAAACAATGATCTTCAAAGGAATTTTGTTATGGTTTCTAGGTGGTATTGCAAACTCTACAACAGAAATTTGATCAGATAAGTAAGCTAAACTTTTTCTGAGGACACAATAAATTTTGTTGTTACGTTATGTGATATAATGCGCAATGTGATTTTGTTGAATGCCAATATCATGTTAATCGAATTGTTATGTGTTAGCCCTAAGGCTACATGATAATTTTGATGATAACAATACATATTGATTCATTGTGATTTACTAACATGTTTATTTATGTGCAAGAGTAATATCATTGAAATAATTGTAAAATCAAGAATAGGCTTATTAAAATGAAGTGTTGAAGCTAAGGAGAAGACTACATGTTAAAGGCACCAAAGTTTAAGAACAAGGTTTGATTCAAGGAATGTGACACATGAGTAATGTTTAATCAATTGGTCATATATTTCTCTACAGATGTCCAAATGACGTGATTCTTAAGCCTTTGAAAAGCTTACTCAATTTATAGCATTTCATATGTTTTAAAGAAATTCAAATTTCAAGTGTAATGATGTCCAAATCATCATGCAAATTGAAAGACAAATGGAAGCAGCTGACATGAGCACTGAATACTCTTTCGGACATATCTTGAGTTAAAAAAATCAAAATAACTTGATTCTTATGGAATTGGAAAGAGAACGTAATGAGGCACATTTCATATGTTTTGAAGAAATTCAAATTTCAAATGGAAGGCTGACATAATTGACATGCAATTTGGTGGACTGACACAGAGAAGAAAAATCAACTCATATGAGCACCAAATGGTTTTTTGGCCATATCTTAAGATAGAGATATTCAAATGCTTTGATTCTTAATGTTTTGGAAAGCTTATTCAAATATGCAGATCTTTTATGTTTTGAAGAAACTCAAATTTCAAACGGAAGGCTAACAGAATTATCATTCAATTTGGTGGACTGACACAAGAAAGAAAAATCAAGTCACATGAGCACCAATGGTGTTTTGGCCATATCTTGAGCTACAGATATCCAAATGACTTGATTATTGATGCGTTGGATTCAAATGTTCAAATCTTTTATGTTTTGTAGATTTTCAAATTTCAAACGGAATATTGACAAAAATGGCAGACAAAATTACAGTTTTTATGGTAGGCAGAAAATTTGGAGATGGTGTCTTCACTTGATTAAGTTCATCTCATTTGCCTATAAAAGGAGCCCTTCTCCCATGCATTCAATAAGAGCAAGAGAAGCATCTATCAAGCAAAAAACAAGAGAAATATCAAGTCTAGAGAGCTTTTATATTCTTTATCTACTCTTTGAAGAGAGTTATACTTTTGTTGTAAAAATTATCTTTGTTCTTGTATTGTGGTGAGAGTGAGATATTCTTGTAAAGGATAATAGTTATCCTTGAGAGAACTCTTGTTGTGTGTTATCAAGAGTTGAAGGAAGTTTCCTTGGTGAGGTTGTTCATCAAGAAGAACTCTTGGTGTGGTGTTATCAAGAGTTGAAGGAAGTTGCCTTGGTGAGGTTGTTCATCAAGAAGAACTCTTGGTGTGGTGTTATCAAGGGTTGAAGGAAGTTGCCTTGGTGAGGTTGTTCATCAAGAAGAACTCTTGGTGTGGTGTTATCAAGAGTTGAAGGAAGTTGCCTTGGTGAGGTTGTTCATCAAGAAGAACTCTTGGTGTGGTGTTATCAAGAGTTGGAAGAAAAAAGTCTTGGTGAGGTTGTTCATCAAGCAAGTTGTAAAGATTTCTACAACTTAGTGGAAAGCTTAGCTCGTGGAGATAGGAGCCCGTGGACGTAGGCAAGGTTTGTCGAACCACGTAAATTGAGTTTGCACTCTCTCTATCCCTATCTCTTTACATTAACTTGCACTTGTGATTGTTCTTTATTTCCATTCTCTTGATTGCATTCTATTTTCATCCTCTTCACCTTTGTTCTTAAAGAAAGATTTAAATAATTTTGATCTTTCAAGAAAAGTTTTCTAAATCCGTTTTTATAAATAAAAACCCAATTCACCCCCCCTCTTGGGTTGCCATACCTGGGTCAACATTATGTTTGTGATGGATGAGAAGCTTGATTTTGAGCTTTGTTTATGAGATTGAGATGCGAATGCATGAATTGAAATGTGATGCGTTATGAGAATGGAAAACACACCTAAGAATCTTTGGGACGTTAATTTCTAAATTTGATATTAATGCATGGGGCCACCTCTTGAAAGTTATAAGCACCATAAAGTGTTACACACAATACAAAGTGCCACATACAAATCTTTTGATTAACTGAATGAGGAGAGATCTGAATCATGTGTTTCCTCACATAAGATTCAATAGCATAGGTCCGGTATCACCCAGATTGTTGAACTAGCCTCAACTTTGTAAATTATGTGATATTTCCCTAAGGTTATAATGAAATGAAATACATGTATGTATGTGTATGTGAGTGATAGAAATGGCATAAGAAAGGCATGAAAAATAGAACATTGGCCCCAGAGTGCCAGTGTCATTACATAGGAGCGCCATCCTTAACCGACTTAAGCTAGTCTAGATAGAAAGTTAGCGCAGTGTCACGAGCTTAGAGTTTTGCGCAGCTGCTCGTGCGGCACTTAGGCAACTTGAACCCGAAAGTTGCTAAGTAAGCCTAGAAGTTTGCTTCTCGCTCAAGGAGAAGTTAGGACCGTTGAGCTTAAGAGCTTTAGAGGCTAGAAGATAAGAGAAGAAACTTAGAGGCAAGTGTTGCAAATGCAAAAGAGCTTGGTATTACACGAATGCTTGCTTACAATGCTTTGTATTTGAGTATTGCTTGGTGCCTTATAAATGAGCCTTAGAGGGGCATTTATACTAATCCTCCTCCCAAATGAATGGCTAGGATTTATTACATCCGACGGTCACAAATGCCTATCTAGAATCATCCAACTAAATATCTAGATATTTACATGTGGTAGGTGAACTACTCTTGACTTGCTAGAGTTTCTAGAAAATGGGCTTGGATTGCATGCCTTCTAGAAATCAAGCCAAGCCTTGTGCACATTTTTGGGCCATTCTAGCAAGCAAATTGGGTGGGCTGTAACAGCAGACATGCAATTCATCTGGCGCATCTAGTACTTTGAAAAGTATTACCAACTTAAGACTTGGCATAGGAGCGCAACCTCTGAAAACCTAAATACTGTTTTTATGACTTGCATAGCAAGAAATTATTACTTGTGAGACAAATAACGAACAGTACTACATTTTGTATTCGATTTTCTATTGATTGACTGTTGCTAATACCTTCAATTAGCTTACTTCCTGAGCTTATACTGATTAGTTTTATTGTGTGCCTCAGATGACAGGTAGTTGTATGGAACGATTGAGGATTTTGGTATGACGACGACGAAGTTTCCTTGATAACCATAGAACGCTGCAATGTCATTTTTTTTATTTGTTCATTGTTTTGATTCTTTTTTAAAACTGTTATATATAATGTTATATTGTGGTTATAAAATTGGAAACTCTGTTTTTTGAAGTAAAATTAGTATTTTGTTATAAATCCTTGAGTTCATTGTTTTCATTGACTGTCTGTAGTCACACTCTAAATCTTTAGAAATTGGGGGTGTGACATGTAGCTTCGAGTAATAGTGTCTTGCCTGCCAATTTCTCGGACACTGCAGTACTCGCAACAGATTCTTACTCGAACGAATCATAAACTGATCATAGCAAAATCTTCAGTCATCTAGGTTCAATTTCTGATACGGTTGCATCATTGAACGTTGATCTACTTTGTACATTTTCATGTGTTTGTTTTGTAAAAGCAGGCTTCTTGGGAAGCGTTATATCTGAGCTTTCACTTTTAAGCAAAGAGAAAACTTCTAGCATGGACGGTCTATCGTTTGGGCTTTCCTGGACACATAGCAGAGCTATTTGCAAGCACCTTATTAATTTACATGAGGAATATGTATCATCTAGTGATTGATCCATAAACTCCATGCCTTGTCCATCTTTCCAGAGCTCATATGCCTGAAATTATCAAATATCAATTGTCATTTAATTCGAACGCGGAATGTACTTTTAATCTACGATCTCTATTGAGGATTATTGAAAAAACTTACATACTCCAGGAGGGTTAAATTTTCATCCGGACCATATAAAAAAGAAATCCTGTTTCCACTTATAATCTGTAGAAGCAGAACCCCAAAACTGTAAACATCAGATTTGGTAGAGTAAATGCCTCTTTTGACATATTCAGGAGGAACATAACCGCTGCATTGGACAATAAAAGCTATATTTAATTTTATGTAACAAAGAGAAAGCTTGAGCATGACATAATATAATACACGTTTAGGATTAAGAGAAAGTATACATACTAAGTTCCAACTACCCGTCCTGTGTTTGCTTCAAGTTCATCTTTTGCAAAAATTCTAGCCATACCAAAATCTGATATTTTAGGCTTCATGGCTTCATCTAATAAGACATTACTAGCTTTTAAATCTCTATGAATGATAGTCAATCTTGAGTATTCTTGAAGATATAAAAGTCCTTGAGTGACCCCTTCGATAATATGAACACGTTTTCCCCAATCCAAAATATACTTTCTGCCGGGATCTGCATCAATAATGTTCTTTAGCAATTAATATCAAATCATTACAGTGGTAAAGAGGAGGGGGAAAACTGCAAATGCATGCCAAGAAAAATTCAGACCAAAAAGGTAGTAATCCAAGGTTTTGTTTGGCATGTACTCATATATCAGCATCTGTTCATCTCTGTCGGTACAAAAGCCCAAAAGTCTGACAAGATTTACATGTTGGAGCTTCGCTGTAAGCACAACCTCATTCCTGAACTCCTCATATCCTTGTGTGGACGTTTTTGAAAGTTTCTTCACTGCTATTTCCTGTCCACCTGGTAGTATACCCTGGCAAGATAAACTCGATCAAAATTGGTATCTTTCACTGGATCAGATGATGCTAGTACATTTTGTATCCATTTAGAACACTCTAAATGGATACAAAATGTACTAGCATCATCTTATCCAGACATGTTCGTTTATTTAGGATGAAGTAATTGCTCTTGAATAATTGATTTCTTCAACTATTATGACACGCACCAGGGTTTAGATATCTAGGTAGTCTCATCTCATCAGAACAGTAAACAGATTATGCACAGCAACAGCATTGATATAGATAGCCTAATAGATTATTAACTACCTTGTAAACAGGACCGTATCCACCCTCGCCAAGTTTATTTTCAAATGAAAATCTATCTGTAGCGGCTTCAATATCTGGAAAATTATAAATTATCAGATTAGGAGCATCATTATTATCATCGATTCTGTTCTTCGATCCTTTAGCCGAGTCCGGTGTCCCTATCAAACAAGAAATATCAGATGATAGAGTAAAGCTTAAAAAACAACTTATTCTTACTCGAAGTCAAAATCAGATTATCCTTTAATACGATTGAAACAAGTTACCTTTTGATCTGAGCTTTCTTAACCAAAAGTGATATAAAAGAAAGCCTACTAGAAGGACTCCAGCTGCAGTTGTGGGCAAAATAATTGCTAATGAATGCCGCCAGTTATTTTGTCCTCTTCGATTTTCCTCCTGAGCTGAAAAAATAATTCATTGTGGTAAAATAAAGCTGCCATAAAGATATAATTCAATTATTTAACCATCAGTTTCTGTGAAGATTTAATACATTTTACCAGACCATGTACAATTTTTGATGTACTGACATCTTTGTTAAAAGATATTCAAGGTCATGTGTCATAACAGCTAACTGATATGGTCCCTTCCCTCTTGACTCTAAAGAATATCTTAACGTTAAATATGATAGTTTCCCAAACATATGGGAAATGCACTATTGACCTATAATTGAATAATTGAGTAAAGGGTTGCTCTCTGCTGATATTGAAAGAGAATTAATTAGTCCAATGGCTATACCTTTTTTTTTTTTAAAGGAAAAGAAATTTAAATAAACAAACGAAAGAAGAAAGATACCAAATCAAAGCCTAACCGCTGATGGGCTCAATACAAAATTATGAAAATCTAAACCTAAGAAAGCTTGAAGCATCTTGTTGTATAAAACATAACAGATCATGTAGAAACTTATGCCACTAAACACAGGAGCCCGAAGTCAAACCAATGTTAACCAATTTGTCAACAACCGCGTTACCTGCGATGAATATGTTGAATGTTTAATTGATGACTATAACATAACGACATATACATTTGAATAAAAAATCTATCTGATCAATAAGCCATGTGACGGGATATTTTGGCCTTTTGTGCTGCCGGCTAAGGGATATAGAAAATATTAATCACTGGAGAGGAGAAAATACTTGACATATATAGATTGTCTTGTTCTCAATGTCAGATCTGGTTTCGATAACCAATTTGCAGTCTTCAAGCATAAACTATTGGATGTGGATATGGTTGCGGTTGTAAACTACAATGTAGAGAAATTAACAAACCCAGAATACATCTATTGAACAGAATCAACTTACCGGCAGCTTGAGAAAGCTCCCAATTATCGTCGTGGGAGACTTGCCAAACAACATAACCGAGTAACTTCTTCTCCTTGGCATAAGAAACCTTAACTCTAACAACTTCAGCATCATCAAAACCAATCCAAGATGTCCCAATTGTGCAGTAATTCACTACATAAGTTGAATTATACAAAACATTGGCTCCATATCTCTGAATATAATCCTTGATGTCCTTATAGCTCATGTCTCCACCCTCTGTAATAGCAGGTCCATTTGCTGGTGCACCAATACCATGGTCCTGAGAGTTCACAAGCTTCCACGCATAGCCATAGAAGGGCAAACTTAAAACCAAATTATTAGCAGATAATCCTCTAGTAATCCAATCCCTTATCCCATAATCAGTGTTAACAGTACTTGCTGGATCATATAGAGCAGCATGAGCTGCAGTAAAGTTTTCACTAAGAGACGTGTGGTAGTCATAAGCCATAACATTAATCCAGTTCAAGTATCGTTCCATGGATTCTATAGGATAGGTTCCATCATCTAAAATGGGTACAAATTGAACAGCTGCAGTCAAGATAAGTTGCGCTTGCCTAGAGTTTCCTGCCTCTAAATCCGCAGCAGCTCGCCACTCTTGAAAGAGAAGACCCATATTATACATATCAGACCTGGTCTTTGCGGAATCCCAGCAAAGGTCTAGGCCTTGAAAGCCATAAAGCCTGGCTATCCTTATTGAGGAATCAATGAAAGATTTCCTATAAGAAGAATTGCTCACCATTAGAGAAAAACTCGTGTAGTTTGCACTTCCACCACCAATGGATAGAAGTGTTGTGACTGATGGGTTCTTCTGTTTAACAGTGTCTGTGAAGTTGGAGAGATAATGTTCATCAGATGGTGATACAGAAAGCTGGTAGGTGGTGGAGTTGAGACTAGCAAAAGCACAAAAAAGGTGAGTAAAGAGAGCAGAATTTATATCAGAACTGGGGAATCCACTGCCTGAATACCAGTAAGCAGCTTTGATCCATGTCTGAGACTTTGCAGGGTGCAATTCTAAAGAGAAGGAAATAATAAGGAAGAGCAGAATAATGATTTTTGATGCCATTGATGTGAGCCGCTCAAAGCATATCCTGGCAAGTTTAGATGAGAAAAACTATATATATATATATATATACACACACACACACGCTTCAGCGTTCCCACTTATTGAATATAGCTAGTTAGTAATCAGTTCTACACGTCAGCTCCATGTCAGCATCATTTTGTTAATGATCAAGAGGAGGGACTTAGGTGTAGTCTGTCACGAGCATAAAGTTTCGCGCAGCTCGCTCGTGCAGCATTTAGACAACTTGAACCCGAAAATTGCTAAGCAAGCCTTGTAGTTTGCTTCTCCCTCAGAGAGAAGATAGGGCCGTTGAGCTTAAGAGCTTTAGAGGTTAGAAAAGAAGAAATGGAACTTAGAGGCAAGTGTTGCTAGATAAGAAAGCTTTGTATTACACAAGAGAACTCTTTACAATGCTTTGCTTTGTATTTGCTTGGATCGGCTTGGATTTTCTGGGATGGTTCACAAATGAGCCTAGGAGAGATATTTATATTAATCCACCTCCTCAATGGATGATTAGGATTTGTTACATCTAACAGTCCTAATTCACCATCTAGAATTATCTCCTAAAATATCTAGATATTTAGCATAGTAAACTCTAAAATATCTTCCAAGGGAGGTTCTAGCAACTTTGACTTACTAGAGAATTCTAGAATGGGCTAGGCGTTCTAGGACCTTCCGTAGCCTTCCACGCTCTTCCGCAGCCTTCTGGAGTCTTCTAGAGCCTTCGGGAAGCATCTCGTTGCTTCCAGATTCTTTTGGATATCTCCGGAATGTCCCGGAACGTTGTAGAACCTTCTAGAAGCTTTCGGATCACCGCTTCTACTCTTTGCGCCATTGAGTTCCTCTCGACACGAGGATCCCAAATCACTATAACACTTGCCCTAAAATCCCGTTCCTTGTTATTCTTCCAAGTAAGTTTGGCATGAAACAGTGCGCATGTCACGCGGGGCATGACATCCTCCCCCACCTAATTTCGCGACGCCCTCGTCCCGTCTTTGAGGATGTTCCGTTGGTTGCGGGTAAGTGGTCTTGTCTCTATGTTGACGCTTCCCTTTCGCGTGCTTGCGTGGCCTCTTGGTTGCCTTCTTTAGCTCTGCGATCTTGGATGGCATCATGTGGTGAGGCATTATGGATAGAGGTTTGCCATCGAGCTCCAACTTGATTTGGTGAGCCTCTCGTCTTGGCGATAGCCTCTTTGGTAGCCTTTAGTGCGTAACATCCTTGTGATTATCAAGGATGGACTGGAGTTGCCTTGGCATTGGGTCCTTGACAACGGTGATGTCCTCTCCATCGTTTACCTCTCGAACAGTGGCAAGGAAACTCAGATCTTCCTTCATTCCTTGCTTCAGTTGTAGTGCGGACATCATCTTGCTCTCAACTTTGGCTACACGCTCTACCATTACCATGCATGGTTGACTCCCATCAAGGATGTTAAGGGAGTTAGATGCTGATATGGGGAAAGCATGGACTTGTTCGAAGAACTCCATGCCCAACACCACTTGGAAATCGTCCATGGTGACGATGGAGAAATCAAGATTGCCTTTCCATGCACCCAATTGCACTGGTGTCGCTTTGGACACACCTACTATGGCTTTGGCAGGTGAGTTTACTGCCTTAATGGTGCCTCTTCCATTGGTATATTTGAGGCCTAACCATTTGGCCTCCTTAATAGAGATGAAGTTGTGCGTGGCTCCCGTATCAAGCATTGCATGCATATTCTTGTCATTAATCATAGCGCTCACATACATGAGACCCTTCTTGGCATGTGCGGGTCTCTTAAGTGCTGATATGAAGAGAACCCATCTCTGCTTGGGGCTCTTCATCTTGGGTACCCTCATATTGAGCAGTGAGGGCATTGAGGGTCTTTCTCTTTGAGCAATCTCGTACCCAATGGGGACCATCACAAATGAAACAAGGACTTTTGGGTTTAGGAGCTTCGGACTTTATCTTTGTTAGGTGTGTCGCGCTTGTCCCCTTCGAAGGATTTTCGTGCACCAGCTTCCTTTCGAGCATGATCCTTCTTGGTGCTTCGCTTTCCCCCACCTTTACTGTGGTTGGTCTTCCTCTCTTTCAATTGGGATGAGTAGTCTGCGAAGGACTCGGCCACGGCTATGGCATTATCTAGGTTTTGCACGTCGCGTCTTTCAAGCTCGACTCTCGCCCAATCTTTGAGACCGTCGAGGAAGTAGAAGAGTGAGTCCTTTTCGGACATGTCTTCGATTTCAAGGATTATGGTTGTGAAATCCTTGATGTACTCGCCAATGGTGCCGCTTTGCTTCAAACGGCGGAGGCGACCCCTTGCCTCCTCTTCAGCATTGCTTAGAAAGAAGTGCTTTCGTAACTCTCTCTTGAAGTCCTCCCATATGCGGAGGATGACGATGCCTTTGTCCGCGTCGCCATGCTTTCGACGCCACCATAGTTGGGCTGCATCACGAAGGAAAGTAGGCGCAATGCCAATTCTCGAAGCATTGTCGTGGACACCTTTGGCTTCGTACTATTGCTCCAAGCCAAATAGGAAGTTTTCGACTTCCGTAGTGTTGTGAGTGCCATGGTAGGTGGCGGGAATAGGCACTTGCATGTTGGTTAGACCGCTAGGACTTGTGTAAAAGGGGCTAGCACATTCGCAATGGTGCTTTTCCCATTCCATGCGAGATTCCTCCACTTTCGCACTGATTGCTCGCAACTCACGCTCGACAAAGCTTCGCAAGCTAACGAGCTCTTGTGTAAAGTCATGTAGTTGGCCCTTGTAAGCTTCGCTAAACTCGAATATGTTGGACTTTGTGGCTTGAGTGATCTCCCCATAATCCGGCTCTAGGCCTTCAAGACGGTCAGAGAGACCCTCGATAGCATTGTCCATACTCGAAATAGCTTGCTCTACGCTAGCAACATGAGGCTTTAAGGATTTTGAGGAGAGAGCTTTGGACTTACCTCATTTTCCTTGTGGGCGTGGTTGAGGTTGTTCCTCTCGTCCACGAACTTGCTCCTCCATGTTCATCTCAATGTCGGATGCCATTTGCTCTTGTGCTCGAACCGTGCTTTGATACCAACTGTCACGAGGTTAGAGTTTTGCGTAGCTCGCTTGTGCGGCACTTAGACAACTTGAATCCGAAAGTTACTAAGTAAGCCTTGTAGTTTGCTTCTCGTTCAAGGAGAAGATAAGACCGTTGAGCTTAAGAGCTTTAGAGGCTAGAAGAGAAGAGATGGAACTTAGAGGCAAGTGTTGCTAGATAAGAAAGCTTTGTATTACACAAGAGAACTCTTTACAATGCTTTGCTTTGTATTTGCTTGGATTGGCTTGAATTTTCTTGGATGGTTCACAAATGAGCCTAGGAGGGGTATTTATAGTAATCCACCTCCTCAATGGATGGCTAGTGATAAGTGTCTATTTATATATCATTTTCATATCAATTCGTCCATGTTTCTTTGCTATATTCCTTGGTATTTTTATGTTTTTGTGTGGTTTTGATGTTTGTAGGAGTTTTGGAGCAACTTGCACAGAAATGGAGTAAAACCCTTCATTTTCACCTCTGCTAGTCAACCATCTTCTCGGATTTAATTGTATTGATATACAATGAACCCGATGACATATCATATACCGTTGAAAAGCTCTCGAAGTCTACTTTTTGGATAAATTTACGGTTTATGAATCCATTCAGTGTACTGAAAGTTGTAATCAAAACAGTGTGAGAAGTGTAGAAATGTAATTCCACACATCACTGTAGCATGTATAATACGGGACACTGTAGCACGTTACTGTAGCAGAGTATTTAAACACATTTTAGGGTTTTATTTTCATAACTTGAAGAGGGGAGAACGTGGTGGAGGCTGCAGCTCTGGAATTCTTTCATCTCTTGGAGTTCTTGAAGGAGAAAGGAAGCTTGGAAAGAGGAAGAACTACAATCCAAAGAGAATTACATCAAATTTGCTAAGTTTTTCCCTTCCCTTTCATTTTCTGGAATGTCTCCATGTTGTATTGTATTTACCACGTTCTTAAACATGTGTAACTGAATCTGAATTGGTTGAGGGTGATTTCAAAGCCCCTGATATGGTTTTTGTAAGTTGATTGTGTAAGGAATTGTTATCCAATTCTCTAATTGAAGTTGCTTGTATTCTCCCATATTTAATGCTTATGATTGCTTGCTGATTGTATTTGAGTGGCCAACTGAATATAATCTGGTTGTGATTTATTGCTAGACTAGAAATCTTGATCCGTAATTGTCTTGAATTTCTAATCATTGGTAGCAAAATTGTGATCAGAGATTACACTTGGAGAATATAACCTAAGTTAAATAATCCGAGCTTGTGTGTTTATTGCTTAGATCAACCTATCTTTCTTATCATAATGCATCCATTGAATTAAACTCAGAGAGCTTGTTCTAGGTTGTTTAATGGATAGAGATTAAATAAAGAGCTTGTTTTATTTAACAACAAAGTAAGGAAAGATTGGGGTAATAGAGCTTGTTATTATCTACGGTTGATAACTTCAATGCTGTAATTAGATGACAATTCTACAATTAATTCGCAAATCCATATCTTGTGGTAGAGAAGGATCCCTTAACCAGCTTTCTCCCATTGATTTTCATTCAAATTTACTTTCTGTTTTGTTATTCTTTACTTGCATTCTTATTTCATTTAGTAAAGCATTCAACAAAAATCCCCCCTGTTTAGTTTATTGTTGCTGGAAATAACAAATTCAATTAGAATCAATCCTCGTGGGAACGATATCTTACTTATCACTTTATTACTTGTGCGACTAGTATACTTGCTAGTTTCGAACGCATCAAGTTTTTGGCGCCGTTGCCGGGGATTGATTTTCTAATCGATTTGTTATTTTGTTTTCATTGTTGATTCATATTTTCTTTGTTTTTCTTTTCTGATTGTTTGTGTTTAGACAACATGGCAGTAAACTTCTATCAATTCGATAGCGGATTTGAGCCACAAGTACCATGGAGAGTAAATGAGGTAAGCACTCCGAACATTGAACAACAACTTTCTGAGCTAACCTCTCTTGTGGAAAACATGGCTGTAGGAGATATCCAAAAATCTTATGAATGTGGGATATATTCTACGATGGAGCATCCAATCGACATGTATCCAACTTTACAAGAAGAATATATGGAACAAGCCAATGCCATGGGTGGATTTCCAGGACAAACAAGGCAATGGTATGATCCTTTCTCTAGCACTTACAATGCTAGATGGGAAGATCAACATAATTTCAGTTACTGGAATCATCAACCAATCACTCCAAATGTGATACCAAATGGGCCACAAAGTTTCAATCAACCTAGAGTGCAGCAACCATTTCAAATGCAACCACCACCAATGCCATATCCAGCACCACAACCAGCTTCACAAAACTCAGGTATGTCTCTCCAGGATATGTTAATGCACTTGCCACTAACACAATACAATTCCAGCAGGAAACTGGGGCAAGTATCCAAAACCTGGCAAATCAAATGGGACAATTGGCTACTAGCATGAGCAAATTCGAGGGCCAAGGCTTAGAAGAATTATCTTGTGAAACGGTGATCAATCCAAGAGAGAATTCTTGTGCGATAACTTTGCAAATGAAGAGCAATTAGATGTCCTACCAAAGAAATCACAAACTGATGAAGGAGATGACACCACTTCCACCATGAACAAAACACTGACTTCTCAGGTAAATCCTATAACTCCCATTCCTTCATATGTTTCTCTTCCACTTTTTCCTAGTAGATTTGCAAAATCGAAGGAGGAACAAGAACAAGAAATCCTGGAAACTTCTCACAAAATCGAGGTAAATATACCACTTTTGGATGCTATCGAGCAAGTACCTCATTATACAAAATGTCTCAAGGAGTTATGCACCGGTAAAAGAAAGTTAAAAAGAAATGAGAAAGTAAGTGTGGGGGAAGATGTTTCAGCTGTATTGCAAAGAAAAATTCCTCCAAAATGCAAAGATCCAGGTATGTTCATCATTCCATGCACCATTGGTAATACCAAGTTTGAAAGAGCTCTATTAGATTTAGGAGCATCTATTAATGTCATGCCATATTCTATTTATGCTTCTTTAAATCTTGGACCTTTTGCGAAAACTAGTATTACCATTCAGTTTGTTGATCATTTTAATGCATATCACAAAAGAGTTGTGGAAGATGTGCTTGTGCAGGTGAATCAATTGGTTTTTCCAGCAGACTTCCATGTCTTTAAAATAGAGGATGAGACATCTCCTAATCCAACACCGATTCTTTTAGGGAGGCCATTCTCGAAAACTGCTAGAATCAAGATTGATGTTCATTATGGCACTTTGACCATAGAGTTTGATGGCAAGGTGATATGTTTTAATATTTTTGAGGAAATGAGGTACTCTAATGACTTACATTCTGTTTTTGCAGTTGACGTTATTGATTATTTGCCACAACAATGTTTTGAGTTAACTCGCAAGAATGGAGTGGATGTTGCTATTAGTGAACACATAAGGATAGAAAGTTTCAAAGAACCAAGAAAGCTGATACAAGTGTCTAAAGAAGTGGAGGAAGCTGTGACAAGCTTGGATGAGACTATAGCTATCACCACAAATAGGTATGATGTTTCGTACATTGAATTGCCTTTATCTAATGAGAAACTTCTTCCTTCTGTGATGAAAGCCAATACCTTGGAGCTTAAGTCACTTCCAGATCATTTGAATTATGGATTCTTGGGTGAGAATGATACTTTGCGAGTTACAATGGAAATGGGCCTTGCACGAATACAAGAAGATAAACTCGTCCGAATACTTACAGATCACAAAATAGCTATTGAGTGGACAATTGTTGAAATCCAAGGCCCATCCATATGCATTGACCGTATCTTGTTAGAAGAGGGATCCAAGCCCATTAGAGAAGCACAACAAAATTGGATCCTCCCATGATGGAACCAACGTCGGGCTGAGGACGTTAAACCAAGCGCTTATTGGGAGGCAACCCAATGTTTTTGAAAAATAAAAAAAAGAAGAAAAGAAAAATAAAATGAGGCAATAATGATCGATTTTTGTGTCTCGAGGAGATTCCTTTGTAGGCCATCAAATTGATCAGGTTTTATCTCTCTTTGCCATCTGTCTTATTCGTTTTATATTATATATATATATATATATATATATAATATATATATTTTTTTTACTTATTTTTGACTTTTGTTTGCTATTGTGTTGTTATCTCTTTTATGTGTCTTTAGTTTCGTTTCTGCTCTTTTCTTTTCCTTTCTTTTGTTCAATTTGATTATTCTGTGCTTTGAGCTCATTTGTGCAGCAGCTTGTGGAAACATCCAAACGGAAGTTGAAGTCATTCGCCAAAGGTTTGAAACGTGTATATCTTGGAGAAAAACAAACTCGATCGCATTATCGGTAATATCTCTTCTTTTCTCCTCTTCAATGGATGCCGATATCTTTCTATCGAACCTTCGTAAATATTTCCCTTCACTTCCTCAAAATGCTGTGTTTAAAATTTATAAAGTACGGATGACTAGACTTTGGGCGTTGATGCTCCTAAATGTGCCTGCTGATATCCGATGGCTTATCGAAGCCAAGGTGAGATTGTCCGGTGAGCCGGACATTAATCTCGCAAAATACATGCCTGGTCTAGGAAAGAGCTACTACGCCAAGAGGCGAAGAGCGAAAAGGTTACAAGTATGTTATAAATGTGCTAGATGGAATTGTAACCAGACTTGTCGTTCATTAGGTTTTGCGTCCAGGAATAGAGAAGATAAACTTTCATTTATTAAGAATGGTTTGAGTAATGAGTCGCTGGATAATGTTTTGTTAACTCTCGAGTCACATTCTTGTGGACTTGTTCAGCGTGAATTGCTTAATTTATGGACACAATTTCGTGATGAATTGCAGTGTTATAGTCTAGGGAATCTGACTAAAAACGACCCTGTTTGCCAGTTTATAAGAAAACTGGATGGGAAGCAAATCCCCGACTCATAGAAGGCGTTTCAGCCGTTACTGGACGTAAAACCAGAGGAAGATGTGAGCCACAATCACAACTACTTGTATATTTGAATGTGTGTTGTTGTTGTCGAATTTTATTTCTTTCTTGTTTCGTTTGATCTGATTATCAATGTTGTTTTTGTGTTGTTGTTGTTTGTTGATTTTGTTTGTTTTAATTTCAAGTTTTCTTTTTGACAAACCAGATGACTACCCCATGATATAAGCACACGTGGAAGACAAGTGTGGAGGTTTTGTCAACCTCCGCCGAAAGTATATCTTTACTTTTCATGTTTCACGTGGGAGACAAGTGTGGAGGTTTTGTCAACCTCCACCGAAAGTGTATCTCCATTTTTTATGCCTCACGTGGGAGACAAGTGTGGGGTTTTGTCAACCACCGCCGAAAGTGTATCTCCATTTTCCATGCTTCACGTGGGAGACAAGTGTGTAGGTTTTGTCAAACCTCGCCGAAAGCATATCTCATTTTTTCAAATCTTGGGGCGATAAATCTGCATCGAGCAACCCCCACCGAAATTATGTCCCCATGTGTCAATTTGAGAGTTTTACGTGTGTATTTCCATTTTGCATTATTCTCAAATGTCATTTTATAACCTGTCCTTGCACTGATCGCATAATCCTAACGTACAATCATTGTCTTACACAAGTTTAGAGCACATTTAGAAATGGAGAAAACACCAATTCGGCGATTCCAAAATATATGCGTATTTTGTGGATCGCAATTTGGTAAAGATGGAGAGTTTACAACAGCAGCTCTTGATCTTGGTATGACATTAGCTGCGAGGGGTATTCATTTGATTTATGGAGGGGGTAGTCTTGGGTTAATGGGGTGTGTGTCGACAGCTGCATCCTTGGGAGGAAGTAAAGTTCTCGGCATTATCCCTAAACCATTAGCTGTGCGAGATATCGTAGGCAACACAATCGGGGAAGAGTTACAAGTCTCTAGCATGCATGAGCGTATTGCACATATGGTTGTCAAGTCCGATGCATTTATAGCTTTACCCGGTGGTTTTGGCACATTAGAGGAGATATTTCAAATCACCTCTTGGGCACAGCTAAACATCCATAAAAAACCCATTGGTTTGTTAAATGTCAATAATTTTTTTGATGGTTTGTTGTCTTTTCTTGATCAAGCTGTAGAAAAAAATTTCATCTCACCGTCAGCGAGGCAAATCCTTGTTACAGCTTCAACGGCAGGGGAGTTAATTGACAAACTACAAGAATTCGTCTATTCGCCTGATCCAACAACAGCTCGGATAGATTGGTTTGGAGAAGGCAATAAGAGGCGTAAACTGGATTTAACGCTCCATCTGTAATCTCTATTTGCTGGTTTGCTTCGTTTTTGTTTGCTTTCTTTTTATTGTGTTTATTTGAGTTTTTCATGAGTTCTTTTTCAGGTTATTTCTTTCGTCCCAGGTAATATTTTCTAATCTCGGTTTTTAGAGTGGTGGCTTAAAAAGTTCAAGTTCTCTTGAAACGCATTCTGGATCTCTTCAATCCATAATGGCTGAATAAGGAGGCTAACTTCTAAACTTTTTAGACCCATTCTAACTAACTTGTTTTTGTTTGCTGACTTGTTGAACTTTGTTATTTTATGAGTGAGTTTAGTTTTGCGTAATTTAGAGTTGTTATGTGTTTTTGTCTTTATCAGTTTCGATTCAAAAAAAAAAAGATTGTGGAAAAACCTGAGAATGGCAGAATATGGGGTTTTCTTAACTCTTGAAACGCATTCTCTCTCAATAAATCTGTAGTTTGTTTATTTCATGTTGTTTGAAGTGTCTTGTTTCTTGTTTTGTTCTTTCATAATAAAGGTATATAGGCTGGAAACCTTAAGTCTGCGGGCTACTGGTCCTAAGGATTGTTGAAATATACAATCTTGACTCAGGTGTAACAACGCCACGTACCTCTTTTCTTGCATTTTGTGGGTCGATGATAAGATAATGATTGAATTAAGAATAACTCTTGGAAAATGATAAATGATGCATGGATCTGTGTGCTTGAAATGTTTATTGGTTTTCGCTTTGCTTTTGATTCCTTGCGCAACATTGAGCACTGAGCTATTATCACTGAGTTATTTGTTCACTTAGAGAAAGTTTATGTAATTTAAATGTTTCTTCAGATTTCAATGAATTCTAGAACTTGTTTGATGGTCACTCGAGGCGAAATCCTAGACTGTGCAACATTGGGGAAATGATTTAGGCCATCTTTGGACCGTTTGAGCCTTAATAGCCAACCTTGACTAAAATTGATCCCTAGTTACCCCTTTGAGCCTCTGTAAACCTTTTTCTTTGTTAACTCACTAAAAGATTTCCTAACCTTAATTGAATTTGTTCCAAACAGTTTATCCCTTACCTATGAGCATGTAAATCATTCGCAATTACATTTTGAGCTATGTTCTGGTTTTGGGAAGTTAGAGGAGGTTGGATTGTGCCATGAGCAATGCAAGTGAGTTTTATTATGTTTGTAAAAAAAAAAAAAGAGAAAAAAAAATCTGTACTTATCTTCCACGTACTTAAACATTGAGGACAATGTATTGTTTAAGTGTGGGGGAGTGGAATTGCAGTTGAAAAAAGAAAAAAAAAGGAGTTCGAGTGTTCTGAATAAGTTTGGGAGAGTCATTTGATGAATAAGAATGAAATTTTTATGTCATGGGCTTGAGCTCCACATAATATTGAATGATTTTATGTGTTTGTGGGTGATTTGAGCCTAATTATTATCCTTTATCATACCTTCACCCAAGCCAAACGTTACAAGCTTAATAAAGTCCTACTTGATCCTTGGTGTTGTGCATGTCTACATTAGTGGAGAGTGACTTGAAAAGCAAGCCTATGGAGTTCATTTATACACACATCTTCAATATTAAATATGATTCATTTTTATGCATAAACTCATCCGGGTTACAAGTGATTAGGTGAGAATGGCTCTACACATACACACTTGAGGAATTGAAGTGAAGCGAAACTAATCTTTGAGATGAAATTCTTGATCAAGTGCATTATTTTGAAGTTTTCCTTGGGTTATAATTAAGTACAATCTTTGAGGCCTATTTGCAAGATAAAGCATTTGTGTGTTTTAATTTTTTGTTGATTCTGTTTCGGTTTAGTTTTATTTCATATTGTCGTAGTTGCTCGAGGACTAGCAAAGTCTAAGTGTGGGGGAATTTGATAAGTGTCTATTTATATATCATTTTCATATCAATTCGTCCATGTTTCTTTGCTATATTCCTTGGTATTTTTATGTTTTTGTGTGGTTTTGATGTTTGTAGGAGTTTTGGAGCAACTTGCACAGAAATGGAGTAAAACCCTTCATTTTCACCTCTGCTAGTCAACCATCTTCTCGGATTTAATTGTATTGATATACAATGAACCCGATGACATATCATATACCGTTGAAAAGCTCTCGAAGTCTACTTTTTGGATAAATTTACGGTTTATGAATCCATTCAGTGTACTGAAAGTTGTAATCAAAACAGTATAAGAAGTGTAGAAATGTAATTCCACACATCACTGTAGCATGTATAATACGGGACACTGTAGCACGTTACTGTAGCAGAGTATTTAAACACATTTTAGGGTTTTATTTCATAACTTGAAGAGGGGAGAACGTGGTGGAGGCTGAAGCTCTGGAATTCTTTCATCTCTTGGAGTTCTTGAAGGAGAAAGGAAGCTTGGAAAGAGGAAGAACTACAATCCAAAGAGAATTACATCAAATTTGCTAAGTTTTTCCCTTCCCTTTCATTTTCTGGAATGTCTCCATGTTGTATTGTATTTACCACGTTCTTAAACATGTGTAACTGAATCTGAATTGGTTGAGGGTGATTTCAAAGCCCCTGATATGGTTTTTGTAAGTTGATTGTGTAAGGAATTGTTATCCAATTCTCTAATTGAAGTTGCTTGTATTCTCCCATATTTAATGCTTATGATTGCTTGCTGATTGTATTTGAGTGGCCAACTGAATATAATCTGGTTGTGATTTATTGCTAGACTAGAAATCTTGATCCGTAATTGTCTTGAATTTCTAATCATTAGTAGCAAAATTGTGATCAGAGATTACAATTGGAGAATATAACCTAAGTTAAATAATCCGAGCTTGTGTGTTTATTGCTTAGATCAACCTATCTTTCTTATCATAATGCATCCATTGAATTAAACTCAGAGAGCTTGTTCTAGGTTGTTTAATGGATAGAGATTAAATAAAGAGCTTGTTTTATTTAACAACAAAGTAAGGAAAGATTGGGGTAATAGAGCTTGTTATTATCTACGGTTGATAACTTCAATGCTGTAATTGGATGACAATTCTACATTAATTCGCAAATCCATATCTTGTGGTAGAGAAAGATCCCTTAACCAGCTTTCTCCCATTGATTTTTCATTCAAATTTACTTTCTGTTTTGTTATTCTTTACTTGCATTCTTATTTCATTTAGTAAAGCATTCAACAAAAATCCCCCCTGTTTAGTTTATTGTTGCTGGAAATAACAAATTCAATTAGAATCAATCCTCGTGGGAACGATATCTTACTTATCACTTTATTACTTGTGCGACTAGTATACTTGCTAGTTTCGAACGCATCAGCTAGAATTTGTTACATCTAAAGGTCCTAATTCACCATCTAGAATTATCTCCTAAAATATCTAGATATTTAGCATAGTATACTCTAAAATATCTTAGATATTTCCAATGGAGGTTCTAGCAACTTTGACTTGCTAGAGAATTCTAGAATGGGCTAGGCGTTCTAGGACTTTCCGTAGCCTTCCACGCTCTTCCGCAACCTTCTGGAGTCTTCTAGAGCCTTCTGGATGCATCTCGTTGCTTCTGGATTCTTTTGGATATCTCCGGAATGTCCCGGAACGTTGTAGAACCTTCTAGAAGCTTTCGGATCACCGCTTCTACTCTTTGCGCCATTGAGTTCCTCTCGACACGAGGATCCCAAATCACTATAACACTTGCCCTAAAATCCCGTTCCTTGTTATTCTTCCAAGTAAGTTTGGCATGAAACAGTGCGCATGTCGCGCGGGGTGTAACAAGCCGTTGCACCCAAGATTTAGACATAATCAAGTGATGAAAGTGGCTGGATTAAGCCACTCATTCTTGTATAAATAATAAATTAGAATCCTTTGTTGGAAAGAGCTTTCCTAAGTTTTGCAATCTTCTATTCGATGGATTTTATTAATTATGAGTAATTAAGAATATACATGTCTTATCTACTTATTAATATTGAAATCTAAATTTTAGAGAAAACTAGATGGATGAATCCTTACACTTATACATTCAGGCATATATGTATATACATACGTATGTATACATCTATATATATATATTTGACGGAAACGTCTATTCTGACAAAAGAGGCGATTTTTCTTTATATACAGCTGGCAAATTAATTTTCCAGTTGACCGAAGACTTAGCTTAGCCAAGACTTTAAACTTTGAATTGAATGGTCGTTCCCAACTCGTCAAGATATTACGGATTGACCAATTAAGTGAGGAGCTTAGCGGTTTTTGGGGATTAATGATGACTATGGACAAAAGATGTGATGCAAAGTCACTGGAAAATGGAATGAAATTCGGCGAGAAACAGCAGTCAATGTCGTAGCTTTTGAATAATGTAAAAAGCGTTCCAAAGTCAAAAATAAATAAAAGCAGTGCATTCAGATTGTTCTTGACTTTTTAACTCTTTTATTAATAAATAGGCAGACCAAGTTTCTTTCTCTTTCGGCTTTTAATTGAAGATAAAGAGCACTAAACCAAGTCTTCACATACCGAGCTACCCAGTACGCAAATTCTAATAAATTCCTTGCCGAAACAAATTACTAGCAAAACTTCAACTTTTTGCATCCAATATTTAATAACAATGGAGAACTAACTCGGAGCAGTTAAAAACATTTGTTATTTTTTGAGAATTATTTTAACAAATTTTTATGCTTATAATTTTAAGACTAACATATTACAATTAAGATTCATTTTGATTTTAGGGTATTAATAGTTGTTTATCAGTATATACATCTGGCTTTGGCTATGGTGCATCGGTTGTACCAGTACAACAGTTTTCAAATTTTTTGTAAATTTAGTGTAAAAGTTGTAAATCTTTGTATAAAAATCGTAAATGTGAAAAAAAAAGTTGTAAATAAATAATCTTACAACTATTTTTATTTTTTGTAAAATTAGTGTAAAAGTTGTAAATCATTGTATAAAAGTCGTAAACGTGAAAAATTATTCATTCACAACTTTTTTTCAGATTTACGACTTTTATACAATGATTTACAACTTTTACACTAAATTTACAAAAAACTTTAAAACGGTTATATGGTACAACCGGTGTACCGTAGTATGACCCACATCTGGGATACAATTTTAGAAATAAGACTGAATAAGTGTTAAGCCGTGAAGAATAAATGAAAACATATATGGTTGTTGTTGGGACACCCATGTTAATTCTCAGCTAAAAATTAATACTTGTTCGACAATAGAGCTGAGGGGCACATAACTTGTGTGAACTTTATCAAGTATATTCCATATGATCAAAGCAAATATAATGTATTAGATGTGAGAAACCAGTTGATCTATTTTATATAAAACCAATACTAATACTAATTTGGAGTTGGAGTTCAAATGCATAGACAAAACATTTCGGTGGATTAAAAAATAAATTTCATTAATGAAATTAAGCAATTGTAGGAAATTATTTAAAGATTCATGTGAAATTGTTAATAGAAGGGTTATTGGAAGAATTTGAATTGTTAATAGAGGTGTAAAATTATGTGATGAAATCGTTAACAGAAGGGTTAGTGAGAAAACATAACTTTTTTAATTTTTAAAAATTTAAAAGTTGATGTCTGAACAATCTGTTTTATATTTTATTAAACAATTAAAATAAAACATTGCAAAAAATAAAAATAAAAATAGATGTGGGAGGAACTGATCGCAAATCAATCAAGCGAGTCGTAGATGCGTGTCCTCAAACAATATTTTTCAATTGTGCAAGCCTTCATGTTTAGCTAGTGGAGAATTATAAATTAAAATATATCTAATTATAAATTAGCAATATACATCAGTTCTTCTTCTTATTATTGTTATATGATTGGCAACAATTATTAACCATTGAAAAATTCTAATAAATCCTTCCATAGCCGAACGATTGGGATAATGAGGGTCAATTAAAAAAAAAATCCAAAAATAGTGCTTCCTAGAAGTGGTTCAATTAATTAAAAAAAGGAAAAATTGCACAAATTACCCATTTTGCCTTATTATCACTAAGAAACACCTTTTTTACTTTTGTATAAACGCAAACTCTATGTTTTGAGAAATTCATTATGTACCCCCTTCTATTAGTTTTGTCATTAGATGACATTACTTTTCCATTCAATTTCATTGGAATTACCAAAATATCCACAATCAAAGTTTTAAAGAAAACATGTGCATAATTAAAGTAAAAACTGAGACATGAAATGTCCATTTTATCCCTTACATTAATAAAAATTAATCGACTAACATTTTTTAAAAAGGACAAATATGTAATTTCAAAAAGAAAAATAAATTAAAAGAAAAACCAATCACCAGCTAAACATAGCCACAAAGACCTCAACCACCACCCCCAGCTTCATCTCAATCTCCCAAACTAAAGCATAGAATCAACCAATGGTGGTATTAAATTTATAAATCCTGAAATTCCCCTATTTTCCCCAAATCAACGAATTTTATATGCATCCAAATCATGAGCTGCCTACCTTCTCAATTCCTGTTATGTCGTTCTTTTCATCATCACCATTACCATCCACCACCAATCCAAAAGAAGAAATGAATCCTGAAAACACAAACCTTCAAAAGCTATCGAAAGTCCTAAAATACCGTACCCAAACCAAGCATTCTGTGACTCGTCATTCGTTGCCCATTATGCACCAAAAGAACATACCTTGGAACTTGAAGCCAAAATCCCATCTAGTTATGACTTTTTCAATAGATTCTTTCCCAAAAATTCATTTCTTATTGGTTTCTCTTCAATTTTCTTATTCTTTTCCTAAACCTAAAACAAAATTTAAAATTCTAAGTTTTCCTTGCACAAAACATTGAATAACGAAACCCAAAACTGAAAATTCAGAGAGATGGTAAAAATTAAGCTGAAGCAAAAAAAAAAAAAAAAGAACAAATTTTTAGAATACCTATTTGGAAAAAGGTTTTCTTCATGAACAGAGGCAGACTAATGTTTGAACCTAGGGGGTCCCGAGGCCCTCATGAAAAATTAAAATTCTTCTATACCCCCTCAAGTTTCACTAGTTTCAAATATACCCTTTTATTAAAAAAATGTCTAATTTGACTATACATTACTTTTTTAAATTTCATTTTCTTGCAACCACCTGATCACGCACCTTTGCCACCTACCCTATCCCCTACTACTCTTCTTTTCCCTGCAAATTGGTACAAAGATGAGCACAAATTTCTTCAAAAGCCAAGTGATTTTTTATTTCATTATATTAAATATTTTATTATTTTATTGTATACATAAAATTTTAATCAAATTTTTAGTGTTTTTCTCATTTAGTTTTGCATGTTCATTTGTTCTCAATATCTTGTTTTTATTTTGCACACAATCATATACCCTTTTCATAACAAGTGCAATTGAACACAAGACACATAACTAATTATCATTCCTTTCAAGTAAGTTATATCGTCATTGTAATTAATTCTTATTGCTATATTCTATAAATAAAATTTATGTAATTTTTTTAATATTTATCTATCTATTTTGATATAAATTTTTTTCTTTCTCTTGACATCTTTTGTTACAGTTGAAAATCAATTGATTGTTACAAAAAGAGTACAAATTGAAAAAAAAAATCCTTTGAGCAGTAATGACTTTCTTTTCTAATTTATATTATATAGTATATTTATATCATATATCTCTTTATTCTTGATTTATTTGTATTGATTAGAGTAAAAAAATTATATTTTAGAGATTTTTTATTATTTAATGTGTTTGTAGTCTTTTTGAATAGCAGAATAATACGTATCATTTTTTTTATTAGTTATGGAGAGATATTTCAAAAGACAATATACTTTTGAGTTGGCATCAAGTCCAAATAAAGTGCTAAAAGCTTAAAACAAATTTGTGAAGATGCTAATTTACAAGATTTGCTTGCAGATCTTGGACTTAGACCTCGAATTTTGGAATATAATGCTAATATCTGGGATCAAGTCCGAAGAACTTATCTTCAAAAGGATCCTTGTCAACCTCGTGATCAAAATTTTCCCTTTAAAAAATATGGAGAGAAATAAAGAACATTTAATCTAGCTTGGTTTAATGAATACCCTAATTGGTTAGACTATAGTATAGCAAAAGATGTTTTATTTTGATTATGTTGCTATCTCTTTAAACCAGATATTGGAGAGGAATCTTTTGTAAGTATAGAGGTTTTTGAATTGGAAGAAAAAAGAGAAGCAAAAAGTTCATGTTGGAGGTTCTAATAGTGCTCACAATCAAGCTTAGGGCATGTGTGAAGCATTGTTGAAGCAAGAGCAATATATAATTCCACTACAACAAAAAAGGGTTTTTGTGTCGGCCGAAAATTGACACACATCAAAATACATGTCGATTTTTGCGCAACATATATGGCCCTAACACGTATTCTATACGTGTCACTTGGTCAAACCGACACAAGCATATATGGCGTTCACAAACAGACATGTATTAACAATTATGTGTCACATAGTAACGGATTTTATAAAACATGTGTCAGTGATTAAGCGACACATATTTTGTGTCGGTCAAAAAACGACATAACTGTGTCATTCAGTGATCAACACATATTACGTGTCGGTCAGAGATCGACACTAGGGTGTCAAACTATGACCGACACATATTGGCTCTTGAATCATATGTGTCATATACAGAATGACACATAAATCTGACTAAGTGACACATATTCTATTATATATGTGTCAGTTATTAGCCGACACTAAAATTTTAAAAAATTTAATACGTGTCATTCTATGGCCGACACATACCTTGTTCACTAAGTGACACATATTCCTTTTTTTGGTGAACATATATGTGTCGGTTTTTAGCCGACACTTATTTTTAAAAAAATTTAACTGGCCGACACACTTCGTTTCTTAAGTGACACATATTCCGTTTTTTCGTGACCTTTATGTGTCGGTTTTTGGCCGACACGAATCTTTAAAAAATATATAATACGTGTCAGGATGGTCTCATCCTGACACGTATTATATATTTTTTTTATTTTAAAAAAGTACATAAAACTCAACAGACAAAAACACATTCCATAGCACTCTACAAGGTGAATCAACTTTCAGACAAAGAAAAACAGGTGGAAGACAGAATATGAACTATCAGTATTTACATTCTGATAATCCAAAATCTAAATGCAAAAGCTATTATGGTTCAACTCATCCATTTATCACCACACAATGAAACAACAATAATTTTCACAGTAATCTTTAAAGTTCTGGACCTCAATTGTTAAATGTTCAGGCAGGAAACAAAAAGCTTTGCAGGTCTTGCTACAAAATTGACCAAAATAACCCAAAAAATAGAACCATATTTTCAGCAGTAGATATCGTGAAGCATGAGGTGATTGGGTTTAAAAAGATAAACAAGTATAAGGAAGCATACCTTCAATTCATCATCATAACCAACCAGAGATAGTGCAAGTTCTGCATTTTCCTTGCCAACCTGCATAAGCAAGGGTAAAATTCGTACATGGAAGGTAGAATAGGATTTGTAACTCTCAATCATGTGAAAGGTCAAAGCATTGACTAAACACTCTAAAAGCAGCCTGCTGAACTCTAGACAATCTATCATGCGGCAAATATGAGCTCAAACTACCTACAAGATACAGAACCTAAGAAATTAGAGACAGCAAATAAGAGAGCGAGGACCCAGCAGCATTAGCATAACACAAAACATATTCAACTAACACCTACCCAAGTCAGGCAGGTTGCAAGCTAAATCCAAAGAATAATGGTAATGGTGAAACAACAAAAACCAAGCCAACAACTATAGAAAAGATTCAGTGCATATTGTAAAACAGAAAATTAGGACATAAGAGAATAGTTGTATGCTAGTAACAAAGAAAATCAAATGTGCACATGAAAGAAGCAGCATTATTGACCACTGAGCATCAGTCGTCTTTCTCTGCTGATGTATCTATGAATTATACTGCATCATTCTGAATTTCATATTCTGTTGATGCAAACTTAATATTTAACAAGTGACATTGTCAACAAACTAGTGGCGGAATCGGACAAGTTCAATATACTCATCTGTTCAACACCATACATATGCTTCAACCCTATCTTTGCTATTATCTTTTACCCCAAGGGAAAAGCAAATTCCTAAAAATTTTAAACAAAAAAGAAAAAACTCAACATCTATCACAAGGCATACTAAAAAGCTTACCAGAAAGATAGGAGTAGAACAAATGCAGCAAGAAACAGAATATCAGGTGAAGCTGCAGCAATAAATTTATAATTTAAAACCACCCAAAGCGTGCAGTGAACTTAAAAATAAATATTGAAGTTGAAAATCAATTACCATGATTTAAGAGAAACATACCCATGAGGACAACTCAGAAGAGGAGCAAGCAGTGGGCCTACTAATTTTAGAGTTTCCGCTAAGAATCATTTAAAATACCGAACACAAAAGAGATCCTCCAACTAACGAGGCTGACAAGATTAATCACAACTCAGTGTGCTAATATTCAAATGACTTGGGCACACAGTATTAAAAGTTTAGAGTTTTTCCAAAGTCTAATTCAAAATGGCTCACAGAATCCCCAAATGGAACCATCAATTTACTATGAGTTAATGAAAACAATGCAAACATCTGAATTAATTATATCTTAAACTTTACCTTTAAGTAGAACTGGAATCTCCCAGTCTCAACATCAGTCAAATTCACACTATTTCCTAACTAGCTGCCAATAAATTCCCAAACGGAGGTTGTAATCTCACTTGTTTTGCAGCTGCCTGTAACTGTATATTGCAAAATCAAGGTCTGGATTTATTGGAGTAAACTCTACAGGAAAATTTGACTAAAAGGTTATCTTTAAGCAAAGGGAGAAAAAACAATAAATTAAAGATCATGCTGTGGAATTTCAAATAGCAACATATAAGGTAATCAAAGCCTTTTGAGGATTTAGTAGCTAAGAGAAGAAAAAATAATGAACAGAAGAATGAAGCTGTGGCATGCAAAATAACAAAATAAATTGACATTAAGATGCTTTTCACTAGCACATGCATGCTTTCTCACTAAAGTCAGATTTGGTGAAAGAAGATGAAACTCATCAACACACATGAGCCTCCTCTAACAAATTCCAGACAATTCCATCAACAAGAACCTAGTATTGCTGGAAAGAAAGAATCACATTCGACAGTACTCCAGATATTATTCACAAGAACATTATTAGGGATCCTCACAATCCAAATCTACTACTATTGCCAATTCTCTTGTAAAAGAAACAAAACCAAAACTTTGCAGTTAATATGATGTAGCAAGCCTAATTGATAAGACCTAACCTCGTATATTCTTAAATATCAAATAACAGAGTTACAATGCTCTCTTTTCAACTGTAGACAGGTAGCTTTTATATGTAAATACCAGCAAATTAAACAAAATGACTAATAACGACAAAGCCCACTGTCTATTCACAAATAAGACACATCCAAGCCATATTATCACATGTCCAGTATATCAGCACCTGCACCATAATATGCTACCACTGAATACTAACAATGCCCAGTCCAAGATCTAACCTTAGTTATGCCATTGCATGTGCAACGGTCGATGTTCCACAAACCAATCTCATCATTTATATGAGTGGAACATAAAAAATCTATCTTGGTTGGGTGAAAATCCAATGACATTACTTGTCCAGAGTGGCCAACAAGCTTAAAGAGCGAGTTACTTGGCTACAATATCAAAGACAGAAATATACAAATGTTAACAGTCATTCCAGCAACTCCACCAACCCACGCACTCTCACACAGGCACAAAGGTTAAAAAAGAAAATGTGTAACAAATATCAGTGAAACAAAATAATTCTCAACGAAAAGAAAAAAGGTATATGGCATGACTCGGTATAACAAGGCATATTTATTCTTCAAAATAAGACATTCTAAAGCAGCATCGAAATTAGAATAGTGTAACACCAGGCTTTTGATCATTACTCACTATCTGAAATCTATATTTTGGTAGAATACTGAGATCTGCTTCTGATGCACCTTGCTGGTCAGTCACAAAAGAAAAGATAACACTAATAAGCTGTTTCAAGGAACTCAATTTTGTTAACAAATTTGTCAATTAATAGATCATAATCCCTTATACCTGTCTTACAACAGCATAAAGAATTGCAATAATGGATGGCAAGCAGCAACAGAGTGCAATCCCGATCAGACATGCTAAAACAAGACAAAAGATGTTAAAGAACACATCAAATGCCAGAAAAACGATAGTCAACCTGCAAATATGAAGAATTAGAGATCCCAGCAGTCTTTATTCTGCAGATACTGAAGCATAAAAATAAAATAAAATAAAATGAAAAATTCTAACCAATCTGTCAGGTTTTTCATCAATTTAATTAGATTGGAAACTATAGTCTGTTGACCCAGGTATGGCAACCCAAGAGGGGGGGTGAATTGGGTTTTTATTTATCAAAACGGATTTAGAAAACTTTTCTTGAAAGATCAAAATTAGTTCACTCTTTCTTTGAAAATAAAGGTGAAGAAGATGAAATTAGAATTTATCAAAGATGCAATCAAAAGAATAATAATGATGAACAATCACAAGTGCAAGTAAATGTAAAGAGGAAAGGGATAGAGAGAGTGCAAACTCAATTTACGTGGTTCGGCAAACCTTGCCTACGTCCACGGGCTCCTAGCTCCACGAGCTAAGCTTTCCACTAAGTTGTAGAAATCTTTACAACTTGCTTGATGAACAACCTCACCAAGACTTTTTCTTCCAACTCTTGATAACACCACACCAAGAGTTCTTCTTGATGAACAACCTCACCAAGGCAACTTCCTTCAACCCTTGATAACACCACACCAAGAGTTCTTCTTGATGAACAACCTCACCAAGGCAACTTTCCTTCAACCCTTGATAACACCACACCAAGAGTTCTTCTTGATGAACAACCTCACCAAGGAAATATTTCTCTCAAGGATAACTTTTATCCTTTACAATAAGATCTCACTCTCACCACAATACAAGAACAAAGATAATTGTTTATAACAAAATACAACTCTCCTCAAAGAGTAGATAAAAAATATAAAAGCTCTCTAAAAATTATATTTCCCTTATTTGTGGCTTGATGGATCTTCTTGAATGAATGGGAGAAGGGCTCCTTTTATAGGCAAATGAGATGAACTTAATCAAGTGAAGACACCATCTCCAAATTTTCTGCCCACCATAAAAACCGTAATCTTGTCTGCCATTTTTGTCAATGTTCCGTTTGAAATTTGAAAATCTGTAAAACATAAAAGATCTGCACATTTGAATAAGCTTTCCAACGCATCAAGAACCAAGTCATTTGGATATCTGTAGCTCAAGATATGGCCAAAACACCATTCGGTGCTCATGTGACTTGATTTTTCTCCATGTGTCAGTCCACCGACTTGAATGATAATTCTGTCAGCCTTCCGTTTGAAATTTGAATTTCTTCAAAACATAAAAGATCTTCATATTTGAATAAGCTTTCCAAAACATTAAGAATCAAAGCAATTGGATATCTCTATCTTAAGATATGGCCAAAACACCATTCGGTGCTCATGTGAGTTGATTTTTCTTCTCTGTGTCAGTCCACTGAATTGCATGTCAATTATGTCGGCCTTCCATTTGAAATTTGAATTTATTCAAAACATATGAAATGTTCTTCATTAAGTCATCTTTCCAATGCCGTAAGAATCAAGTCATTTTGATTTTTCTAGCTCAAGATATGTCCAAAGGAGTATTCGGTGCTCATGTCAGCTGCTTCCATTTGTCTTTCAACTTGCATGATGATTTGGACAACCTTGCACTTGAAATTTGAATTTCTTTAAAACATATGAAATGTTATAAATTGAGTAAGCTTTCCAAAGGCTCAAGAATCACGTCATTTGGATATTTGTAGAGATATATATGACCAATTGATTGAACATTGCTCATGTGTCACATTCCTTGAGTCAATCCTTGTTCTTAAACTTTGGTGCCTTTAACATGTAGTCTTCTCCTTAGCTTCAACACTTCATTTTAATAAGCCTCTTCTTGATTTTAAAATTATTTCAATGATCTTACTCTTGCACATAAATAAACATGTTAGTAAATCTCAATTAATCAATGTGTATTGTTATCATCAAAATTATCATGTAGCCTTAGGGCTAACAATCTCCCCCTTTTTGATGATGACAAACCATTGATTGCTTTAAAATATAATCTAAAATCAAGAATGAAAATAAAATCAACAATAAGCAAAAAGAATGGCACTTGTTATGAATATAAGCAATCCAACTATTTCTCCCCCTTTTGTTATCATCAAAAAGATGTAATCAAATTAATTACTCCCCCTAAATATATTCTCCCCCTTAACATATGCTACCATTCAAAAATTATCATATAAAAGCAAAATTAAGCATATCCAATATGTCTAATTCTTTTCTAATTATGCAAAATCTATCTTGACTAAGGGGTTTATTTGTTGAAACAAAAATTTTTGTTTAAAAAAGTTCTCACTTGTTTTCCAAATTGACAAGCATCACAAATCTTATCCTTTTCAAATTTTATTTTTGGAAGACTATCAACTAAATCATTTTTAGAAATTTTTTAAATTGTGTCCATGCTAGCATGACCTAACCTTTTATGCCATAACCAAGCATCATCATTAACAATGAAACAATTTTCTACATGATCATTAACATCAATATCAATTGTATAAATATTACCACATCCTATTACCAACAAAAATGTCTTATTGTTACTAACATCCTTAATCACACATCTATTAGGCTCAAAAGCAACAAAATATCCCTTATCACACAATTGACTAATGCTAATCAAATTATGTTTCAAACCATGAACAAGCAAAACATTTTCAATAATAGGTGAAGAAGGGTTACCAATATCACCATGTCCGATTACCCTTCCTTTGGCATTATCACCGAAGGTCACATATCCTCCTTTCTTCATGATTAATCTTGAGAACTTGGAGGCATCTCCGGTCATATGCCTTGAGCATCCACTATCTAAGTACCACTTGTGTTTGCCACTCCTTTGTTTCTACAATCAACATTCAAAGAGAGACTTTTTGGTACCCAAATGTTCTTGGGTCCTTGGGGGTTAGTTATGGTACTTTTTGGAATCCATATTTGTTTCAAATTAGGATTTCTCTTAATATAGCAAGAATATACTTTGTGTCCTTTTCTTCCACAATAAGTACATGAATGATTAGGATTATTCCAAAAAGATGCATGAGCAAAATAATTTTTAAAATACTTTTGATTTTTATGAGTTTTATATCCTAAGCCTCTTTTATCAAAAACACACCTTTGGTTTTGTAACATAGAATTCAAATTTTTTGTGCTTTTTGTAAAACTATCAACAATATTTCTTAAGTCATTATTTTCCTTTTTCAAAATAGCATTTTGTTTCTCCAATTTATCAAAATCCTTTTGTTTTAAAATCTCATTTTCAGTTTTTAATAAATGTATTTGACTTTCCAAACTTTCAAAATCTTTTTGCTTTAAAATTTCATTTTCATTTTCTAAAGCTTCATTTATTTCCACCAACTCTTCTAAATGAGATAACATGATTTTTGACTTCTTTTTGAAAGCATTGATTTTTGAATTTTGTTTATCAACTTGTACATGTAAATTTTGGAATGCTTCAAATAATTCATCATATGAAAACTTAGGATCATAGTTTAGAATACTTACCTCATCTTCTCTTAAAGCCATGAAGCACATATTTGCCATTTCACAATCTTCTTCTTCGGTGGAGCTAGCCTCACTATCATCCCAATTTGAGGCTTTCATTGCTTTGGATTTCTTGTCTTGATTCTTCAAGTATGGACAATCCATTCTAGAAATCTTCTTGAATCCTTGGTTTCTTCTAATCATCCTTTTTAGCTTTCTTGTGATGAATGCAAGATCTTCATCATCTCCTTTGTCATCGGAGTCATCTTTTTCTTTCGTTGAAGATTTGAAAGCGATATTTTTCTTTTTCTTGAAATCTTCTTCATTCTCCTTCAAGGTGATTTCATGAGTCATGAGAGAACCCATAAGTTCTTCTAATGGTAGTTTGGTGAGGTCCTTTGCTTCTTGAATTGCCGTCACCTTTGGCTCCCAAGATTTTGGTAGACACCTAAGAATCTTTCTCACCATTTCAACATTAGAATAAGATTTACCAAGAGATTTCAAACTATTAATAATATCCGTAAATCTAGTAAACATTTCAGAAATTGATTCATCCGATTTCATCTTAAAAAGCTCATAACTATGAACCAGCATACTAATTTTGGATTCTTTAACTTGACTAGTTCCTTCATGAGTTACCTCAAGTGTGTGCCATATTTCTTGTGCCGTAGAACAAGTAGATATTCTATTAAACTCATTTCTATCTAGAGCACAATATAACACATTCATAGCTTTAGCATTCAAACTCAATTTCTTTTTATCATCTTCACTAAACTCTTTAGGTTTCTTTAAGCATGCATTCCCCATTTTCAATTTTGGTAGGAACAAAAGGTCCTTCCAAAACAATAGACCACAAATCATAATCAAAAGATTTCAAGAAAATACTCATTCTAGTTTTCCAATAAGAGTAATCACTTCCATTAAAAAATGGATGTCTAGAGATAGAAAATCCCTCAACATATGAAGTTGAATTAAAAGTTGCCATAGCTCAAAAATCGATTAAGATTTTAAAAATTGAGCAACCTTGCTCTGATAACACTTGTTGACCCAGGTATGGCAACCCAAGAGGGGGGGTGAATTGGGTTTTTATTTATCAATACGGAATTAGAAAACTTTTCTTAAGTATCAAATTAGTTCACTCTTTCTTTGCAAAATAAGGTGGATAAGACTACATGTTAAAGGCACCAAACTTTAAGAACAAGGATTGACTCAAGGAATATGACACATGAGCAATGTTCAATCAATTGGTCATATATATCTCTACAAATATCCAAATAATGTGATTCTTGAGTCTTTGGAAAGCTTACTCAATTTATAACATTTCATATGTTTTAATTAAATTCAAATTTCAAGTGCAAAGTTGTCCAAATCATCATCCAAGTTGAAAGACAAATGGAAGCAGCTGACATGAGCACCGAATACTCCTTTGGACATATCTTGAGCTAGAAAAATCAAAATGACTTGATTCTTACGGCATTGGAAAGATGACTTAATGAAGCACATTTCATATGTTTTGAAGAAATTCAAATTTTAAATGGAAGGCCGACATAATTGACATGCAATTCGGTGTACTGACACAGAGAAGAAAAATCAACTCACATGAGCACCGAATGGTGTTTTGGCCATATCTTAAGATAGAGATATCCAATTGCTTTGATTCTTAATGTTTTGGAAAGCTATTCAAATATGAAGATCTTTTATGTTTTGAAGAAATTCAAATTTCAAACGGAAGACTGACAGAATTATCATTCAAGTCGGTGGACTGACACATGGAGAAAAAATCAAGTCACATGAGCACCGAATGGTGTTTTGGCCATATCTTGAGCTACAGATATCCAAATGACTTGATTATTGATGCGTTGGAAAGCTTATTCAAACATTAAAATCTTTTATGTTTTTCAGATTTTCAAATTTCAAACTGAACATTGACAAAAATGGCAGACAATATTACAGTTTTTATGGTGGGCAGAAATTTGGAGTTGGTGTCTTCACTTGATTAAGTTCATCTCATTTGCCTATAAAAGGAGCCATTCTCCCATGCATTCAAGAAGTGCAAGAGAAGCATTTTATCAAGCAAAAAGCAAGAGAAATATCAAGTCTAGAGAGCTTTTATATTATTTATCTACTCTTTGAAGAGAGTTATACTTTTGTTGTAGAAATTATCTTTGTTCTTGTATTGTGGTGAGAGTGAGATATTATTGTAAAGGATAATAGTTATCCTTGAGAGAACTCTTGTTGTTTGTTATCAAGAGTTGAGGAAAGTTGCCTTGGTGAGGTTGTTCATCAAGAAGAACTCTTGGTGTGGTGTTATCAAGAGTTGAAGGAAGTTGCCTTGGTGAGGGTGTTCATCAAGAAGAACTCTTGGTGTGGTGTTATCAAGAGTTGGAAGATAAAGTCTTGGTGAGGTTGTTCATCAAGCAAGTTGTAAAGATTTCTACAACTTAGTGAAAAGCTGAGCTCGTGGAGCTAGGAGCCCGTGGACGTAGGCAAGGTTTGCCGAACCACGTAAATTGAGTTTGCACTCTCTGTATCCCTTTCCTCTTTACATTTACTTGCACTTGTAATTGTTCATAATTATTATTCTTTTGATTGCATCTTTGATAAATTCTAATTTCATCTTCTTCACCTTTATTTTCAAAGAAAGAGTGAACTAATTTTGATCTTTCAAGAAAAGTTTTTTAAATCCGTTTTGATAAATAAAAACCCAATTCACCCCCCCTCTTGGGTTGCCATACCTGGGTCAACAAGTGGTATCAGAGCAAGGTTGCTCAATTTTTTAAATCTTAATCGATTTTGAGCTATGGCAACTTTTAATTCAACTTCATATGTTGAGGAGCTTTCTATCTCTAGACCTCCATTTTTTAATGGAAATGATTACTCTTATTGGAAAACTAGAATGAGTATTTTCTTGAAATCTTTTGATTATGATTTGTGGTCTATTGTTTTGGAAGGACCTTTTATTCCTACCAAAATTGAAAATGGGGAATGCAAGCTTAAAGAACCTAAAGAGTTTAGTGAAGATGATAAAAAGAAATTGAGTTTGAATGCTAAAGCTATGAATTTGTTATATTGTGCTCTAGATATAAATGAGTTTAATAGAATATCTACTTGTTCTACGGCACAAGAAATATGGCACACACTTGAAGTAACTCATGAAGGAACTAGTCAAGTTAAAGAATCTAAAATTAGTATGCTAGTTCATAGTTATGAGCTTTTTAAGATAAAATCGAATGAATCAATTTCTGAAATATTTACTAGATTTACGGATATTATTAATAGTTTGAAATCTCTTGGTAAATCTTATTTTAATGTTGAAATGGTAAGAAAGATTCTTAGGTGTCTACCAAAATCTTTGGAGCCAAAGGTGACAGCAATTCAAGAAGCAAAGAACCTCACCAAACTACCATTAGAAGAACTTATGGGTTATCTCATGACTCATGAAATCACCTTAAAGGAGAATGAAGAAGATGCAAAGTGGCAAACATGTGCTTCATGGCTTTAAGAGAAAATGAGATACGTATTCTAAACCATGATCCTAAGCTTTCATATGATGAATTACTTGAAGCATTCCAAAATTTACATGTGCAAGTTGATAAACAAAATTCAAAAATCAATGCTTTTCAAAAGAAGTCAAAAATCATGTTATCTCAATTAGAAGAGTTGGTGGAAATAAATAAAGCTTTAGAAAATGAAAGTGAAATTTTAAAGCAAAAAGATTTTGAAAGTTTGGAAAGTCAAATACATTTTTTAAAAACTGAAAATGAGATTTTAAAACTAAAGGATTTTGATAAATTGGAGAAAGAAAATGTTATTTTGAAAAGGAAAATAATGACTTAAGAAATATTGTTGATTGTTTTACAAAAAGCACAAAAATTTTGAATTCTATGTTACAAAACCAAAGGTGTGTTTTAGATAAAAGAGGGATAGGATATAAAACTCATAAAAATCAAAAGTATTTTAAAAATTATTTTGTCTTCATGCATCTTTAGGAATCATCCTAATCATGTCATGTACTTATTGTGGAAGAAAGGACACAATTGTGCATTCTTTTGCTCCCATTAAAATAAATCCTAGTTTTGAAACAAATATGGGTTTCCAAAAAGTAAGCATAACTAACCCCCAAGGACCCAGAAACTTTTGGTACCAAAAAGTTACTCCTTGAATGTTGATTTGTAGAGACAAAGGGTGGAAAACACACGTGGTACTTAGATAGTGGATGCTCAAGGCATATGACCCGAGATGCCTCCAAATTTTCAAGATTAATCATGAAGAAAGGAGGATATGTGACCTTCGGTGATAATGCCAAAGGAAGGGTACTCGGACATGGTGATATTGGTAACCCTTCTTCACCTATTATTAAAGATGTTTTGCTTGTTCATGGTTTGAAACATGATTTGATTAGCATTAGTCATTTATGTGATAAGGGATATTTTGTTGCTTTTGAGCCTAATAGATGTGTGATTAAGGATGTTAGTAACAATAAGACATTATTTGTTGGTAATAGATGTGGTAATATTTATACAATTGATATTGATGTTTATGATCATGTAGAAAATTGTTTCATTGTTAATCATGATGCTTGGTTATGGCATAGAAGGTTAGGTCATGCTAGCATGGACACAATTTCAAAAAATTTCTAAAAATGATTTAGTTGATGGTCTTCCAAAAATAAAATTTGAAAAGGATAAGATTTGTGATGCTTGTCAATTTGGAAAACAAGTGATAACTTCTTTTAAACAAAAGAAATTTATTTCAACAAATAAACCTCTACAATTACTTCATTTGGATTTATTTGGACCATCAAGAACTCAAAGCCTTGGTGGAAAGTATTATGTTTTTGTTATTATGGATGATTATTCAAGATTCACTTAGGTATTATTCTTGAAAAACAAGCTTTTTCAAAATTTGCAAAAAGAGTCCAAAATCAAAAAGGGTATTCTATTGTGTCCATTAGGAGTGATCATGGTGGTGAAGTAGACAATGTTCCATTTGAAAATCTTTGTGATGAAAATGGTTTTGAGCATAATTTTTCCTCACCTAGAACTCCATAACAAATTGGTGTTGTTGAAAGGAAAAATAGGACTATCCAAGAAATGGCTAGGACCATGTTGCTTGAAAATAATTTGCCAAAATATTTATGGGCCGAAGCCGTTAATACCGCATGCTTTATAATCAATAGAGTACATATTAGAGCTTTAATAAAGAAAACTCCTTATGAACTTTGGAAAGGAAGAAAACCCAACATTGGATTTTTTAAAGTTTTGGGATGTAAATGTTTTATTTTAAACACCAAGGATAACCTCGGAAAATTTGATGCAAAAGCCGATGTTGGAATTTTTGTTAGCTACTCCAACCATAGGAAAGCATATAGAGTTTTTAACAAAAAGACTTTTACTATTGAAAAATCTATGCATGTTGAATTTGATGAAACTGATGTTATTTCTTCAAAGAATTTAGATGATGATATTGTTGAGGTAGAAAGGCAAATCAAGGAGTCAAGGCTTGATAAAAAGAGCCAAGATGAATTACAACTTCAACAAGAAAAGCTTGAGGAAGTAAATGATTCTTTCCAAGAATTACCAAAGGAATGAAGGTACGCAAAGGCTCACCCTAAAGATCTCATTATTGGTGAACCATCACAAGGTATGAGAATTAGATCTTCTTTTAGGAACTTTTGTAATCATTTTGCATTTGTCTCTCAATTTGAACCAAAATCTTTTAAAGAAGCCAAAAATGAGAAAAGTTGGATTTTGGCTATGCAAGAAGAATTGAATCAATTTGAGAGAAATCAAGTTTGGGAATTAGTCTCTAGACCTAAATATGACTAAACCCCTTAGTCAAGATATATTTTGCATAAGTAGAAGAGAATTAGGCATCTTGGATATGTCTTAATTTTGTTTTTCTATGATTATCTTTGAATGGTAGCATATGTTAAGGGGGAGAATATATTTAGGAGGAGTAATTAATTTGATTACATCTTTTTGATGATAACAAAAGGGGGAGAAATGGTATGGTTGGATTGCTTGTATTTATAACAATTGCTCTTTGCTCTCTTTTTGTTTATTCTTGATTTTATTTTCATTCTTTATTTTAGATATTATTTGAAAGCAATCAATGGTTTGTCATCATCAAAAAGGGGAGATTGTTAACCCTAAGCCTACATGATAATTTTGATGATAACAATACACATTGATTCATTGAGATTTACTAACATGTTTATTTATTGGCAAGAGTAAGATCATTGAAATAATTTTAAAATCAAGAAGAGGCTTATTAAAATGAAGTGTTGAAGCTAAGGAGAAGACTACATGTTAAAGGCACCAAAGCTTAAGAACAAGGATTGACTCAAGAATGTGACACATGATGCAAGGTTGTCCAAATCATCATGCAAGTTGAAAGACAAATGGAAGCAGCTGACATGAGCACCGAATACTCCTTTGGACATATCTTGAGCTAAAAAAATCAAAATGACTTGATTCTTACGGCATTGGAAAGATGACTTAATGAGGAACATTTCATATGTTTTGAAAAAATTCAAATTTCAATCAGAAGGCCGACATAATTGACATGCAATTCGGTGGACTGACACAAAGAAGAAAAATCAACTCACATGAGCACCGAATGGTGTTTTGGCCATATCTCAAGATAGAGATATCCAATTGCTTTGATTCTTAATGTTTTGGAAAGATTATTCAAATATGAAGATCTTTTATGTTTTGAAGAAATTCAAATTTCAAATGGAAGGCTGACAGAATTATCATTCAAATCAGTGGACAGCACATGGAAGAAAAATCAAGTCACTTGAGCACCGAATGGTGTTTTGGCCATATCTTGAGCTACAGATATCCAAATGACTTGGTTCTTGATGCGTTGGAAAGCTTATTCAAATGTGCAGATCTTTTATGTTTTACATATTTTCAACTTTCAAACGGAACATTGACAAAAATGGCAGACAAGATTACGGTTTTTATGGTGGGCAGAAAATTTGGAGATGGTGTCTTCACTGGATTATGTTCATCTCATTTGCCTATAAAAGGAGCCATTCTCCCATGCATTCAATAAGTGCAAGAGAAGCATCTATCAAGCAAAAAACAAGAGAAATATCAAGTCTAGAGAGCTTTTATATTCTTTATCTACTCTTTGAAGAGAGTTGTACTTTTGTTGTAAAAATTATCCTTGTTCTGGTATTGTGGTGAGAGTGAGATATTCTTGTAAAAGATAATAGTTATCCTTGAGAGAACTCTTGTTGTGTGTTATCAAGAGTTGAAGGAAGTTGCCTTGGTGAGGTTGTTCATCAAGAAGAACTCTTGTTGTGGTGTTATCAAAGGTTGAAGGAAGTTGCCTTGGTGAGGTTGTTCATCAAGAAGAACTCTTGGTGTGGTGTTATCAAGGGTTGAAGGAAGTTGCCTTGGTGAGGTTCTTCATCAAGAAGAACTCTTGGTGTGGTGTTATCAAGAGTTGGAAGAAAAAGTCTTGGTGAGTTTGTTCATCAAGCAAGTTGTAAAGATTCTAAAACTTAGTGGAAAGCTTAGCTCGTGGAGCTAGGAGCCCGTGGACGTAGGCAAGGTTTGCCGAACCACGTAAATTGAGTTTGCACTCTCTCTATCCCTTTCCTCTTTACATTTACTTGCACTTGTAATTGTTCATCATTATTATTCTTTTGATTGCATCTTTGATAAATTCTAATTTCATCTTCTTCGCCTTTATTTTCAAAGAAAGAGTGAACTAATTTTGATCTTTCAAGAAAAGTTTTCTAAATCCGTTTTGATAAATAAAAACCCAATTCACCCCCCCCCCCCCTTGGGTTGCCATACCTGGGTCAACAATTTCTAGGCTACAAGATAAGCTTGTAAATATCTTAGGATCCTTCTAGAGAACAAATAGGGTGTAGACCTGTCTCTTATACACATCTAGATGTGTATAAGAGACAGGTCGACACACACCCCATTAACCAAAGACTACCCCCTCCATAAATCAAATGAATACCCCTCGCAGCTAATGTCCTACCAAGATCAAGAGCTGCTGTTGTAAACTCTCCATCTTTACCAAATTGCGATCCACAAAATACGCATATATTTTGGAATCGCCGAATTGCTGTTTTCTCCATTTCTACAAGTGCTCTAACCTTGTGTAAGACAATGATGCACGTTAGGTAATATGCTTTTCAAGTGTAAGACAGGTTATAATAATGACATTTGAAAATATGGAGAATGGATATATACACAGGTAAAACTCTCAAAATTGACACATGGGGACATAATTTCGGTGGGGGTTGCTCGATGCAGATTTATCGCCCCAAGATTTGAAAAAAATGAGATATGCTTTCGGCGAGGTTTGACAAAACCTGCACACTTGTCTCCCACGTGAAGTATGGAAAATGGAGATACACTTTCGGCGGGGGTTGACAAAACCCCCACACTTGTCTCCCACGTGAAGCATAAAAAATAGAGATACACTTTCGGTGGAGGTTGACAAAACCTCCACACTTGTCTCCCACGTGTACTTATGCCATAGGGTAGTCATATTGTTTGTCAAAAAGAAAACTTGAAATTAAAACAAACAAAATCAACAAACAACAACAACACAAAAACAACATTGAAAATCAGATCAAACGAAACAAGAAAAAAAAATTCTACGACAACAACACACATCAAATATACAAGTAGTTGTGATTGTGGCTCACATCTTCCTCTGGTTTTACGTCCAGTAACGGCTGAAACGCCTTCTATGAGTCGGGGATTTGCTTCCCATCCAGCTTTCTTATAAACTGGCAAACAGGGTCGTTTTTAGTCAGATTCCCTAGACTATAACACTGCAATTCATCACGAAATTGTGTCATAGATTAAGCAATTCACGCTGAACAAGTCCACAAGAATGTGACTCGAGAGTTAACAAAACATTATCTAGCGACTCATTACTCAAACCATTCTTAATAAATGAAAGTTTATCTTCTCTATTCCTGGACACAAAACCTAATGAATGACAAGTCTGGTTACAATTTCAACTAGCACATTTATAACATACTTGTAACCTTTTCGCTCTTCGCCTCTTGGCGTAGTAGCTCTTTCCTAGACCAGGCATGTATTTTGCGAGATTAATGTCCGGCTCACCGGACAATCTCACCTTGGCTTCGACAAGCCATCGGATATCAGCAGGCACATTTAGGAGCATCAACGCCCAAAGTCTAGTCATCCGTACTTTATAAATTTTAAACATAGCATTTTGAGGAAGTGAAGGGAAATATTTACGAAGGTTCGATAGAAAGATATCGGCATCCATTGGAGAGGAGAAAAGGAGAGATATTACCGATAATGCGATTGAGTTTGTTCTTCTCCCAGATATGCACGTTTCAAACCTTCGAACAATGGCTTCAACTCCCGTTTGAATGTTTCCTCACGCTGTTGCACAACTGAACTCGAAGCACGGAATAATCAAATTAAACAAAAGAAAAGAACAGAAAAGAAAAGAAAAGAAAATAGAGACACATAAAAGAAATAAAAACACAAGAGCAAATGAAAGTCAAAAACAAACAACACAGCAAATGAGACAAATGGCAAAGAGAGATAAAACCTGATCAATTATAATAGCCCATGAGAGGAATCTCCTCGAAACACAAAAATTGATCAATACTACCTTCTTTTCTTTGTCTCTTTTTATTTATGTTTCAAAAACATTGGGTTGCCTCCCAATAAGCGCTTGGTTTAATGTCCTTAGCCTGACGTTATCTGTTCTCACCCATCAAGATAAGTTGGCTCGTAGAGAGGTACCTCATCGATGTCCTGCATCACTGAATTCTCATAGTAAGGCTTCAACCTGTGCCCATTCACCTTGAATACTTTATCCGTTTTTAAGCTCTTGATTTCCACTGCACCATGGGGAAAAAACATTAGTAATAACAAAAGGTCCAACCCATCGAGATCGTAATTTACCTGGAAATAACTTGAGGCGAGAATGAAATAAAAGAACTTTCTGTCCCACTTCAAAATTCTTCCGGGAGATCATTTTATCATGAAATGCCTTAGTTCTCTCCTTGTAAATTCTGGAATTCTCATAGGCATCATTTCTAAGTTCTTCCAATTCTTGCAGTTAAAGCTTCCTTTGTTCT